>PRKT01000851.1:50856-162798 GCA_003671525.1 Saccostrea glomerata | reverse complement strand
GGGCCACAATAGGGGGTGTGGGGTGTGGACAACATACAGCTATCCAAAGCCTTAAAGCTACCGTCTGTAGTGCTGAATCATAATCCTATGAGAAAGACAAATGTATTTGTAAATAAAATGCACAGGAAAATGAAGTCTGCTACTGATGTGCATAGGAGATTACTAGAATGTTTTATCTTTTATTTTGATGGGTATCGACATATCTATTTCAATAACTCTATGATATCAATATATACTTGAAAACTTATTCGAAATTCCTATATTATTAAAATAGATTTTATTTCATTCAACAGTTTTTTAATTATGTGTTTAATTTCCATTTCAGTACGTTAATAAAATGAAGATTAAATAAAGATTTTTTTTAGCATTTTCAAGCAAATGATACAAATACTACAACAGATGTTTTGTTCAAACTATAATATTTGATGAGTAATACTATATTGGACATTATGTGTAAGGAACACGAAATACTACTGTCTCGTTACCCGAGGGGGGATCTCAAAATATAATGAATTTTGTTGTTTTTCTAAAGAGTGTAACAAAATGTGCCGGACTCGACCTTTTGTATAAAAACATACCTAAAATAATGACGATGCTAGTATTCTAAGATATCTATGTTTTTAATTTCAATAGCGTATGCTTATAACCTTCTTTATAATAACTTTTTATGTTTCTAGCATATAATGTACATTAAAGTATTACTCACCATATAATATACTTTGAACAGAAAGCAGTACATGTATTTGTATATTTTGCATGAAGGTGATAACACGTGAAATTTTCCTATACATTCCTATAGTTTGTGTAATTGTACCTTAATTTTGAGATGGGTCCTTAAAAATAACTGGACGATAGATCTCCCCTGAACTTTACCTGACACTGAAGATTATGAATTACAAAATTCTACTGTCTTTTTACCAGAGAAGGGGCTTTTCAAAATGCAAAAATAATGAATTTCAATGTTTTATAGATTACAGCTGTACTACAAAATATGAAAGACATAACGGATTAATACGAAATCATGCTAAATAATATGAAAATATTCTCAAAATTCCATGTTTTAAATTTTAAAAGCGTATAATTATTGCTTGTTCTTAAAGAACATCTCAATATTAATATCACTTTCTTTAAGAGCTACAGTTTATCATGATGCCAAAAACACTAGCTGTAACGACGTCAACTGTCTAGTAATTGCAAAAACGGTTTAAAACTCTTTTTTATTTACAACATTGTAATTTGTCTTTAAGGATGTACAACACACCTACCCCAAAAAAATTCCTGTCGTTTAATTTTCGTTATTTTTATATATCTAGTACATGACTATATCTACTGCATGTATGCATATTTTGGACAAAATTGTTCGACTGGTTTTGGGACAGGAACTTCCGAAAGTTACCCCCCTTTAGTTGTTTACAAGGAGAGAAATTTTTTAATCAATAAACTACTTAAACACTGATTTTCAATAAAACCAGATTAGATATCAATATCAAATTTCATTTGCTTATTCCTTTAATCATTTAACACAAAAATATAGTCATTTTTTTATATTCATATCATCAAAACAATTTTTAAAGACCTTAAACTGAAAAACTATTAATTTTCTAAGCCTTGAAAATTGCGTATTTTTCAAATTCAATTTTTTTTGTGAAAAAACCTGTCGTTTAATTTTGGCAAAAAACTTTCTTTAGGTAGCTGGTAGTAAAAATAATCTTCATAATTTTTTGTATAATTTTTTTTCGACCAGTTTTGATTTAATAGCGGAAAATTACCCCTTCCCCTTTCTCAATAAATCACGTTCCCGCGCGTCTTTCAGACGGGGGTCGATCACTTTGTTATAAAATCTACTAATACACATTAAAAAAATTAATTGGAATATTGCTTTTGCTTCCAAAATATATTAACTTACAAATTTAAAATTCTCATATGGAAGGCGTATCCAAATGTAGATTTTTAAGCAATTTTTGAATACCCCTATCACCCCACCCCTTCCTTTTCTGCGTCGCAGACCATTAGCGTTTGACAAAACGTCGTTTACAGTGCAAAAATACCGGTATTTTGTCAAGAATCCCGGAGGTGTGCATTAGTTTTTAAATTCATGAACCAGAATTAATATTGACTACTCTTTTTATATTTATTAGGGAAAAATTACTGAAAGATTTTAGTGTTTAGTCCATATACATGCGTATGCGTTATGCATTCCATATATGAAACCTGGATACGAATTCAAGTTTTGTTGAACTTGAATATGTTGATTTTTAATTTTATTTCTTTAATTTTATTCATTATAGAAATTGTGTATGTTCAACTCTTCTGTGATATAAATGGAATAATTGTAGTTTCTTTCATGTCATTATTTCAAACGAGACAGTATGTGCCCGTGGGGATACATCGACATTTGCATTAGATTAGATGTACATAGGCCTACACCCCTCATGATATTGTACGCATTTCTTTCCATGTCGTCGCTTCTAGAGTTAAAATGAAAATTCCGTATTTGTCCACATTAACTTCAAAATATCAAACATTTCAATTTATATCAAATCCAACATTGATATTTTTCAAAATCTTATAGGCTACGTTTTGTTTTGATTCGAGGAAATGCGAACCGACATTGTTGACAGAAACTCAAGTAACGATTTGTTGCAATAGGATATTCATAAATGCAGATAATTTCAGTACAAATGAACAATTCTTTTCAATTCTATACTTACATTGTGTATATGTGGTCTATAGTACTCAGTTCTCGAATTTATCAGGTCTTGCTGTAAATGTATCTGATTCTGTGGAAAACCGTGAAAAAATAAAGGGAGGAAATAAAGATCTCTTACATTTTCAGAGTTGTTCCTCTTTGATCAGTAAGGGTCTGAGAACAACATCGCTTTTACATTGTAAAGAGTTTATTGTTTATTTATCGTTGTTTTATTTAATCTAAGAAGAAAAACAATATTTATATCGTGTATGCACACATTGTAATGAAGACCATTAATCGGAACGTTATATAGCCAATTGTACATAATGAGAATTTCGGCAATGTTAAATAAAACTTTCAGAATAAAAAAAAATGCTGCGCTTTGATCAAAAATACGATTCATTGTATATGAAATGAAATAAACATTAAGGGATGATATTTTATATATTGCTTTTTACGGAGTTTAATCGGGTTAATTATAAAAATTCTTAATGATTGGGTATGGTACGCACAATCACAGCCAAGCCCCATATCCCAATTTTCTTTCATTGTTGATATACATCGGGATCGTTTTACTCGTCGTTTTGACGCTTTATTTTTGACGTTAAACTTGACGTCACGTCAAACGTTCAATTGAAATCGCAAGAGCTATCTCCCCCAGTGCGTTGTACGTCTTTAAGCCTGCCATTTCTTGATTTTTTTTTCAATTAACCGAAAAAAATGCTTTAAAATGCGTTTCATTTTACTATAGTGCAAAAACTATTACCCATAAACACAAATGTAGGCCCCCTTAATAAAATAGTATTCATCTTATAGTAGTAGTAAGTTTTTATTACAGTGACATTTGTTATACACACTAGACAAATTTGCTTATGCACCACTTTTTAATTCTTATTAAATTTGTATGTTGAACATTTGTCTGAGTTTTGCTAGTGTATATTATATATCATTATTTCCCAAACAGTGGGATTGACAAATGTCATTGTATCAAAGACCCTTGAATGCCTTTCGTGTACGAAATGCAATTTCTGGCTGTGCACTGCGCAACATTTTACCATGATATGAAATTCCTGATCACTTTAGGTGGTTTGTAAGATTGCTACAGGACTATTCCCCTAGTTATAAATCAAATAACAAACAGTCATTGCTTCAAATATAGCCTTGAATTTATCCGGTGCTTTAATGTCCATATCAAATCCATTAGGTTGACCTAGTTTTGTAGAACGAGTTTTAACTTATTATATGCTGATATCTTAAAGCTGTGGCTGTCTGTAACATTTTTATGTTCCATAATCTACTTACAACAAATTTTCATAATGAATTAATATTGATAAGCATGTCATCCTTCTTTTCATTTTAAAGGACCCCTCTGCAGTCCTTGACCTATATGTCACCCAGAAAAAGAATTTCCCGCGAGTTCAATTAAACGTTCCAAATACGATTTGCTACTTTTAATGAAATCTTTTCTGTACTCTTCAGCTTCTTTTAATTTCCTTTGGTTTTGCAGGACCAATAATTTTGCATCGTTGTTTCTGGACCTCATTTTGTATAATAATTAAACAAGGGCGTTGGTGTAGGCTACCGTAAATTTGAATTTTTTACATTGATTTTTATTTTGCGAATTCGGGTCAAAATGCTGTTGATTAACTTTTGCGTTTCAAAATTTGCGAATGGCCACTGCTTTGTTAACATTTTCTTATTGGTGATTTATTTTAAAGAAAAATATTTTTGCGAATGCAGTGAAATCCCAAAATTTCGTGATTTACGGTATTCGGAAGCCGCGACAAAAAAATCTTCAAAGCAGCCAAATTTTGAAAAATCTATTTTTGAATATTGAATATTTAGTGTATCTCTAATCTAAATGACAAAACTGTTTCTGTGGATTCCAAGACGTTTCATTTTTTAGATAAAAGAGTGCGCTCAAATTATTTTTCTTCTATGAAAGAAATGGAGTATACTTGTCTACATGAAAATTCAAGAATATTGCAATTCCATGAAACATGCTTTCCAAAACCTGGAGTTTTAGGAGAAAATTCTTAAATAGAATAATATATATGGATCTAAGTCTCTACTTATGTTGATATTTAAAATAAAACAAAAGTGTTAGTCAATCATTTTGTATATTGAAAGGGCTTTTTTGTACATAAAGTGAACCAAGCTCTTTTTGTCCCTTTTCCATGTGGTCAACATATTCACAAAATATATTAGATATAACATTCGTAGACTTTTTTGAAATGTCTTTTATAAAATATATGAAAACACAATGTAATGGTCAGAGTTTAGTCACCAATCAATGTGAAATCTACAATTATTTCTACCAGAAAATTTTCTACCACCTGACGAAAATTATTGCTTTATAAATAAAGTTATCCGACCAAAATGATAAAGACAGCCGAAGTCAAATTTTTAAGTCGCCCGCGTGGTGCAGTGGTTAGAGTCGCATAGTAAAGAGTCAATACTAACATTGCGGGTTTGAATCCGACTGTGGGCCGTGGAGACCAGTCCTTTGGATGAGACCGTATAAACCGAGACTCCGTGTCGCAGTAGGTGCTGGCACGAAAATGATCCCTCACTGCTCAAAGGCCCTGAGTGCCGAATAATGGACAAAATTTGTAGCCCTATACCAAGAAGTGGTGGCGTCTCCATATGAGTGAAAAATTCTCAAAAGGGACGTTGATTAACAATCAATCAATCAAAGCTTTTATTTAATTGGTTTATTTCAGATGTTATTTTCAAAATCAAGATAAATACACTACTAAATTCAGTAGACGACAGTATCATCACTCTATAAAATGCGTGAATGCGTTGGAAAATAATATATAAAATCATTGACATGTAAGTTGTTGAAACAAGTATATCAGCAGTCTCGTTAAGAGTCTTCAGATCATAAGTTTTCTAGTCGATACAACGACCTTTTCAGCAAATACAATGTATTATTGAGTCAAATGCTGACTGTCATTTTTCATACCAATTGTTCATACATTATTTTTACACTGAATTGACGACAGATTTTTTCCGTAATTTCCTGATCATGACAAGGAGCATACGGCGGGTGAGACCGATAGGCAGGGAATGCTCACTCCTCCATGGCACTGGCATGATCCCACTTCTGATGTTTTGGTTATCCGTGTTTGCTCTGCTCTTATTTTGAATTGTTTTACGGACTTTGAGATTGATTGTATATTGTTTGACGCCCCTCTCCAGAATTTTCACTCATATGGAGTCGTCACCGTATGCCGGTGAAAGGTTTCAAATTTTAACCTTTACTCGGCACTCAAGGCCATTGAGCAGTAAAGGATCTTTATCACCCCAACGCCTGCCGCTGACACGGGGCCTCAGTTTTTAAGGTCTCATCCGAAGGACCCACAACTTTCATATCATAATGCCGAGCACATGGCGAATGAACAGTTGCTACCAATTTTATCGACTGGGTCAGTCGCGGTCGAGATACGAACTCACGACCTCCCGATCACGGAGCGAGCGCTCTACCGACTGAGCTATCGTGAACGGTGACTTTGAGATTGAATTCTGTTCATTATCTCCATATCCTTCATTTAATTCAATAGATACATGTAATTTACTTTGAAATCAATAGAAAAAAAAAGTAAAAATATATACATTTAAGACTATCTCGCTATCAGAATTTCTTTTTGAAAAATTTATTCGAAAATTCATTGTTTCTGCATTTATGTTTTTGCTAAACTCATGATCAGAATTCAATCTCAGGTTGCATATTTTTTTTATCTATGGAAATCGTGTTGTCCGTGTTTTTTTTTTACTTATTTGATTTTTGTTTCTTTCTGTTTATATTATGTGTGTTTGTGTTTTTTTTTTTTAGATTATATTCATTTCATATTGTACAACATCCTCTTTGCATTAATTTTAGCGGGAATTAGTGGATGTATAAATACAACTGCATTCTGATAATATCATGGTACATACATGACAGTATTACTAAATATTGTTCTTCTCTTTATAGATTTCTTGAAGTTTGCTGTAATCTGATGACGAATTGGAATGGATGCAAATGGATTCCATGCTAACCTATTTGAATCTAAATTCAGTTTATAAATCAGCCCCTGTTAATATGCTGAAATTGAATTCCACATTTTAAAATTTTATTTAACATAGATGATATTTAAATTGTAATTTTGTATATTCAATACTGCTGTACATGCGTGCAACATATTTAAGTCCCGGGGTTAACACCCTTCCCCGCAGTCATGCATGTAAATGCACATACCATTTCTTATATCTAACGCAAAATCACGCATTTACCGTTTCCCCGCAATAACGCATTTTCACGCACTTTAAAAAGTTCATTTAATCTTTAATCTATCACCAAATTCCAACTATTGTTTACTTGCTTGAGTCTCATAAAATAAGAAAAAAATATTTTTTTGATTAAAATATTATGTCAGAATATTATTAACGCTAAACTTTAGAGAAATTTGTACCCCGCTATTAAGTGCTTGCAGGGAAATGGTAAAGTAATATCTCTATGCTGCGATGATTCAATGTATGTTGCCAAGCAATTCTGAAAGTTGTAAAGAGTTAAAGTGTGGGCTAAAAACATGTCAATTGACTTGGGAAACCTGACAAGAAAAAGGGGAGATATGACCGAACTCCCAAAATCTTAAATCCTTTTTTTTTGAAAGGATGAGGATTCATACACAACTTTCTTTACAGCCAAAAATTATCAATACAGCACTAAGTATTTTTGCTACAAAAGAAGTAGAACCAGCTTTTTAAACAGTAAATTATATTTTGATTGAAGACATTGGGTTCATGCCCCCCTTCCGATTCTGGGTGTTTGATGTATGATATACGAGGGTCATTCAAAAAGTTCGTAGACTTTTATTTAATGTCATATTATATTCAAGTTTGGTACAAATATTGCCATTCATACATACAAAATAAAAAAAAGATTAAAATAATTTGAGTAAATCAATTGGAATGTATTTTCATATATATTAAAATAACCATGGATTTAGAACAGCAAAAATGGGGTCACGGAGCACAGTCAAAAATGAGTAATTAACTAATTTTCACTTTGTAATATTTACAGCCATACCTCTAATAAATGGAGCTGAAACGAAATAAAGTTTACATGTTTAAATAAAGTTTTGCTGTATTAATTAAAGTGAAAATAGGTTATGTAATATGTCGCTCCATTCAAAAGATATCAGTCTCTAAATACATATGGACTTCATTGCAAACAAAAACCTGACGTTGGAGGACGAACTTAACAATCGGGAAACATCTTCTACAAGCTTAAAAAAAATCCGTATAAACCAGGATCTGTATGTATAATAATCTGTAGATCTGTATTAAATAGAAAATACCGTTTTTTGTGGTATCGAGTTCGAGTCTGACGAAGGATTGTCTGCAAAGGAACAGGTTACAGTTAAAAATATTGTCGAAAGAGTTAGAACGTCATTGATCGTGATGTGTCCTTCACTGTTGCAGAATAGAGTTACATGATAAATTAAAGAATTTGAAAACAAAGACATTCTTATCGAAGCTATATTTGTACAAATGTTTGCATACTAGATGTTAAGTGTTATGGATTTGTTTTTTTTTTTTGGGGGGGGGGTGGAGAAGACGCTAAAAACCGCGTTTGAAATTAAGAAAATTAGTATAATTTTGACAAACTTTCTCAACGTTGTCTTTTACGTTACAATGTTGGTTAACTGTGCTCCATGGTAACAAAACATGTTTAAATTTTGGATAACACGAGTTCTATTTAATCAAATGGAATGAAACTTCACACTTCGACCAAAAAATGTTTATGTTTACAAAAATGTGTTGATCTATTATCTTATAAATATTATATGACGATGAGAAGCATTTGTGAATGACCCTCGTACGTACCTAGTACATGTACATCACTTTTGACAAATAAACATGTATACATTGGTAAATGTTTAACTTCTCTTTTGTGAGATATTGGTTCTTTTCATTGCTTTGATTCTATAATGCTTATACATTTTTGAAGTGTGTGTAAAATACTTGTTTTCTTATGATAATCAAAATTTTGCATGTATGAATGGCAAAATATGTAAGCATGGTATTGTCAAGGAAAGTGAAAATAAGAATAATAAAATAATGTGTAGAATTGTTTGCTACAATTTCAACGATAAAAATTTTAAAATATGATTTAAAATAAAAATCTTGAACATCTGTCTAAAAGGAAAATAATTGAAATACAAAGTCATTTACTTTTTCCTGCATTTCAAAATACTATTTTATTGGATTCGTGCTGCCGAATTATCACAATTAAGGTCTAGATTGAACATGCCAATAAAAAGTTTAAATCATTAAAATTCAATAATAACAATATGTTCCGCCATGCACTGCCGACGGCAACTGCAACAGGAAATGCCCCCTGTTTCTGTATCTGGAATAAATAATCAAAAAGATGTAGGTTTAAAAAAAAAGTGGTGAGAATTAAATAATATTATTCTTTTTATTCTGTATGTTCAATTTTAAGAGAACAACCTCGCCTTTATCGTATCAATGTCATTTGTTCTTGTCACATTTTTTATGTTATAATTTGCAAAAGAATGGTTGTTTTGTATATTAATTGGGTTTTTTTATTACACACTTCTAAGTATTGAATTATGCTTTTTGGCCTTTTCATGAACATAATTTATAAATATAGATTTAATATTATGTAAAGTTCTTCTTAATAAATGTGAGCTGCTCGTTATTGGTTGATTTCATACCAAAATTAAATGAAAAAATATTAGTATTTAACAGGTGTCTTTAAATCCTTTTTTCATAAGGGAAGGTAAAACAACAAGCAAATAAACAAAGAAAAAAACAGAATTAATTTGGTTTAAATCCTGAACTTAAGGAGCAGAAGGGATCATAATGGGTGATCAAAGCTTTTAGTTGGAACATATACAGAAAATTGTTAAATGTCTTCTCAAGAAACAAAGGGGGGACTAGCAATGACACTCCTGGTCTGTTTGTTTGTTTTTTTAAACTGTGTGTGAAACTTTTAAATACTCACAATTTAGTAAACATGCAAATTTTCATTATCAATTTTTTTTCAAACATTACCATTAACAAATATTCACTTACCAATGACCTCTTTATGTTTGTCATAAAATTCTAAATCATATCCTTCTCCCAAATCTGAAAGTTTTGAGTTCAAACCCCAGGATCATGAAGCATGTTAAACTTGTCAAAATATTCATGATGTACTTAAATGATGTGGATGCTTCAACTTAAGTCAAAATATTTATGTTGTACTTAAATGTTGTGGATGCTTCAACTTAAGTCAAAATTAAAATATATGTCAACATTGATTCACTGAAGTGCTCTTATTTTCAAACTATGAGATAAATTCAGCAATCAATTAATATTTTACAGGCAATTGAAAAATTGACTTAAGCTTAAAATACTTCATGATCCTTGGGTCAGGACTGAAAACCGCATAGTGAGGTGGAACCACTCTCACTCAGGTGTTGTACATCCAAGTATCATCGAATCAAGACGTTTGGACCAGAGTGGGCCAGAACCAGTGTTTTAATTTGCATATATAAATACACAGAAGATTTCTTTTATAAAAAATCACTTACGCAAAGGCGATGATTTGTCGTATTTTTAAGAAAGTTTTGCCTTCATTATATTGTGATATATACTGAAGGACTGTAAGGGTAGGTATGCTTTGTCGCCTGGGACAATGTGAACAGATGTTGAAAGGTAAATGATTAAAGTATCAGTAATGGACATTTTCGGTTGAGTGAACTTCTACTGCACTATCGATAACGGATTAAAAAAAAGTATGGAAACCATAAAAAGCATTTATGAAATAGAAAATTATACAGTCCCCTTAGTTCAAAATGGCGTTTTTTAACAACTTACGTTTTAAAACGGTTGTAAATTGGATTAGTAAATTAGTTTTTCCTTCATCAGAGAATCAGACAATATTCTTATTCAGATCACTTGTAGTAAATACCATTTAAAACAAAGGAGCTAAATATATATCAATTTTAAGGGACTCCGACCCTCAGCCAGGAAGAACAACTCTTTAATTGATAATTTTATTTAAAAAGTCTTATAATTAAGCTTGAAAATTAAATATTTTCATGCAACAATTTTCATTATATGCCTCTCAATGTGTTTCAAGGTTCTTTGCAAAGATATATCCATAAATCACTTCTAATTTCGTCATGTTAAGAAACATTGGTATCTAAAAATGCTTCATGGGATAAAAATTTCTTCTTTTAATTAGACCTTTCTGATAAGTTCAAAGAACATTGAAGCACATAAAGAAGCATATAATGAAAATTGTTGCATGAAAAGATTAAATGTTCAAGCTTCATTTAAAGACTTTTTGAATTAAATTATAAATTAAAGAGTTGTCCTTCCTAGCAGAGGGTCGAAGTCCCTAAATATATTCAATTAATGCTTACTATCAGTTTATATTACTTAGTCAGCGGTGACTCACACAAATTGTTCCAACAAAAATAGTTTCATCATGATAAGTAGATACAACATTATTGTTCATGATAAGAAAAATTATACTGTGTAAGTCGTACGTAAAAGAAACCAAAATTAACGTAAATGTATTCTCAAAAGATCACTTTCCCCCCGAAATGCGAATTAACATGTTTGATGACAGAATATCTAGGTCATTTTTCAATTATTATCTTTTCACAGATGAATTGATTACTATAGTGTACTATAATCAACAATTGTATTAAGTTCATGTTAATTGTTTGTTAATTACTAAGTATCATACAGTTTCCTTTTTTCCCCATGACAAATTAAATCCAGGCTTTTTTATATCATTGACAGCTGCTTCTTCAACAAAAATAGAACTTGTAAATTTACTTTTTCAACAATCTATTGGGGTTTCCATGGGTACAAATGGCGTTATTAACAGGCTTTTTTTTATATTCATATTAAGCAGAATTTATGCTAAATCTTATGCACGAAAAGAGGGAAACACTTGTTGTGGCCTTCAACTTGACAGTTAGATATATCGACGACGTATTGTCAATTAATAATGGCAATTTCCATTCCTACGTCGATACGACATATTCTTGTGAGCTTGAGATAAAAGATACCACTGAGTCCCACACTTCTGTTTCATACTTGGATATTTTACTTGAAAAAGACGCTAACGGTAATCTAGCAACCAAGCTATATGTTAAACGTGATGACTTTACCTCTTCTATCGTCAACTTCCCTTACATATGCAGCAATACAACTTCATTACCTGCATACAGAGTATATATATATCTCATCAGTTGATTCGATACGCAAGAACATGCTCTACGTATGAACAATTTCTGAAGTGAGGTAAATTATTTACAAGGAACTTGATGAAACAGGAATATCAACAGTCATCATTTCGTAAGTTCTTCGGACGATACAATGACCTTGACAGAAAATACAATTTTTCACTGGCTGACTTTTTTCATACCAATTATTAGTCCATTATTTATACACTGAATTGATGATGTATTTATTATTTTATTTCCTTATCATGACAAAGAGCACATGGCGGGATGACGGGTGTAATCGGTCGGCAGGGGATGTTCACTCCTCCATTGCGCCTGATCCCACCTCTGATGTTTCGGGTGTCCATGTTTGCTCTGCTCTTAATTTGTATTGTTTTATGGACTTTGAGATCGATTACTGTTTGTTATCTCCATATCCTTCTTTGAGACGAAAAAATAAATCATTGTGTGTATATTAATAAATGAAGGAATTTTCGATCCCTTGCCGGGTTCTGCTCGTGTGTAGACTGTGTGGGGAGCGTAGTTTTAAAGATGTGTAGCAAAACCCGAACCCGGTCGGATATTTCTAAACTGAAAACTGGGTTTGTGTTCGTGCATATTATTTTATATAGAATTTGAATTATATAAGCGCGTTCCGTGACGAATACATTATTTTATTTCAGTAATTTGAAAAAAAGGATCTCAGATTAGAATTTCAAGACACATTTTAAACACTCTTTGTTGCAGATGCAAATGTTAAAACAAAATTTACTGAGTAGTTCAGCAGGGATTGTATCATTTTTATGAAACAAAATTTGTAATGATACGTGTATGTCTGTAATCGTTACTTCTCGGAAAAACAAAACGTGTTTCTTCAAGGTCGCTATAGATGCTTTTGACAACTCCATCGCACCTGTATAGACCAAGGCTTAAACTGGTCTTGAGGACACAGTTGTGTGTACTGTTTGTTATGAAACTGGGTGACCGTAATCACGAAATTTACTCAAATCTAAAAGTCGAATATCTTTGGATATCCCATTTCTACTCTTGTTTATTACATAATTGCTTTATATGGTTTCCATACTTTTTCTTATCCGTTATCGATAGTGCAGTAGAAGTTCACCCAACCGAAAATGTCCAATAGAAAGAAAAAAATGATAATTAATTTATACCATTTGTTAAGTTGGGGATCAATTGAAAAAGTCACTGTAATACCCGCAGTGAGGGAAAAATGTGGTGGTGTAAATCAAAGGTTTTTAGAGCACTTGGATCTATAGCTCTCTGCTTTACGTCTTTGAACTTTTTCAAGCAGAAAGTTTACTAGTTATTGATTTTGGTATACATACTTATTACCCATTGTTTACATGTATTGATACAAGTGCATATTATGACGCCATAATGTAATTTCATGACTTTTTGTTGGCATCAATTTTCGTGGACTTTGTAAAACAGACGTTTTCGAGGATGCGTAATTTTGTGGACAAAAACGTTGCCGAAACAAATGAATAACAAATTTCTTGATTCAATGAACATTTAAATGCGTGGATCTAATAAACAACGAAATCCTCGAAAATTGGTGCTAAAAAAATATTAATGAAACCACAGTGTATTGAAGCCATTATTCTTTCTCATTCAAGGTAATAAAACAAATAATCAACAAAACAATGTCGGCGCAAAGACATACCCTATCTAATTGGAAATAAATAATGTATATTATTATTAAGGAGAATATTCTTAGAATTATTAAAATTGCTGCAGAATACTAATCACTTTTCCCATTGAAAAAAATATTTAGGAAAATTACACTTTGCTGTGAATTTTTACCCTGTTTCAACTTAGAACTATACGAATAGTAACTAATCAATTGCAGTGTGGACATTTGTGCAGCAACATCTTAAATCTTTTGAATATTTTGCGTCTTTATATACCTTGTTTCTGCAAAACAAAGTAAGGTATGTCCTTCCGTCGGTGCGATTTTGTTGACATTTCTTATAAACTTCTGTAGTAAAGTCAAGATGTCATGATATGACGTCATAATGTTAACTTGCTTTTGCATATCATCGTTACCAAGAATGTATTAGAAAAAAGTTTTGACATTTTCCTTGCGGTATGTATAGCAATTATGGGTTTCAATTAAATACATTGTATAGAAACCACCAAACTTTGCCTTAACTCACATGAGGATGGATGAATCACATAAACCGACAAAAATCAAATATCACTGAGGAATCATAAACACTTAATAGACCGCCATTCTTGCAACTCCTTCAATTGAATAAGAATTGTTTAACAAAGCGAGTTTCACGTGTACAAAGATATTTATATAAGATAGTATACCCGACAATTTGAGTGCCTATTTGTGTAAAATTTGACCTACTCTTAAATTTCACTTTGTACAAAAGTTATTAGATTATATGTCACTCTTTTACTTTGTTATCTGAATTTTCTGCTTCATTCACCCTTTAAATTAACATTATAACCAATGAAGATGTATAAAGAGTATACCTGCTGGGTCATGCGCCATATTTATTTTGCACAAGATTTGGCTGTTTTTTGGCATTTGTTATAGTGCCTATGTTTGACGTTTTCTAGTAGCAAGTAATGAACGCAGATATGTTTAAGACAGACAGCTTGCTATGGAACATAGCTTGATGATTGGTTAATTTTGTTGAATTTTGTTGACAACAGTATTATGCTGGGTAGTGACATGCGTAAGTTTATATTTTTTTATATTTATATGTACTTAATTACATTAATTACCAATATGTATTTTCCACTTAATTGAAACTATAAGTGAGCTGAGAATAATATATATATACCTCTATATTTTTTATATATTGTTATAAAGTCAACAATATATAAAATAGATACATAATGGACCCGGTTTTTCAAAAGGTACATGTCGTTAGATTAAACACAGTGGTTAGGTTAACAACAAATTAAATGCTAATCAAGTGATAAGCTAACTCAGTGGATAAATTTTGTTGATCAGAAGCAATTTAACACAATAGGTTAGAGATGGATTAGAGAATGGAGAAAATGGTTATTAAGTATTACTTTATTAACTGGGTTGATCACTTTGTTATCAATTGGTCACCAATAATGCCTTTCAACTTAAATATGGAAAGAACTCTTAAATCCAAGCGGGCTATAGAAACCCGAATTTTAGCATCATAGAGATAAGCACATTATGAAATCAAACAAAATCTTATACTCGAAAGTTAGCATTCAAATACAGTAACTACATATAATCAGATAACACAATAATTATTATTGCAAGGTCTGGGTTTTGCCCTGAGAAACCCGATATAACTATCAAATCAAGAAGTAAAAGAAGAGGTGCACAATAGCATTATGTAATAATAGTCATAAAAATTCATTTTTCCTCTTTAATTTGAAAAATATGGAATTGATAACATTATTTAGAAAATAAAAAAAAATTATGGCCAATTAATTAAATTGATAATGATCATTTTTTAACTAATGATTACGGTTTGTTAAGAATAAGTATATAAAGGTTTTGAAAAAAAAATATTTTCATATGATGTCATATTATTAACACTGAATACTCATATCATATATTCGGAAAGTTAATACATGAATGTACGTAAGTCGAATAACAAATTTTAACATCTCATTCCGATTATGTTTCTTTAAAAAATGTGAACATATCCATGATCTTCCAAAATTATTTTTTTTTCCAATAGATAAAATAAGCAGAAAACAATCTGAGGGTGAAACAGAGGAAACGAAGCCTGCTGATAATTCTATGTCAGATTATGCAGTGTAGAAACAGAGCAACATACAATGTATAGAAGAAACCAGCAAGGAAGCAGATTCCCAATCGGAAGATATTAGCAAAGAAGAATTTTTCTCGTCGAATAACGACAGTTTTAATCCAGCAGGAGGGCAGAATTAACTCAGAAAAGCTTGAGATAGGTGAAAGTAAACTGTATTTGAGAATGCAAGGTTGGAAATTCACATCCCCGTTTTCTTTTACTTTAGTTTACCCATTTACTTAAGGTCAAAGCTTATAAACTTATCTTTAAGATATTTAAAAGGAAATCCCCAAAAGGGCCAAAACTTACAATAAATGGATTTCAAAGTACTTTAATAATACAATTTACGTGAACTTATACTCTACATGTGTATATAATAAAATAGATACTGAAATGTGAAAATGTAAAATAGTTAATGGAATAGGTAATAGATAATAAATAATATAATGCTTTCTAATTGACATTCCGACTTTCCGTCTGTTCTTTGTGCTTTGTTTCTAGAAGCCTTTATTTAAATCTTTCAGTGTTGAATTCAAATCTGAAAAATGTAAAGGATGAAAATGTATAATTTTGTAAATGAATTCGAAATTAATGATTCATACTGTTTATTTTACAAGTCATTTTCTTTACAAAGTTTAACAATCACGTGAATTTCTGTTTGAATATTATTTGTATCAATGTTTAGGTAAAGAATATAAAATTTATACTTAATAATGAAAATGCAAATTTATACCAATGAGTTTTCTGATAATTGTTTTTAAATTATTTATTTTTTCAAACACTATAGGTTAGAATATTGATCTAAAATTATGATATACCATAAAGTAACTGACGATAAAATCACTGATGTCATAATTACAGCTGTTCACAAAATGGGGTACCTTGAAGCTAAAATTTGATGTAAACTTTTATTAGAAGAACGATACCCTAAATATTGTACAGGAAGTGATGATAAAAAATGTCCGTACCAGAAATTTCTAAAAAGCCAAATTTAAAAAAAAAAGTATCAAGCACATCATGTGAAGGTTGCAAAACAGCGTTCCGAAATTTATAAGCACTAGTCTCTTATTAGTCTTTTAATATATAAATTTAGTTATTTGGGACAATGCTGTGAAAACACTGGAACTATAACATTTTAGGATTTGTTGCCATAGAAACCGAAGTGGAGAACGTTGGATACCTTTGACTAAAAAAACCTATTTTATTGTAAATAAAAACATTTTTGGCAGCAAATTTTGTAATAAGATACTGTTGTTATAATTATATACTCATCATTGATAACATAAATGATTAAGGTCTTTAGATTAGCCACCAGACATGTAGGTGGGGGGCATCATTTATTATTTGGCATCTGGTGAATAATTACATTTCAACAGATGGAATTTGCAACCTGGCATGGCAGGGACACTGTGTATGCAATAGCCATCTTGATTAATCCAATTAGCTAATTAGCCAATCAGATTGAAGGAACCTATACTGAAATCTTATCTTGGTCAGAGGTATCTCAATTATTCACTTTTTTGTTTTAAGAGCTGCTGGACGCACCTAAATCTTAACAATAATTCAATTTACCCGATGCCAGTTTACCTTCAATTCTTACGGATTATTTAGAATCATCTCAGAAGGTATAGGCCACCCATATCATTATTTCTCTATCTATCTGTTTTATACAGTAATTAATATAATCATGGTTCATCGGGTTCTAGTTATTGGTCATTCATTTGTACATAGGTTAGAATCATTTCTTTTCAAAGAAAGAGCATTGGGTTGGTATAACATGGTATTTGATGAAACTGAGATACAGGTTAAATTTGCGAGTTTGAGTGGCGGAACTTTGAGGCCAGGGCCGAAATGCATCCAGTCACGAAAATTCATGGAAGTGTTTCACTCCTTTCAACCGCACTCAGTTTTTATTCAGATTGGTGGAAATGATCTAACACACGAAGATCAACCAGAGCGGTTGGCTCGTGACATTAGATCATTTGCAGAATTCTTGATTACCGCTTATGAAATTAATCATATTGTGGTTGGTCAATTGTTACCGAGGTATTCCGAACGTTCGGGACCTCGGTACAATGACAAGTTCGTTGAAGTGAATAAACATCTGTCCCAGTTATTGTTATTGTTAGAATGTGATAATGTTACTTTGTGGAAACATCGAGGTTTGTGGAAGGATACAGCTTCTCTTTTGTGTGATAAAGTTCACCTTAATGATGCAGGTATGCAAATCTATGCAAAAAGCGTCCGAGCAGCTGTAGGTTCAAGTAAACGAAGATAGAACAAATTCGAACCCTGTGATGTTTCTTATCAGTTGTTTACGATTTCACAAAACCCTTGAATTGGTTACCCAATGTTGATTAGATTAACAAACATTTCAATTTGGAAATTTACGGCCGTTAACGGCCTGTTTATGAAGGATTCGATTATCAAAACCTTAAAATTCGCAGACACATGTACATGTAGGTACTTGTTTATAGTAGACCATACAAAACTAAAAAACAAAGAATTGATTTTCAAATATTTACACAATAGTTTGTATCAGTTTAAAATTCCTGTATTAGACGATTACTATCAGTCAGGTTTATCTAAATGAGCATTAGAATTAATTTCTGAACAGCTTTATTAATTATTATTACTTTAAGATAATTAATATCTATTACATTCAACATGTTTAATTGGTGATTTGTGACTATTTTAGTAATTTTAGTTCCTTAATTTTGCCCAATATGACCTACTTTTGATCAAACTTGGCAGTTATTGGCATAATCTACATGCATCTACAAAATCTATCACTTGTATTGTTTTGGCATTCATCTGTCTCATACACTGGTTACATTAGGATGTTAATTTGTGATACTTAGGCACTGTGTGCATCTTTACACATTTTGGCATAGTTGTGCATCATTATACACTTTGTTTATTATGATGCTTAGGCATTGTTGTGCATCATTATGCACTTTGTTTATTGTGATGCTTAGGCACTGTTGTGCATCATTATGCACTTTGTTTATTGTGATGCTTAGGCATCGTTGTGCATCATTATGCACTTTGTTTATTGTGATGCTTAGGCATCGTTGTGCATCATTATGCACTTTGTTTATTGTGATGCTTAGGCATCGTTGTGCATCATTATGCACTTTGTTTACTGTGATGCTTAGGAATCGTTGTGCATCATTATGCACTTTGTTTACTGTGATGCTTAGGCATCATTGTGCATCATTATGCACTTTGTTTCATTTCATTGTGATCTGTGGCATCATTGTGCATCATAATGCATTTTGTTTTATTATGATGTTGTGGTGTCGTTATGTTTCATTATGCATCTTTGTTGTGATGTTTTTTGACATTGGTTGTGCATCAGTATGCACTCGTACACTCTGCTTCTCTTATAAATTGTAAAATTTCTGTTGTTTCATTGTGAAAATGAATTATCAAACACAATTATATAATTATAGACAATTTTCAACTCATGAATATTATATTACCTGTGCAAATTCATCGTAACAGGATTTATAATTCCTTGTTAGCATTATCGGTTACATTTTGGTTTCTTTCCTAATACAAATTTTATTTATTTATTAAATTAGTATTCAAGATGCCCAAACAGAAGAAAAAAAGTTCAACCAAAGTGTCAGAACCAGTGGCTCCTGGAAGAAGGGCGAGAAATGCCAGCAGAGCCAAAGCACCCAATGCCGAGAGCCCAGCTGTAGAGGCACCAACAATCCCAACTGCTGATTATTATTATTATTATTATTATTTTATTAATTTATAAAGCGCAAAATCACATATAGTTTCTATGCGCTGTACAATGGTTTTGCTAATATTTAAAAACAATATAGATTAATAAAACCTATAAATCTGTAATTGAAAGTAAAATAATCGATAAAACAAAGGGACCTTAAAATAAAACATGGTAGTAAGATGAAATTGGTTAACGTAGACAAGGCAAAATAAAATTAAAATAAAAAACTGTTATGTACACAGGAAAGTACTTCTGAAGTTGAGTATACGAGAGGGTACACATGGAGTCCTAGGTGTTATGCTGGAATTTTTACATTCATAGATTATATTCACGCTTGAACAAATTGTTTTAGGTTCTTGCGGAATTATCCATGTGCTTCTAGCTCTCGTAGTTCTAAAGGCAGGTTGTTCCACAGTTGTGCGCCTAATGTGCTTATGGCTCTTGCACCATATTTGTTCGATGATTTCTTTACTATTACTTTCCATTTGTCAGACGATGATCTTAAAGTCCTTTGTGGCTGATAAGTAGGGCATAACTCTCTCATATATGGTGATGCTGAGGAGGAGTGTAGAGACTTGTGCATGGTTGTCAGCACTTTAAACACGACACGTTGTTTTACAGGCAGCCAGTGCAGTTGTTGAAGTACTGGCGTGATATGTTGTCTGTAGCCTGTTTTTGTGAGACAACGCGCAGCATTGTTCTGAGCCACTTGTAATCGGTGCATGGTTCGATCGGTTATGCCAAGCAGAAGGGCATTGTGATAGTCGAGATGGGATACGACTGTTGCATTGATGACCTTTGCACACGCTTCCTGGGTGAGATGTTGTTTCACCTTGGAGATTCTCCTAATGTTGAAATATATCTTTTTTAGCATGGAATTGACTTGCGTTTCCATTGATAAGGTGGCATCCAGGGTAGCACCGAGGTTTTTAGCAGTAGATTGAGATGTCACTATTGCATCACCAATCTTCAGCTGAATGTTCTTAACACGGTTCTGGTTATGAGCGCTGGCAATCACCATTATCTCGGTTTTTGCATCATTCAGTTTGAGTTTGTTTACAGTCATCCAGGTTCGGACACTCGCTATGCACTCTTCCATAACCTTGATTTGTTCCGTACGCCTGACATTGTTTTTAACACTCAGACGGTTGTACAATTGGGTGTCGTCTGCAAATCCATGACGGCTAATGTCATACTGATTGATGACTCTCCCGAGTGGTAGGAGGTACACCAGGAAGAGGAGGGGACCGAGAACAGACCCTTGTGGCACTCCAGTGGACAGTGGCACATCTGAGGACACACTGTTGTTGATCTTTACTGCTTGAGTGCGGCTATTCAGGTAAGACTGTAACCAACAGAGTGCCGTGTCCGTAAGTCCAACTTCCACATGTAGTCTCTCCAGTAAGAGGGTGTGATCAATGGTGTCGAATGCAGCACTCAGGTCGAGAAGGACCAGGAGCATGGCATCACCTTCATCCAGTACTGCTTCTACGTCTGCTTTTATTCGTAGGATGGCTGTTTCAGTGCTGGTACCGGTCTTGTAAGCTGACTGCAGGTCATCATGAAGACCGTTTCTGGTGAGATGACCATTAAGCTGTTGTACAACAACACGTTCGATGACCTTGCTGATGAAAGGAATATTTGAGACTGGTCTATAGTTAGTGAAGATATTCATATCCAGTCCTGGCTTTTTTAGACGTGGTGTAACTAGTGCACGTTTCAGCTTATTTGGAAAGACCCCGGTTGAAAGCGATGTATTAACCAGCTCAGTAATTGTCGGTAGCATCACAGAGAGGACAGCACTGTTCTTTAAGAGCGCAGTGGGGATGACATCCAGTGAGCAGGTCTTGTTTGCGCAAATATTGATGACCTTGTTTACTTCTTCATGTGTCTGGACCTTGAAGCAGCCAAGTTGAGGCACTGGTTTATCCAGGTCTGAAGAAGCTGTATTGTCACGGAGATCTGTGTCATCAAGACCTTGCCGGATCTTCTGAACTTTCTTGTAAAAAAACTTAACAAAATCTTCGGCAAGGGTCTGGTCATTAGTAGCCGGTGGTAGAGGAGTTCCTGCGTTATAATTCATTAGACTACTAATGAATCTGAAAGTCTCTTTACTGTCCGCTGTGGTGAGCTTTTCCTGATAATAACTGGATTTGGCAGAGTTGATCATATGCACCACAGCTCGGGACTGTTCTGTAAGCATCTGCCTATGGACCTCTAGGCCTGAGCTCATGGCTTTACGCTCCAACTGTCTTCTCCGTTTTCTTGCTTCATGGATCGAGTCATTGTACCATGGTTTAAGAGAGTCTCCTTTGATGGTGATGGTTCGTTTTGGTGCTATGCTGTCCAGGACAACTTCCACTTTGGAGTCTATAGCTGACAGCAGATCATTGACATTGCCCCCTTCTTTGATGGAATTCAGCGATTCTGCTAGTTCTTGTGCTAGTGTTTCCACAGGGATGCGCTTCAATGGCCTAGCTAGCCGACTTTTGTTTGCTAGGTGTAATGGACAGGTGTAAAGTTGGCAAGTAACCGCATAGTGATCTGAGATCCCTATATCAGTCACAGTGATGGACTTTACAAGTGGGAATATGGGGTCATCCCTTGTGAACACTAAGTCCAGAGTGTGTCCAGCAGCATGGGTAGCGACATTAACATGTTGTTTTAGGTCAAGTCCAGCCACTATGTCCTGAACCTGTTTCGTGTGTGACATGCCCGGTTCGTCATAATGGATGTTCATGTCACCGAGGATGCATAATTGGGATGGAATAGTAGTGCATACATGTGACAGGAACTGTTCCCACTCCTTGAGGAATTGGGTTCCTGTGAGACCATTCTGTCTTGAGGGAGGAGGATGATACACAAGCACTAGAGTAACAGGATGATTACTATTTAGCCTGACTGTGCAAGTTTCAAAAGTCTTGAATTCAGGTTGAGGTGTACATGTGATATCCATGCTGGCTTTGATGACAAAACCAACCCCTCCTCCTCTGGTCCCTTTGGATGTAGGTCTAGACACGCCAATGTATTTGTATCCAGGAGGGCAGAGATCATTTATGTGCGAATCGTCTCCGTCACGCAACCAGGTTTCGGTTATAGCCAAGATGTCGATACCCTTATCACTGATATATTCGCAGATGGATACAGCTTTCCCTGCTACAGATCTTGCATTGATCAGGTGCAGACTGATGGACTTGTCTGTTGTATGTATATGCTTGTTCTTGGTAGGAATATGTATGAGGTTTTTTTCATTTACACCATTCGAATGTTCGATGCATATATCTCTATCAAGAGACACCTTCACCTGTATTTTCATATAGCTTGGAAACCGGCCCACTTGTGCTGGAATAGGGGCTTCCTCATTAGGCTCCTCAGAAACTGATACGGTAGATATTGGAGTACTTAGTGTATTACTTGAGATACAAACTAGGTTACTGATATTAACTCTAGATTGTTGGTGCCTCGTATATCTATACCGCCCAACACAGACTGTTTGAATATGTCTGATGAACCTGCGCCCCGCTTTCGTTCCTCGTCTGACATGAAAGTGTTTAGTATGACCTGTCGGAGGTAGGTCAGTTGATCTACAGAAGCACATTATATAACTATTGAAGTCTTGACCTGTACAAATTGATAGAACAACCTACTAAGTACAACTAGAGACGAACAAAAGTCAGGTGATGAAATTGCTACAGCATTAATCGCCAATCTGAGCGGAAGCCAGGACAAAACCCTTTCATCCCTAATAACTCAATTGAGGGGGAACCAATCCACAGATGGACAAGTGACACAGGGTCAAGCCGAACACATGACAGTTGATGATGCAACCTCTTCTCAACCCTCATCGGTAAACGGAGCCTCATCAGCCTTAGGTACAATGAGTAACATTTCAAACAATGCTTCATACGTTTTAAAACATTCTCTTCCACTTGGGTTTAATGTGGAACAAAAATTAAAGAAAGACATTTGGGAGGACAATTATATTGAGTTACCAAATCTGGTTCCTAGCTTTAATGAAAATCAAGAAGACGAAATTTTGTTTAAGTCAAAGGGTTTCAAAATCTCAACAAATGCAAAAAACAAACAATTTGTATCAATTCACCAATGGTCTGAAGCATTTGATATTTTCATGTCAGTGTACATTTCAAAGCATTCTGAATCAGCATTAGGTCTCATTAAATATGCCCACAATATAAGATGCATGTCTAAGCAGTTTGGTTTTTCTATGGCAAGGGCTTATGACGAAAATTTCCGTAAGGTGTGCAAAGTGATGTTGTTCGATTGGGCTGTTGTAAATGAAGACCTTTGGAAGTCAGCTTTTTATGACCATGTAAACATAGGGCAGGGCACCAATACACAAAGCACATTCAGGACAGGTAAACAATCCCAAATCTCAAAACATCCCTTTCAAAAACGGGTCCAGCAACCCCAAAATCAGTTCCCTTCAGGATTCTGCTGGACCTACTGTAAAACAGGGGCTTGCTCAAACTCCCAATGTAAACACAAACATCAGTGTGTCCAGTGTGGGAAAAAACATGCAACAGCAAGCTGTAAAGATTGGCAACAAAAATCTCCCAACTCCAATAAAAGTAAATAAGTTAGATCAATTCTTAGAAGGATATGACACTCTAGCAAAATCAAAACTTATCCAGGGATTTACATATGGCTTTAAAATCAATTCAAATATAGTAAAAGAAGATCAACAATATCCTAGAAATCATAGGAGTGCTAGGGAAAACCGTGAAATTGTTAGGGAAAAATTGCAAAAAGAAATTGATAAAAATCGAATAAAGGGACCATTTAGTCAACCACCATTTAAGAACTTTATATGATCTCCTCTAGGTGTAATTCCTAAAAAAAAAGCTGGATCTTTTCGTTTAATTCACGATCTTTCATTTCCAAAAGGTGATTCGGTTAATTCTTGGACCCCTCCTGAATTCACTAGTGTCTCATATCAAAATATAGAAACAGTCATAGAGTTGGTTCAGAAGTGTGGCGTTAATTGTTTAATGAGCAAAGCAGACATACAAGATGCTTTCCGTCTGATTCCTATTCATCCATCAGAGTATCATTTGCTAGGTTTTTGTTGGGAGGATCAGTTTTATTATGATGCTTCCTTACCAATGGGTGCCTCAGCATCTTGTCAGCTTTTTGAGAGTTTTAACAGCAGTTCAGTGGATTTTAAATAACAAATTTCACATAGATGGGGTTTCACATTTGTTAGATGATTTCTTCTTTGTAGGAAAAGCTAATTCTGTGGAATGTTCTACAGCACTGAATACATTTTTAAGTTTAGCAGATGCTTTAGGGGTCCCTATTAAAGAGGAAAAAAACACAAACACCATCTACTTGCATTGTAATTTATGGAATTGAAATAGATTCAAATGTCATGGAAGCACACTTACCCAATGAGAAAATAGAGAAAATATTACAGTTACTTCAGGAGTTTAAGGTCAGAAAAAAGGTTACTTTACGTGAAATGCAGTCATTGCTAGGCTTACTGAATTTCGCTTGTAGTGTGATTATCCCAGGAAGGGCATTTTTAAGGAGATTATATGATTTTACTATAGGTCACAACTGTCCCCATTTTAGGATTACCCTTAATTCAGAGGCAAAAGCAGATTTGCAAGCCTGGTACGAGTTTGTCTGCAACTACAATGGAAAATCTTGTTTTCTGTATTCAGAATGGATTTCATCAGATGTTATAAAATTATACACAGATTCAGCAGGTGTGCATGGGGGTTATGCAGCAGTGTTTGGTTGTAGTTGGTTCACTGGTGAATGGTCTACTGATATGAAAGATTTCCACATAATTGTAAAAGAACTATACCCAATTGTTTTAGCACTAGAAGTTTGGGGAGCAGCTATGTCAAATCACAGAGTTTTGTTTATGACTGATAATCAAGCAGTAGCTGCAATCATTAATTCCACCACCTCAAAAGACAAAACATTAATGAAGTTAGTTCGTAGATTAATCATAGCATCTATGAGATTTAATGTTCATTTCAGAGCTAAGCATATTGCGGGGAAGACAAATGTTATAGCTGATCTTCTCTCTCGATTTTCCTTTCAGGAAGCACATCGCATGGCTCCCTGGTTAAACAAAAAGCCAGTAATGGTTCCACAACATCTCTTGACACTGTAACAAACAAGCTGCTGCAGGCATCTCTATCAAACTCAACAAGAGCTTCTTATCAACGCATGCTCAATTGCTATGAACAATTCTGTCAGGAGCATTTCCCACAGTCATCTGTGTTGCCTTCTACTCACATTATGATTGCTCATTTTATTTCTTACTTATTCATGAAAAATTATCAACCCTCTACAATTGCATCTTATGTGTCAGCAATCAGTTACATGCACAAAATTAATTTCAAACAAGATCCAACAGATTCATTCTTTGTTAAAAAAGTTTTAAAAGGAGTACAAAATCTTAGGGGATCCTACGATAGCCGATTGCTAATTACAAAGGAAATTCTTTCCAAACTTATTTCAGCAACAGTGTTCGTCATTCATGGCCGGTACAATCAATTATTGTTAAAGTCAATGATGTCTTTGGCTTTCTACTGTTTTTTAAGAGTTGGGGAAATGGCACTCAAATCTAGCTCTGATAGGAATAAGGTTCTGCAGTTGTCAGATCTGAAGTTTGATTATTCTATGCAAATTGCAACAGGAATGACAGTAAAAATGCAATACTACAAACACAGCAATTCTCAGACAAAAACAATCTTTATCTCCAAAAATTGTAACAATCAGATGTGTCCAGTCAAAACTATCCTTAATTACTTAAACATTGCAAAACACATAACAGGACCTTTGTTTCAATTTACATGTGGTACACCAGTATCATTTGCATATTTTAATTCATCCCTCAAGTCTCTTTTGAATTTCGTAGGATTAAGTGCACAGTTATACAAAGGTCACAGTTTCAGAATAGGTGCAGCAACAAGTGCTGCAGCTGAAGGCACTGCCCTTCCGGTCATTCTGCAAATGGGGAGATGGAAATCTAATGCATTTAAAAACTACATTAGAATGAACGATTTCTAATAAAAATAATCCATAGTAAGGTTATAGGCTTGTCAGAGGTCAACATTGCCCCGACATATGTTATAAGATGTAGAAGTCAACAAGGCTTGCTCTAAAATGTTTGATATTCTTTACTAAATAGAGGACAACAAGGCTTGCTCTATAGATATTTTAGGTACTAGGTAGAGGTCAACATGGCTTGCTCTATACATGTACTTATTTTTTTTATATACTAGCAAAAGTTAATAACGCTTGCTCTATACATATTTATAAATATACTACTATTGATAAAAAATCTTCTTTTCATATTCTATGAAAATTTTAAATTATAACGTTAGGTGGTCTGACTTTTCCCTAAGGTATAATGTCATCAAAATAGAGGTCAACAAGGCTTGCTCTATTTTTAATGATTAGTTAAAATTTGCCTATCACTTTGCGTGCCTTACACATTTATTGAAAATTTCTGTATATAATAGGTAGTGTATTGTATATTTTGATCATTTACACATGTCAATTGTTATTTTGTTTTCTTTTTATTTTTTGTTTTTGTTCCTGATCTCCATTGAGTCTTCGGGTGGGGTCCCTCAAGCTTATTCATTTTCGGTCTTGGCGGTTTTTTAACCCCACCTTTGCAAATTTATTGTCATTTATTCAATTATTTTTGGTTAATCAATGTTTGACATTAATTTCATCATTTGATCAAATATTTTTTATGATAAATTGAATAAATGACCTTTCTCACAAACAGAAGTTGTTCTGTCTTTCATTGCAAATGAACTCAGACTCACTGGAGAACATAACTGGTTGTTTCATGTTGACAAATAAATGGTATTTTATGGAAACATAATATGGAATGAAATTTAAAGTTTTCAAGTTATTGGAAAAATTTGGGTGACAAAAAAATAATTTTGAATATCTGCTGATATATAAAATGTATATGTAGTTTTTGTTGTTATTTATATATCTGTCTGTAGATGTGTGACATATATTTTGAAACATCCTGTACATGATCAAAATTTGGTGAATCAAAGATTTATGCATACTAAATATATTATTTATCCTGTAAGTACCGGTAGTTAATACATTGTAAAGAATATCTGAACAATTTACATTTAGATTCACACGTAAATCCTTTTTTATTCACAAGGACAAATGTGATAATGAAATTTATTGTTTTCTTAACCAGAGCCAGTTGTACAAGCAAGTAAATATCTGGTAAATCAGTCTACAAATAAAAAAAAACATCATGCCTGTTACTGATAGATTAATTAATTATGTTGTGAGGTGTGTTGTATTTGTATTGTTTCATCGTGTCTATTATTAGTAACATTAAGTTTCTTGAACATTCCAGAGTGGTCAATATGTTTAGTCATTTTTTCTAGAACATTCTTGAACTTTATTCATGTCCAGAACTTTCCAGGAATATCATGTACTTACAATTTCTAGAATATTCTAGATTTATATTACTGTATAAATACCCTGACAATTTGATGCATAGATACAATTGTCGTAAAAGCATCATTGAGGTATTACTGGGATATTATTTCACTGGGACATTGTGTGCAGAAACGGACACTCTGAAGTATGTATTTTTAGATTTTTGCTAAGTTTGTACTTAATGATTTGTATATTACTGTAAATAAATTATTGTTAAGTTTAAACTGTGTGATTGATCTTTGCTGGCATTTAGGGTTATTCTGACCCATAACAGAATTGGGGGCTCGTCCGGGATCAAGAATTTCTTGCACTTTTGCAGTTCATTGTCAGAATTTTGTTAATTAAATTGTTAAATTTGACTATAAGCCAGCAAAAATCAACATGGTATTTTCGGTCACAAACTTTCTTAGTTCGCCAAGTGTTCAGGTTTTTGATACGTTAAAAAAGGATGACTTGATCGCATTAGGTTTGCATTTTGGGTTAGATGTTAAATCCTCTCAGAGAAAGCAAGACATTAGAATTAAGGTTGCAAACAAACTAGTAGAAGAAAACATCTTTGAAAAATACGATCTTCCAGAATATACAGTTAGATCAGAGTTAGGCTCTTACAAAATGGCAGAATATCAGTTTCAATTAGAGTTAGAGAAAATGCGATTAGAAAGAGAAAAATTAGAAAGAGAAGAGCGAGAAAGAGACAGAGAAAGAGAAAGAGAAAGAGAAGAACGAGAGCGTGAACGGAAATTTGAATTAGACAAATTAGAAAGACAAGAGCACTTTGAGTTAGAGAAATTAAGATTACAGCAGAAACCAGAACCCTCATTTGTCAAGAATGAATTTGATGCAGCAAAAAATATTAGGTTAGTTCCGAAATTTCAAGAAAAATCTGTAGACAAGTATTTTCCCCAATTCGAGAAAGTCGCAGAAAATCTTAAATGGCCACAACACGTTTGGTCAACAATGTTACAAAGTGTACTGGTTGGCAAAGCAGCTGAGGTATACTCTGCACTAGGGGTAGCTGAAAGTTCAGACTATGAGAAGGTCAAAGCAGCAATATTAAAAGCATATGAATTAGTACCTGAAGCATATAGACAAAAGTTCAGAAAGTATAGAAAGTTTGATAATCAAACATTTGTTGAATTTTCACGAGAGAAAGAAGATTTATTCGATCACTGGTTTAGATCTAAGAAACTTGATAAAACTTTTGCTAATTTGCGCCAAGTCATCCTGGTAGAAGAGTTTAAGGAATGTGTTACTCAAGATTTGAAAACACATCTAGAAGATAAGAATGTGAAAACTCTTGAAGAGGCAGCAGTCATATCTGATACTTATGCTCTGTCTCATAAAAAGAATTTTGTATCAAGATCTCAGACTAGCAGTAATTCTACAAATTCAGACACATATAAAAAGAGTGGTTCAGGGTCTCAGTCTTTCACAAGTTCCCAGTCTCCATCCCAAGGTGGTTCTAAGTCCGGTCCAGGACGTTTTGAAGGATCTTCTGGAATAGGGTCGCTTCCTACTTGTAGTTATTGTAAGAAAAAAGGTCATCTGATCAGTGAATGCTTTAAACTTAAGAGAAAAAATGACTTTGATAAAACTCAACCACATGCTTGCGCGGCAGTTAGAGGTGATAGAGAAGCCTTAGTTTCGATTTGTTCTGACACTCCTGATGTCCAGGGTTCACAGTCCAGTTCTATTGATTCTATGGAGGATTATAAGCCCTTTATGTCTCAGGGATTTGTTTCACTCGGTGACTCTAGCGAAATAAAACCTGTCCAGATTTTGAGAGATACTGGTGCTGCACAGACGTTATTGTTAGAGGGCGTGCTTCCTTTGTCTGAGCAGACTTCTACTGGTGGGTCAGTTTTATTACAGGGTGTGGAGCTAGGCGTCATTGATGTTCCCCTGCATAGAATTAGTTTGAAGTCAGATTTAGTTACTGGACCTGTTATCGTAGGTGTTCGACCTACTCTTCCCGTTCCAGGCATTTCTTTGTTGCTAGGCAACGATTTAGCTGGTGGAAAAGTTGTACCAGATCCTATAGTTTGTGAGAAAATCACTCCAGATGTTATGTGCGATGATAAAGATGATGACATTTATCCAGCCTGTGCTGTTACTAGAGCGATGGCCAGAAGACGAGAAATGGAGGCAGACCATACTCAAGATTTTGACGAGACGAATTCTTCTGTTGATATAGATTTGAATGACACTTTCTTATCTGACCTTGATGGCACTCAAACAAACATGGAACCACAGAATATCAAGAAGTCGGTGACGAAGGAACCTTTATTAAAATTAAGTGGTAAAGAAGATGAATCAAATCTACCAGAAAGCCAAGGCAAGGACATCCTCAGCCGAGAACGTTTACTCTCTGAACAACATAAAGACCCAGATATCATTCAACTTAGTAAGAGGGCACTTCCACCAGAAGAGGCTACTTAAGTTGGAGAATGCTTCCATATAAAAGATGGCATCCTTATGCGAAAATGGCGACCACCTGACGCCTCTCCAGATGAAGTGTGGCGTGTTGTTCACCAGATAGTGGTCCCAGCTGCTTATCGTGGAGATGTCATGAGTTTAGCTCACGATACACCTATGGCTGGTCATTTAGGTATCAATAAGACTTATAATAGGATTTTGAGTCATTTTTATTGGCCTAAGCTAAGGAAGGATGTTTCTGAGTTTTGTAAGTCGTGTCATGTCTGTCAGATGGTAGGTAAACCGAATCAGAAGATACCATCCGCCCCTCTCCAACCAATTCCAGCTTTTGAAGAACCGTTTAGTCGAGTGTTGGTGGATTGTGTAGGACCTTTGCCTAGGACCAGATCTGGGAACCAGTATTTACTTACCATTATGTGTACATCCACTCGATTCCCTGAAGCCATACCTCTTAGGAATATAAAGGCAAAGAGCATAGTTAAGGCCCTAACCAAGTTTTTCAGTTTTGTAGGAGCACCCAAGGCAATTCAGTCGGATCAAGGCTCAAATTTTATGTCGGGGTTGTTCCAGCAAGTCATGCATGAGTTGGGTATAAGGCAATATAGATCAACTGCTTATCATCCTGAGTCCCAGGGAGCGCTAGAACGTTTTCATCAAACCCTAAAAACAATGCTGAAGACCTATTGTTACCAGTATGAAAAAGACTGGGATGAAGGGGTTCATCTTGTACTATTTGCTGCACGAGAAGCAGTCCAGGAGTCTCTTGGGTTCAGTCCTTTTGAATTGGTGTTCGGTCATACAGTTAGAGGTCCTTTGAAATTGTTGAAGGAAAAGTGGCTGACTGAGACTACTGATCTTAATCTTTTAGATTATGTGTCTGATTTCAAAGAAAAACTTTACAATGCTTGTAAATTAGCACAAGACAATTTGAAGAATTCTCAGATGAAAATGAAAATGTGGTATGACAAAGATGCCAGAAATAGGGTGTTTAAGCCAGGTGATAAGGTTCTTGTATTTTTACCTATTCCTGGTCATCCTTTACAGGCCAGATTTTATGGCCCTTATGAAATTGAAAGCAAGATCAGTGATGTAAACTATGTAGTTAAGACACCAGGTCGACGTAAAGAGAAACGGGTTTGTCACATTAACATGTTAAAAGAGTATTTTGAAAGGTGTGACCGAAATTCTGTAAAACCAGTTTCCACTTTAGCCAATGCTAAGACTGTTCAAAATTGTATTGAAAGTGATACGAGTGTAGAGATGAATGAGAAAGATTGTAATCAGAGTGTTCGTTTGAAAAACTCAGAAGTTTTGGCTAATTTGGATGCCAAACTTGGACATTTGAACATTCACCAAAAAGAACAAGTTAAAAACTTGATGAATGAGTATCATCAAATCTTTTCGGATGTTCCAAAGAAAACTAATGCAGCTTGTCATGATGTCATAGTGAGTGACGTTCTGCCTATCAAACAACATCCGTACCGTCTGAATCCAATAAAATTGCAGTACCTAAGAAGGGAAGTGCAGTACATGTTGGACAATGACATTGTTGAACCTAGTAAAAGTGATTGGAGCTCACCATGTATTCTTGTACCAAAACAGGACGGTTCGTACCGATTATGTACAGACTATAGAAAGGTGAATTCTGTTACCAAAACTGATTCATTTCCAATACCTAGAATCGATGACTGTATTGACCGCATTGGAAACGCCAAATTTGTCAGTAAATTTGACCTGTTGAAAGGCTACTGGCAAGTACCGTTAACAGAAAGAGCAAAAGAAATATCTGCTTTTGCTACACCAGATGGACTTTACCAGTATAAAGTAATGCCTTTTGGCATGAAAAACGCACCGGCTACATTCCAAAGGATGATTCACTCCCTCCTTCAAGACCTCGAGGGATGCGAGGCCTACATTGATGATGTCGTCATATACAGCGACACATGGGACGAACATCTCCGAATCATGCGTGCTTTATTTGACATTTTAGCTAAAGCAAACTTAACTGTGAACCTTGAGAAGAGCGAATTTTGTCATGCTTATGTAGAGTATTTAGGTCATAGAGTAGGTCAAGGTTATGTTACACCCATTATGGCTAAAGTGGAAGCTATTGCAAAGTTCCCGATTCCTACAAACAAGAAAGAGTTAATGAGGTTTTTGGGCATGGCTGGGTTTTACAGAAAATTTTGTCCAAATTTTTCCTCAGTAGTTAGTCCACTTACAAATCTTTTACAAAAGAGGGTTAACTTTGAATGGACAAAGGACTGTGAAAAATCGTTTCATAAAATCAAATCTGTCCTTATGAGCAATCCAGTTCTGTCAACTCCAGATTTTTCTAAGCAATTTAAGCTTACTGTTGATGCTAGTGATGTTGGAATCGGGGCAGCTTTGTTTCAAGAACATAGTGATAATGTAGATAGAGTTGTTTCTTATTTTTCAAAGAAACTTACAAAATGTCAGCAAAACTATTCCACCATTGAAAAGGAATGCCTTGCTTTGTTGTTAGCCTTACAGCATTTTGATGTTTATTTGAATGTTACTTTGCATCCAATTCTTGTATATACGGATCACAACCCCCTGACATTTTTGCATAAATTGTCAAACAAGAATCAAAGACTGACTAGATGGAGTTTGTTGTTACAAGAATACAACATAACAATTAAGCATATCAAAGGCAAAGACAATGTTATTGCAGATGCCTTGTCCAGAGTATCATGAACAAATTAGATTTTTGTATTAATGTACATATGTTTTTCATTGACATTCAAACTTTTTAAGGGGGGAGGTGTTGTGAGGTGTGTTATATTTGTATTGTTTCATCATGTCTATTATTAGTAACATTAAGTTTCTTGAACATTCCAGAGTGGTCAATATGTTCGGTCATTGTTTCTAGAACATTCCTGAACTTTGTGTATGTCCAGAACTTTCCAGTAATATCATGTACTTACAACTTCTAGAATATTCTAGATTTATAATACTGTATAAATACCCTGTCAATTCGATGCATAGAGACTTTTGTCGTATGAGCACCATTGAGTTACAACTGGGACATATTTTCACTGGGACATTGTGTGCAGCAACGGACACTCTGATGTATGTATTTTTAGATTTTTGCTAAGTTTGTACTTAATGATTTGTATATTACTGTAAATAAATTATTGTTAAGTTTAAACTGTGTGATTGATCTTTGCTGGCATTTAGGGTTATTCTGACCCATAACAATTACACATAGGATTTACAAGATCCTTACGTGAAAAAAAACATGACCTAATGTACTGTATGTTATGTATGCATGGATGATATTGTGTTTGAGATTTTTTTAACAACAGAAATTTAGATCATTAGTTACCCTGAGTCGTATAGGGTAGAGTTTGGAGGGAGTTGTATATTTAAATGTGAGCCAAGATGTCGAGGTCTCCAACCCCATTACGAATGGTTTAAAGACAGCAAAAAGATCCATGGTAAGATTTCATGTGAAAGTATTTATACTGTTTTTTATATGTATATATTAATATTGTGACTATATTTTTTTTCAAAATAAGAAGGAGCTAATGAATTGTCATAAATGTATAAAATTCACAGTGTTGGAATGATAAGAATTTTAGTTTCTCGTCTTTGTATATAATTTATATAGGTTAATGTACATGTAAGAGGGAGCTGAGATTGGATCGATTGCAAAACATGGAACAACAAGGAAACTACACGTGTATGTTGTCTGTGCTTGAGCTTCAATTAAGTCGCCATTCTCATATTGCCTGTCTCACCATTTAAATGGACCCCAACAAACCACAAACGTTTAATTGTCAGTCATTTTACCATTTTTACTTTATGCTGTATAATTTAAACAAAAATTTAGCCATTATAAACTTCTATCGAAATTTACTTTGACAGCCACAGACAAAATTGCATTGCTGATTGGGAATTATGACTACAAATACAATAAAAAAGTAAAAGCCCAAGAGACAGATGTTTCTACCCTAGCACAGCTCCTAAGGCATCTGGACTTCAAGGTTGTCACCCTTCTTAATCTGACTAAAACAGAAATGTTGTCGGCAATGGAATTCTTCTCGGAACTCCACGACAAAGGGGTATACGCAGTATTTTTCTTTTGTGGGCACGGCTTTGAGGTGGATTGGAAGTGCTTTTTTTGCCATCGGACGGTAAGGCTGTTATACAATAGAGGACTGTGTAAGTGCTGAGAATGTTCTGAAGCGTGAACCAGACCTTATTATCCTCATCCTGGATATATGTCGATTCAGGTACGCCAGGTTTTAATATACCGGTATATCTTCATGTATGTCAGGTACTTTTGCATTGCGAAAAGTGATTTGGGCTATATCAAAAAGATGTATTTGAAATAAATACATAAAACAACAGAAAACAATGGGTATGATCAACATTGTTTAATATAAACAGCCAAATGTATCTAGTAATTCAATTAATTCTACACGAAAACATTGTTATATTTTTTTCTCTAAATGAAAGTGTCTTCACATAGAAGAAGTTTAAGAACTCTTTCTACTGAGTCTGTAATTATTTTTAGGAATCGTGTTGAGAGGACCCCCCCCTCCCCACCCGTCCATTATGATAGACATTCCACAGAGGGGAAACACAGTCGTCTGTCAGGCCAGGTAAGTATCAATGCTTGTCTGTCTCTTTCCATCATTATAAAGCAAGGACATTGTTATGGAGTTCTTATTCATCGTGTTCATTGTGTTCGTTTAGTTTAGAAATTGTGATGGATTTAGTGTATACTGGTGGTAGTAAGATATGCATTTTATTATTAATTTACCTGATTTCTCATAGTTTTATTTTTTTAAAAATAGATCTATCTATATAAAATTTTCAAAGTCTTAATCAGACTTTTTTGTACTTTAGGAGCACAGGAATGTATGTATGTGCAGATGAAGATGCAGTGAATGGAACTTTAGTCAAGTATCTGCAGAATTTCATTGTTAAAGATAAAAGTGTACTTGAGATGTTTACTTAAGTACAAGGAGGTTAGTTTCCAGGAGTGCAACTATTAATATCTTATGATATAATGTTAATGAAGAGTGTTCAAATCTGTTTGACTCACTGCTTAATGACTTATTATATATATTTGTATACCTTTATTGCTTGTGCAGCAATAGGAAGAGAACTCAAGCATTATAAGCTACAGATTCCAATCTACTGCAGACAAAACGTTCTCTAGCAGACAAGATCTCTATGAAAGGTGCAACAAAACTGTATCACCAGAGAACACTGCGGTGGTTGGAGTGTCAGCATAATCAGCTGCTGTATCTTTTAAGTGTACTATATAACTCAAGGGATACCTACACTTAGTTGTAATGTGTTAATACATTCTTAAATAAATGCGATTGTTTTTCATTTTAATATACATCTAAAATGTTTCTGCGATGTTGACTTGACATTAATTTTTAGACTGAAACATATGTAAGGAACTGAAAGATTTTAAAAATATGATGAACTGAAAAAAAAGCAAGGACAGTCATTTAGTTGAATACACAACCATATGGTTCTTCTATTTCATAAAAAAAGTTTAAAATGAACATCAATATATTTTATAAATGTGCTTAATTGAAAGTTCATTCATTGAAATCCAGTGCATCCTACAGCCTGTTTGAGTACATAAGTTTATTTTTATTTTACAGAGAAGCCAGAGAAGAGGTTGATAGAGATTCGCAGTTATGATAAGGCTGTCCGAAGGCTTTAAATGCCTTAAACATATTGTCATTTTATTTTGAGCTAGATTCTAATTTCAGTATATAATCCATGTTTTATATTGCAGTCAACTTGATGTAATATACAGTCAGGAATTATAGTAAAGCATTTTTGTGATGACACATGTCTGTGTTGATCACGTGACGGAGATTTATGATATTCCTAAATGTTGCATAAAAATCGCTTCGGCACAAGTGCAAAACAAAAATATTGTGCAAATTTTTTTAATATATCAATTCATCGTGATCTCTGGTATATAGAAAGTGCTGGGGGCAGGTTTAATTTTTGATGGATAAGAAAATATTTATCGAAAAACTCAACTTACCAACACAATAGGGGGTATTTTCTACTCTTTGTCGCGATTTATGCAAATATTGATAAACTACACACAATCCCCCAGCAAAATTCAGTCAGAGGACATACTTCTCCTGTAGATTCACACAGTATATCTTCAATTTGTTTTTGTTTAACACTTGTGCCAGTCCAATATAAACACGATTCTTAAATTCTAACATTGCCTATGGACGTGTAAGGGGGGCGTTTAACACAAAATTTTTCTCTAATTTCGAATATGTGCATATCGGACATACGAAAGGAATATGGATATTTAACTTTCAAATGTTCAACTTCATAACAGCATATTTGAGCTTTTTAAACAATCCTACACTTGAATTGAACAACAAGGCCCCAAATTTAATCTACATGCGATGTAAAACTAATGACACTTTCCCCGTAATGTCAGCTCAAGTATGCAGTGAATTGACGTCATATTATGTTATGACGTCATATCTAGGTAGTTCGAAGAAGTTACAACAGTTTAAACAGTTTGATATTTTACGGACAACCTTATCCTAGCTGTGTTCCGGATTTGGATAGAGCTGGAGATGGAATTCCAGTAAGATTTCTCTAATGTGCTCCATGTCATCACAACTGTCAAAAAGCCGGGCAATACCAACAATGATGTGGCCTTCATTTCCAAATTCCCTCGGTATGTTTAGCAAGCATATGGCAAATTGTAGACTGCTTATTTAACAGTTTTTTTTAATGTAAAAAGAAACTTCTTAAATTTAATATTTGTATGAGAACTTATTTTCAAGATTTGTGAAAGATTGATTGATTGATTGTATACTGTATAACGTAACTCTCCTGAATATTTCACTGATATGGAGACGTCACCATTGCCGGTGAAGGGCTGCAAATTTTGACCTATGCTCGGCACTTATGGCCTTTGAGCTGGGAGGGATCTTTATTGTACCACACCTGCTGTGAAACGGGGCCTCGATCGGTTTATACGGTCTCATCCGAAGGACCGCCCCATTTAGTCGCCATTTACGACAAGCAAGGGGGTGTTGAGGACCTATTCTAACCCGGATCCCCAGGGGGCATTTGTGAAAGATGTACATGTACTAATATAAAAGTTCTTTTTCCAATTTTTGGAGACTGTGTCATTGAAAGATATAAATCCAAAGGTGACATCAAATAACCCCACCCGTACATGTACCAAAAGCACTATAAAGGAAATACAGAAACTAAAGGTACGTAGAATGTAAACTACTTGTTGTAAAGAAATTTCCGTATATCTGTCTTGTTTTTCACTTATCATAAAAAGTCTCGAGTATCTGTATGAACTTAAAATTTTGTTATGCCCCGCTATGAAAATGGCTGGGGCATATAGTGTTTGTCATGTCTGTCCTCCTTCCTTCTGTCCTTCCGTCACACTTTGCGTTTTTCTCTGTTCAATGCTCAGTTTAAAAAGAAACTATGCAAGATATTTTCATCAAACTTCACGTGCTGATAGATGTTGATGAGATCTATACAACTGCATTTTTTTTAAATTAGTGTTTAGCTCAGTTTTAAACAAACCATTCATGATGGAGTTATCTAACTTCACATGATGATACATACTGATGAGAGCTATTAAACTGCATCAACATTTTTTACCTTGATCTTTTATTTGACCTTGAACTCACTTATGTTAATTTAGTGTTTAGATCAATTTTTAAGATCATATCTTTTTAGATATTTTTATCAAACTTAATATGTTGATACATATTGATGAGAGTTTGCAACTTCATCCACAGTTTTGACCTTGATCTTTCCTTTAACCTTGACCTCACTTTCCAAAATCAATGTCAAACTTCTTGTACTGATACATACTGATGCAACCAATTCAACTTCATTAAATTTTTACCTTTTATGTTACCTTAACCTGACTTATCTTTAATTAGTGTTAACGAGGCTGGTGTGTGGCAGCCATTTTCAGACTTTATTTATCTCTTTCAAAAGAAGAACTCTATATAAACATATACAAAAATGATTAAATTTTTTAAACTAAAGTGTATGAATTCTTTCTTTGGCAAATGATAGTTGACAGCTTAAGATACCATTTCAAAAAAAAGTTAAATCTGGTGGCTAATTTATGGTTAATTTGTTGACCCCCAACCTCCTAAAGCTCAGTTTTTTGGTAAAGATACCATTCTAAATATTTTTATAAAACTTCATATGCTTTTACATACTGATGAGAGCAATTCATCTGAATCAACATTTCTTTTACCTTAACCTTTCCTCTGACCTTTGACCTTACTTTTCCTAAATCAATGTCAAACTTAATATTCTGCTGTATACTGATGTAAGTATACTGTATTCACATTTTTTACCTTGCCCTTTTGACCTTGACCTTACTCAAAAAAATTGTATTTAAGTCTGTTGTAATTAAAGAAATCATTCTATTTTTTTCAAACTTCATATGCTGATACATACTGATTTTATTTAACTATATTAACATTTTTTTACCTTTCATTTGACCTTGATCTTAATTTAATTATTTTGTTTTTAAGTCAGTCTTGAAGAAATCAATTTTAAATATTTTTTCAACTTCATATGCTGAAACATACTGATGAGAGCTGTTCAACTGCATCAACAGTTTTTGACCTTGGCATTTCCTTTGACTTTGTCCTCTTTTAATGAAATTAAATGCTGGTACATACTGATGTACGTAAATCAACTGCATCATTATTCAAGATATTCCGATCAAATTTCATACACTCATACAAATTTTCATGTTGCATCACCAATATACCCTCGGCGGAACATTCATGTCCTCTAGACATATTTCTAGTTCAAAGGTGGTTTGAAATGCATTTTATTTTTTTTTACATATATCTTTGAAGAAATGAAACTATATTTATAAAGTTTATAATTGGAATTTAAAGGCATGAATTTAATTTTTCACTATCACAATCTCAGCCTATGTATAGAAAAATAATGTAAAAGAAAAAATAATATTTGCATGCATATATGATGACCAATGCAATTGTCAATCATGAAAATAAAGGCTCTTATATGCTCTATTCTCTTCATGAAAATAACAGGACTTGGTGATTGATATTGGTGTGAGGTACGTGTCACAAGATCAATATGTTGCACCACAAGTCAAACTTAAGACCGTACAAGTCAACATAAGGCTCCCCCTGGTGGTTGTGTTAAAATTATGGAAACCAATTGACAACAAGGCTACAGAACATGAAGACTTCAGTGATAAAAATTGCTATTCCTAAAACGCGAGTCTAAAAGTTCAATATTTTATAGAGAAACTGTATTAGGTCCATGTATGCAACATTAGAAAAGAGAACCTGCACAGAAGGTGTTGAATGGTGGTGCTGTTGGATTTAGATTTGTTTCGCAACTCTAATTTTGTCAAGGATCTGATTCTTTTTGTTCATGAGCAAGTTGTTTCTGTTTGTATTCAGATGCATGTTTTGTGATTTTGTAAAGTTTGACCATAGCTGCATGTTACATACCTAAACACATTAAGTATATGAGGGACACTGTCTATTGACTAATGTTACTTGTATTAATTCAAGGTATTTTATAATGTTGGTGCAAACTTTTCATTCATGTTGATATTTTAAGTTTTATGTTTAACATGCATACTGTGTATGGACATACATGTATTTATATGAAAGCATCCTCAGATAGTGTTGACTCAAGTTTGTTCAAATCATGGCCCCTGGGGGTAGGGTGGGCCCACAATGGCCGACCAAAGTTTTAAATAGAAATGTATAGGAAATTTTTTTAAAAATCATCTTCTTAAGAATACGAAACCCATAACTGGTCAAATGTTTACTTTTGGATTTAAACTTTTTAGTAATAAAACCAATTTCTACTTTTTCCTAGCCACAGTGGTCAGGTGAGCGATGTGGCCCATGGGCCTCTTGTTGTAACTTGATGCCTGTTCAACAGAGCGAAGTTTCGCGAGCGCTAGCCGAAAAGGCTTGTACCTCCCATATAGAAATGTTCACAAGCATTTGTTCTGTTGAACAGAACTCTGTGCATTAATATTTTCATATTTAACCCCCCTCCCAACTTGTTGTTGGAGAGTCTGACAAAACAAATGATTAGAGAGAATCATTGGGTATCTGCTAAATAGATCCTTACTTTGTTGTTCTCAGTATTCTGTTATCAACCCAGACATGACTTAAAATTTAAAACAAATACATAGATTATTTTAATGTTTTAGATTTCATATTTTTATCATTATTAAAATTATGTTTGTAAAATTCTGTACATTATTTTAGTGTAAAAGTAATGTATGGTTTGAGGGGCAAGGTCGGGATTCGTGTGCGAGATGGTTGTCGTTTTCTTCAAGTACAGCTTATATGTGTTTTGAAATAACCCGTTATTTTTGTCGAATTAAGTGGTGAGCTATATATTATTTATATCATATTTACATCAATGTTTTTATCATAATATTCTAGTGTAACAGTAAGCCGTCAAACGTAACATTCAGCGCTTCTCGCAAAAATGCCCTAAAGGTAATAAACCTAAATGTACTTGACCAATATGGCTACCATATTTTTTAACATATTATGTCATGTCTGGCATTGAACAGTAAATTACATTCCGTTTCTTTTAGGGTACATGAACCTATGAATGATTTTAAAGTCTTCTTAAATCAAAGCCTTTTAAACACATCATTGTAGAGGTATTGATTGGTATCTATGTCAGTCGTGGTCTGTGTCATACTGTGAAGTTTGAATTTACTGGAGCAGTACATGCCACATTTATAGCATATTGTTGTCATGTTTTATAGATTTAAAATCCTGTTTTTAAAGTCAAGATGTTTAAAAAGGTACAAAAGGATATCTGCCCAAATATCTCTGATTTAGAGTGTCGTCCCTTTATTTTTTATGTATACACAGAAGCAGATCCTTTTTAAGATAGCCTATTTTAAAAGGTCTCGTTTATACATGTACATAGTATATAATATATTCAATGTGTTCATGTCACGGTCTCGGATACGCTATTACATAATAGGCAAGTGAACTCCTCTTTCAATATATTGTAAACTTATAAACCGAATTAGTACTCCGTTCTGGATATTTTATTTCATAAAACACTTTTATAAAAAAAACCACGTCATTTTGTCACCTGACTCCGTGTTGTTATCTGATTTCTGTTCCTTCCGCCTGTTCACTCATTAACCGTTCACAATTACCTGGTAAAGCGATTCATACGTGACTTCCATTGTGAGGCATTTGGCGGTGATCCGTCATATCTAATAATTATAAACAAGGTTGCCTGTTTCTGAAGCATTTTCGACTACTTTTGAGATTTCTTGTGACAAAGAATGAACACAAATGTCTTCAAGACGGAGAAACAAGACAACTACCGAATCAATGGAAAATGGAATGTAGTACGATGAATGTTTATATGTGGATTTTGTTGACAGCACTGGTATTCTGGGTAATAAAATGTGTAAGTTTATTTTTTATGGAGAATAATAAATTTAATATCAAATGTGTTCGATATCATTAAAATATTAGCCGAAACCTTATGGCCTATACGAGATACTGGTGTGAATTGCTTTTATAAACGGAGTTTTTAAATTATACAGAGATTGCAGATAAAACAGCTTCCATAATAAGTATTGAAAATTTATTCTCCACATTCAGTTTCATGAATGTCATAATTTAAAGTTGACAATAAATCAGTAATAAATCTGTCAATATACCGATAAAATAATATTAATACACTTGTCAAGTTAAGAGAAATATAAATGAATTCTTAAATGATACATGTACCCTTCTGTCATGCAACACATAATTCTTTCATTGATTAATACACTGTTTTGTGCAAGAGTTATTCCTTTTAGAAAAGCATTTCATAAAACGCATACTAGTAATTTGCATGAATTCTCTTGACTCTGATTCTAAACTTTTTTTTGCATAGGCACATTGTAAAAAATATGCAGGATTTGATAGATTAGAATGCGCTGTATTGAAGTGGTAAACCTTTGCGTTTGAATGGAACGATTGGGTCTTTTTATCAAGATCCAAATTATAAACATGCAATCCATTTCTCATTATAAGGGTGAACTGGGCAGCTATTCATTCCCAGTGTATACCACAACCTCATGTCCCAGGAACCAATCAGAATGGAGCATTAGGTCATCTGACCTAAACTGTACAGACAGTAATGGGTACATGTGTATACCTAACGAGAACATTACACAGCTGTTGGAGTTCTGTTACAGATATCCAAGGATTCCAATTGAAAAAAGTAAAAAAAAAATAAAAACTGGCAATTTAATCTGAAGCTCATTTTAGGAAAATTTTCAACACTAAAATTTGTCGGCATCATTGAATTATGGATAACTATAATTTATAGTCCAGTATACTCAATTAATTCTTGTTTTTTGATGTGATTATGCATTAATTATTGATTGTATGTGAAACATAAGTTGTTTTTTTTTTTAGCTCTACTGGTCAGGAACCAGAAATGCTTATGCGATAGTAGTGTGTCCGTCGTCCGTCTCTCTGTCTGTGTGTAAGCAATTTATCGAAATGCTCCTCGTGCAGTTTTGGTCTCAATTCAAAATAACTTGGCAAAACCCACACGTTTACTGCGATAATATTCATAATTATGTATATCGGCTTTGATTTCGATGAACAGTGTTGCCATGGTTTCTTAAGGACAGATGATACAAACAAATAATGGATGCAAGGTTTGGTATATCTTTTTTGGCCTAATTTCACTGCAAATGATGCAAATACCAAATTTCTCAAATATAAAGAAATTGTACTTGTAAACCTTCTGTGATGTTCAAAATTCTGCCCCTCTGAACCCATCCTTATTAATACAAATATTTTTCATTTGAAATTCAATTTTTGTGAAATTTTGAATAAAACTTTTTTTTGAATTAAAAACTTCGCGGTGAAACATATTCATTTTCATAATTTAAACATGGCCATAGTTGTTATTTCATTTTTTACATCAGTTTGTTTGTATCATCTGTCTTTAAAAATAGTAGTTTCTGTGAAATTCTTTCAAAGTGCTACTCGAAAAACAGTTTTAGTCTGATTGAAATGTAAGTGGCATATAAGTAGTTTACACTGTGATACGTAATAGTTATTGTCTTTATCTTTTGTTTTAAATTTGATGTTGCCATGGTAACTAACATTGAAAATTCTTGAAATTTTATTTAAATTAACGCCTATAGTTGTAGTCTTACTGCAATCCTGCCACAAAAAAAAGATCATTATTCTCTTTATTACTAACATAAAGTTTTTAGTTCCAATTGCTATATTTCTCTTCCTTTGTTATAAGTACAAACAAGTAGAGCTAAAGACGCGACAGATATTTCTGGTTTTATTTGGAAAAAAAAATGTATCACGACATTTCTTCATTTATAATTAATATTAATAATACATCTAAACATCATAAATTAAGACATTTTCTTTTAGATATTTGTTTGATTCTAAAAAAAATCATCGTCTCTTGTTGACGCCTACAGCTGTAAACAATTTAGAAATGGGTGTCCAGATAAGCAGTACTGGAGTAATGAAGTCTTCCAATGTACGTTTTACACGATTAATAAAAATTATTGTTTTTTTAAATAAAAATATATCATAATTCTATTTAAAATTAAAAGGTCTGAGGTATTTCAGTAAATATTGACCTCTTATCTTACTTCTTATTATCATTAATTTTTATGAAAATAAACGATATGAAAACACACTTAAATCGATGACAATGCAGAATTCACTTTGATATTTAAAAATAGTATGAGTATTGAAATCTTTAAAAATATATTTAAACAAATTAACTCATTCTATAAATACATCTACTTATGATTTAATGTTAATCATATGATAATTTTCGAATATTTTTTTTTCAAATTTCATATTATTACATAATTCCATTTAAAGATCCAAGTTGCCTATCTATTGGATATAGATGTTTTCTTGATGAGCCTCTCTGTAAAGATGAAGGGTATGTGATAAGTATTTTACTCTGCCAGGAGAAATGATTTCTAAATAATAAAGTAAAAGAAATTATTTATTATTTTATAATTACTTATAGTTAATGTTACAAAACCAAAGAAAACATTGTTTTATAAAGCTCAAAGATCAAAGATCACATATATATAATCGTAAGAATGTCTTGTCATGTAATGATTCTTAGTCAGTTGCAAAATATGCAGGAAAGACTTATTTACAATTCATGTAAAATCTAATTAGAAAAATGTTTTTGGTTTTGGATAGAATTACTACCACAAGTTTAGGAAGTACCCCCATCCCAAATATCAATGAAAATAATGCATTGGTTTGGATCCTAGTCATAGGAATATTTCTGCTAATTGTATTCATACTAGTCCTTGCGCTGTTCAGAAGAGGAAATCAGAGAACTTTAGGCGGTAACGAATTTTATTTGAATACATACTGTACAATGTATATATTTTTCTGAAATGATTTAATGTTACATAAGCTAAATTTAAATGGTTATTTATAGAAATTCCTAAAACATTATACTACCTCAGATATTTATTTTGTGCAACAAAAATAATGAAATTTGAATACCATTAGCTGAAGTTAAATTAATTTCATTTGCACATGCTTATTGTACGATGGCCGATGTGAGCCTGTCTAAAATAAAATTACATGACCTTTGATTTTGTCTTTTGTACAATTATATTAGTTAAAAATCACCTACCTGTAATGCGATAAAAAACTTTCCTGTCTGTTGTCACAGTTGCATCTGTCGTCCCAGTTGCCGGTAATAGGGTGTGCATAAGATCCAAATTAAAATCAAATGAAGTTCAAGGAAATTGATTGATTTATGCATACGGGACCCCTGCATTTATTGTCGAGCCGTTTTCCCTCCATTTCGATAACAATCCCTTTTTCAATTCGACAGAGTAAAACAACAATGTTTTATGATTAAAAAAATACAAATACGGTCATTTAATTTTAAAATAAAGACTCGAAAATGATGACACTTGTGTCTTTAAAAAAAAATTGGGTGATTAGGTACTTTTTAGAATCTTTTTAATGTCTTTGTCATGACACTTTAAAACGTGACGTTTTCGTTGGGACGCGGCGACAAGCCCTATGCTCAATGTTTTAAACATCTATAAAATAAATTCAAGTAAACATTATCAAATTAAAATTTCAATGTTAATTAGAATTATATTTGTGCATCTTTTGGTATATAGTATTTGATAATATGAAGTCAAATATAAAAGATATGGACGCTCTGACATAATTGTGGATCAACCCTCGTAATTGTAGTGACAAAATTTGTTTATATACCGCTATTGATTTTTTTTGTTAACGCTTAAGAATTGCACATGTACATTTTGTCTTTTCGCGAAAGAACTTTTTATATTTTGTACATGAAACGTACATGTACAAAGGACATGATTAAAGGTCGTGTTATTTTATTTTAGACTGGCTGATATCGGCCATCGTATTATTGTGTTTCAACATTTCAGTGATATAGATTAATAGAGTAGCTTACTTTAAAACAAAGGTATGAGGACGTATTTGTTTTTCTTATTAACACGTTCATCTAATAAAACTGATTATTATTGATACGTCTTAAGTTCAAACTTGTACTTTTATTGATTTTTTTGTCAATAAGGGAAATAACAAAAGGAATATAGTTTAAATGGACACTAAAATGATTGTATACAGTCATTCCAATCTTTCTTTCTTTTTAAATGTAGAGGGACACAAGGAGGAGGAGACAATTCCCCTTGAATTGGACAGTTTGGGAGAAGGAGATTTTTTAAACACGGGTAAATGTTATTTTCATGTCATTTACAATATAAAATTGTGAATGTAATGTACAATTTTCACATTTGCTGTGTTTTTCTACAAAACCAACTGTAAAATTAATTTGAATAGCATTTTCATGTTTACTTACACGTAGAAATATCCACGGAGAAACATTCATTATCGTGATGTCACAACGAAGTTGCAGCGTGGTTAGTAAAAATGCAACAATAATGTATAACAAGGAATTCAAGTATTGAGTAAATTTCAGTTGCGTCCAAACATGTAAAATGTAAATGTAAGGAATGTTTTGTGTGAATTATTGAATCACACGCGCGCTTCATGAAATATGCCTTCGTGACAAGTCTGTGTGATTTACACACCAAAAACGCAAACAAAACTTAAAAACATTCCTTATTTAACTTTAACAGGGGTCTGTGTCTTATATTTGTTTTACTTGTTATAGTTGCAAATTTCCAAATACTAAATTTTCTCGCTGTCCTATATCGTTATACTTTAGAATGTTTATTGACGCCTCTGTAGCCCCATTGAGATGTTACTTTAGCGAGTTTTTCTGTGTATGTTTCTACACGTGAGTATAAAACAAAATGGTATTCAAATCAATTTTATAATTGGTTATATTAAAAAAAAACATAGCAAAATAATGTAAATATTATTTTTTCCTCGAATAAAGACGTTTTAGATGGGATAAACAATTACATAGGCCAACAGGAGAGCAGTGATGTAATAAATTCACAAAAAAATTAAGATGGGTGAGGTTAAACTTTCTTTGAGAATACAATATTGGAAAGTCAATTCTCCGATCTCTTGAAATGTAGTTAAACCATTTACTTTAGGAAAAAGCTTGTTAACTAATCTTTGAGTGTTTTATTAGACAGGAAAACCGGTAAAACTCTAAATCTTACAGTAAATGGCTTTCAAAGGACTTTAACACCATCTACTTGAACTTATACTCTATACAATGAAAAAGTCACTGAAATTGTGAATATGTAAAATAGTTAATAGAATAGATACATGTAATAATCTATATTTTCTGATACAGAATAAAATCATAAAACGCTTCGTTTAGATGAAACCAACAAGACGGTAGTCTTGGAAGACAATAGGAAAATAAGATATTTCTCAATGGATGAAGACATTCCAGAGGGATTATTCAGTGATTCAAAGCATCTGGAGGACAGCGATAGAATCATTTCAGAAGAACTTAGGAGAGGTGAGACTGAAATATTCTAGCACATTTATCAGTTTTGTATAACCGACATATCCAAGTGACTTTAACCCTGTTTACTGATCTAATAGTGGTCTCCATATATTTAAAAACCTAAGACTTTTAGTAACGTAATTTTTAGGATCAAGGATATAATTTTTTAAAAAAGTTTTTTATGCAAAAGCGAAAAATCATAAAAAAGTGTTATCAAATGAAAGGAAAACAAATTTTTCTTACTCCTGTTAGTGAATAAAATGGACACCAATTTCATGTACTGTATTTTTTTTTTTTCTGTTTAAGGTGTACATGTACTATAAATAATACATTATAATACAGAAAATTCCGAGTAGAAATTAAAACCTCCTTACTAGTATCGTCAGTTCGTGCTCTGTGAACGGTGACTTTGTAAACTGGACACGAGCTCTGTTAATTGTTAATGTTTACGATTCAGCGGATGTGTTCAATTGTTCAAGTCTTCACAAATCAATGAGCATGGACTGACAATATACTTTGAACGCGTTTTCCTTTCGAGCATTTTTACTTTGAATTTTCTAGATTATAGTTTTAATATTTTTTATTAATATGCAACAAAATTGCCAATTTTCTTGAGTATTAAGAATAAAATTAAAATTTGTAAAAGTGCAAGGACGTGTCAATCGAACCCGACCAGAAATTTGATCTTCAATAATCTTCATCAATTTTGAGTTGGAATAGGAATTTAATATATTTTCTTGTCAAATGGTATTGCAATATATACGTCCTAATATTATACAGAAAATTTGAGACAATCTGTGTCTATGCACTTTTAATCCAATTTTGTCTTCCCCGCACTGTTTTTCTTGATGTCTTGGTTTAATCTATAAGATGTTGAAATGTTTTGTTAGAAATGGAATTGAAATGTGGTTAGCTGTTTTTGGAGTTTTGCAAATCAATTTAAAATTCAATGATTCCTAATATAATGTTAAATAATAATTTTTGCTGGAAAAAAACATTCTTAATATGATCACAAATAATAATAATTTACATACATTTGTGTGAAGTGTGTGCACCATGTAACCACCTTTATGGATATTTTCCCGCATTCCTATTTGTAATCTTTCGTTACAATTCGCTGGATTAAAATAGCCTGTTTTACTTATTATTGAAGCACATTTCCTCATTCATTCTTTTATCAAACTTGTTTCCTTTCCTTGCAAATCTAAGAAATATGATTTGGTTTGTTCATAATCACATTACATACATTTTTCTCTATTTATAGTTGGAATACATCTTGATGGATACGAAGTGTGGAAAACAGAGATGTCAGGTAAATTAATTTTATATTGACAGCTAGTTTCCACCATATTAGGCTAAAGTAGTCATTTAATTTTACATTGTTAACGTATTTGATAATTTTTCACTCAAATAGCGGCAGCACCTTAGGACTTCAAATTAAGACCTGTGTCACAACAGCCGTCGTGCTCCGTTCAGCCAGTAAAAAGAAGAACTTTTTTTCTATTTACAATTTTTCATGAACAAATAACGTCAATAAAAACCAATATTTACAACATATTTATACAAAAATTATCTCCAATATATATATCTTTAAGTCTCTAAATTGTCTATATGCCATGCCAGCTTACCACGCTACCACGTCCTGACACTCCCCATTTTACGACAGACTCCCGACAACTGGCTCCCAGTAGGTTTTTCGGACAAGGTGACGCTCCTGCCACGTGTCCACACAAAATGGCTGGAATATAGCTAGAATATGGATGGCATATATCTGGAACATGTCTGGCATATATCTGTAAACTTTGAAATAAAAAAAATATTTTAAGTGGCAAGTTATATACTAAAACAACACAAGCCAACAGTTGCACTTAGGGCACACCATATAAACAGTACCGGTAATTCTAACCGAACACGGTTAATTTTATGAAGGAAAATGTTAAAAATTCACAACATCTTAACAAAAGAGGTTTTTTACAATTAAACCCACAACACCGACTTTATAAGCGACAAAACAAAATAGCCTACCTTTGTAAATAACAATAAAACATTTAGCGAGTACTTTTTATCGCGAGCTGGCTCTTAAACGTCAAATGGCGAGAATTATAATTTGCGAATGGACGGTTGATCAACAGACATATATTTCAGCACCATAAAAATAGAAGCGAGAAACATTTTTCTCGCGGATGATGCTTCTCGCGAAATAACGCGGAAAATAATTCCTCGCATATAATTAGGAATCTACATTACGTAAACAGTGTCAAAACATTACTTAACGCAAATTTTTATATAATATAACGTCTAAAGGATGTACAAAAAACCTACCCAAAAAAAAATCCTGTCGTTTAATTTTCGTTATTTATATTATTATTTACATGTATATGATATAATTTGAGCTTCATGTTATATATAAATACACTGCTCATGCGCTTAAATATAAACAAAAGCTGGTTTAATGACATAACTGACTTAATTTTCTGAACCGTGTATAGCTGCATAAAGCAATAGAAGATAATCCGGACCTGAAGCAGTTGAAGTTATGTTACACCCACATTTTTTTAGTTCTTGACATGATGCAGCAATTGCAGGTATGATTGTCCACTGTGGGACCAGAAATACGTATTTTTTTTTACGCAACCCCAACTGGAAGGTGTGGTTAAAATTAGCCACTTGTATAGTGACTGACCCCATAAATGACCAATCTGCAATTCAGTTCTCCAATTATCCTCTACACGAGCAGCTTTTTAGGGAGGGCATCAAGGCGAGCGTCATTTACGATATTGCCATTGCTGATCGTACATGATGACAACAAATTCTTCCAGTGCATTGATTATAGGTTCTTTCAAATTGTCACAAGGGGTGCTCCAGAATAGGAATATTTCTGTGGCGTTTTCAAATATATTCATGGCCTGCCATGCTGTCTTTTTACCTTTCCAAACAAAGGCCGACACTGTAACGCAACCCGTGAATGCATGAAAGAATGGTAATGCCTTTGATATGGTTCCAGTGATCTAACAACATAAAAAATTGGTATCCATCGCAAATCCTTACCTTTCAAAATGTCACCCATGACTGATCCACATTTAATTCATCAAAAAGAGTTACACTAATAACAAAAACGTCTGTATTCGAGCTAACCATGTGGATTGATCTGCTACCACCCGATGCTGCATGTTTTGCATGAGGGAACATACAGGTGTCAGCATCTTCATAGTTGCAAAGTGGTATAAAGTTGGTATCTATAGCTTTGTTAATACTGACAACATTTTCTTCCTTTACTACAATGATAGTTGCCTCTGTAATCGTGAATATAATTGTGTCTGCTTAAAACCCCAAAAGGTCAGTTTTGTTTTCATCACACTGAAGAATAGTGTTCCATGACTTTGGTGGTCTAGTGTTTCCAGTTACTTTTCGTTTAGACCCCATCCACATTTCTTTTCGGTTTTTTCTATTATTTGGCAACTCTTGACCTGCTTCCAAATAGGCATCAATTGGGATTTAACACTGTAAATGTGTATTGAGAAACAATTTTGTGAAAGAGAGAGAGGGTTGAGGTCCTGATTTTCATGTTCAAAAAATTCTTGTACTTCGCATTGCCTACTCTGACAGGAAATAAATAACCTAGAAAAACGAGTACAGTTATCTTCAAAATTTGCCGACTTTGAAGAATCATATTTTTGTTTGGGATTAAATAGGCGAAATTTATTCTTTTGAACAAATTCATAAAACCTGGATTATCACCTTCACATCTCTTTAAAGGAATTCCCTATATTGTTCTTTCTCAATGTCTCCCTCCCTTTTTAAATATTTCATCTGCAGTTTTGGTTTCGACAACAACTATAAAGATCCAAAAGCTCTTCCTCAAATTGATTTACCATTTTCAAAACCATAGGCATAGCTCGATTTACTTTTGAAAAAAAACTTTCTTGAGCAGCAGGAGTTTCTTTGTGATGTTTTCCTTCTCATGAACATTTCCACATATTCATGTAAACTCTTTAGTAAGTATGCTGATTTCTGTACCAGCTACCAACTTTAATGCAGCTGGAACTTGAAAATGATGGAAATCGCGGTGGCAAACGATGTTTTTATATTAAGTAGTATCAGATAGACATTTGTGTCAATTTTCATGCTTGTATCCACAAGTGAACTATTTTGCTGAAATTTTTATCCAAGCCGCTACACTAAACCAGCCTCATCCCTTCCTTTTTTGCGTCGCAGACCATTAGCGTTTGACGAAACGTCGTTTACAGACCCAATATACTAGTATATTGGGTCATTTGAATCCGGAGGTGTGCATTAATTTTTAGATTAATGATTGCAGAATACAGACCCGGAGACGTGAATACCCTACACGCACGAACGGTACACGAACGATACATGGTTTGCACGAAAAGCTGCACGGTTTACACGAAACGCTACACGGTTTACACGAAACGATTTCCACGAAAGGCTGCACGAAACGCTTTGTACACGTTTCTCACACGCTTTGTACACGATTCTCGCACGTTTTGGCCTCGGTTTGGATTTTCTACCCGGATATCTCGGGCATTATTACGGTTTTATAATTAATTAAATGGAAATCTTTCACAAAGCCACATTAAGCAGATATTTAAATTGAATATCAGTACACTAGTATTATATAAATCGATAGAAATATTTAAGGGGAGACAGGACACATGTCACATGATTAAAGACATATTACGTCATAATCGGTGATGACATACATGTTAAACGTTGTTAAAATTAACAGTTCCTGTGTAATTTTCTTATAAATTCTAAAATTGTTTTTCAAACATTTAATTTTAGCAATTATTATTAAGAAAAAGTTTTATAGATCTTGCCATTATTTAGATTTTGTGAAGTTGCCCTATCTTTGTTTCTCTTTACTGTGCAGTCTGACGTCACTGACGTCATAGACGTAGTGTTTGAATTCTCAGTGCAGCGAGATCAAGTACACACACCCGTCATGATCAGTTTTATTTCATAATAAACAGGTCACAGTCAATGCATCGTGATAAATTTCTGAAGCAGATTTTTTTAAATTAATATTTTTCGTGTCTAGTAGCAGAGATTCTCTTTATTTCGATAATTTTGAATGTTTAGTTTTCGTGTGACGTCACAATTGATTTCCCGCACTCGGAAAATACGAACGTGAAGCGTTTTTATCATGCTTACGTCTAATTCAACGATGTCCTGTGCGATATTGAGGTAAGCTTCACCCTGTGATTTTCATGCAGTAAATAATTACGACAAAGGACTGGCATTCAATCGTAAATTTAGAAATATTTATTTACAGATTTTTTTTCCAAATGACGTTTTTGTCGTTGAAGCTGCCTTGAAAAATGCAGAAATTATCCTACCCAAATGCTACATAAAATTAAAACAATTCCTTTCAGATAATTTAAACACTATGAATATTCTGAAATATTTGATTATATAGTGATATCTGTCATATTTATCGTTTGTGCGCAAAAACTCGCATTATGGACTCCGTTATGGGCCCGTAAACTTGCAGTTTCTAAACTCCATACAAACTCTAAACAGTGTGGTATTTGTGGGGCGATATCTTTTAAATAAGTCAAGAAATCCCATGACAGGACCTTTTTAAAATGTTAAGTACATATTAAATTAGTAATATAAAAAATACGAAAAAAATTCACTGACAGGAATTTTTTCAGCGAAAGGTCCTGTTCCTCCTTAATACTCTGACAGTTGTAATTAATTAATAAATAATTGTCATTTCGTATTTATTTATTTATCTATTTATCTAACTGTTTAAAAACGAAATGCCGATATCATGAATGACTGTCTAATAAAATACATTTTTTATATATCAGTCATTCATTTCAATGTAATATTTTTACGAGTATAAATTAAACACAAATTCGATTTCTATCAGCAGGAATATGAACTCATTGATTTTAAATAATATTGTGTTTGATTTCCGTTGGCGGATTATTTTTCTTGATTTTGATTTATTAATAAAATTTGCCTATATACTCTTCTTTCGATTACTGATAAATTTTTAAAGATTTTTTTTATCTTACGTACGCATTATCTATAGGAGGGAAACAAGTAAAAGGGCGGGGGGGTGGGGTAAATGTAGTGTCTTAATCTCTTTTATTCTTTCTCTTTTTGCATGAAGCTTATCAAATTACATCAGCATACCCATCATTCTGTAAAATCCTTCATTTCAAAACCCGACTAAACGTTTGTGTATATGTGTAATAAATAGTCGCGGCATTTGACTATACATTGTACATACAATGTAGTTCGATCTTTACACCGGCATTCAGGTATATTACAAGAAAACTTAAATATCTTAGATGAAATAAAAAGTACGTGATTTATAAAACAAAATATATACAATTATTCATGATTTATTCCTAAGCTTTTCTTACATGATATTCATGAAAAGACTACCAAATCAGTTTTGTTTATTTCACTGTTTACGGCTAGAAATTCTTATTTACAAATAAAAAATGAAATCTGCTGATTTATAAGTTGTACCCATTAAATATTTATAGAACCATTTTATTAAAAGAAAATCCAGTCGTAATTTTCAGGTGTCATTAAGCCGTGAACTCAACATGTACATATAGCAAAACAGGCCATGCACTCGGAGCCCTTGATCGCTGTTGTAAATGACCTTGATCACAGTTGAAAGGCGGAAAGAAGATTTCAATGCATTTTTAGGGGTGTTTTTGCGCACATATTTAACAGAGGATTAAAAAAGGAATAGAAAATTAAGCATTTATTTTATTTAAACAAACATTAGATTGAAAGTTACAACAAAAAATGAAAGACTGTACTAGTAATTTAATATAACCTCCTTCCCTCGTTTCTAAACATGTGGTTGTCAGTGCATGTGAATTAAAATTATAAAATCCATTTATTTGACAATAATGAGCAAGAAGTTTTATGTATTAAAAAGTATTAAATGACACATCGTTTCAAAATTTTCTTTAACGTACTTTAAATGTAAAGACAAGAGCGAAGTCCTGATATACTGGTATTTTTGCTTTAAATTGAAAAAAAAATAATACCGGTATTTCTTTATTTGAGAAAAAAATATTTAAGAAGCCATGATGGCGTTGATAATAAATTGAATTCAATGCCCTTAAAATTGTTGTACATAGGTGATTAATTTGAACACATTTTCTTTAGAAAGAAAAGAAAACAAACAAATATATATTATATATTACCGTGTAATTTCATTTTGCTGTTCCATTTTTGTTTGTTTGTTTTTACTCTTAAAATATCACAAGCATAACTAATTCAATAATAAAATACTAATACAATTTGACATCCTGACCCATCGATAGCCCTATTTAAAATGAGAAGAGTTCCGAATGAATCTTACACGATTTTTGAACGAAAGTCACACGTTTCTCACACGTTTCTTACACGAAAGTCGCAAGTTTCTCACACGCTTTTTGCACGGTCGCTAACGTTTGCAAAACGCTTTGGAGCTTACACGAAACGCTGCCTGTTTGCACGAAACGCTACACGGTTTGCACGAAACGTTGCACGGTTTAGACGAAACGCTACACGGTTTGCACGAAACGGAAAGCACACGAAAGTCACATGCTTTTTTGGGGTAGTAGCACGTCTCAGGGTCTGTGTATATATAAATATTGACTTCTGGTTTTATATGTATTAGGAAAAAAATACAGAAGAATTTTAGTGTTAATCCCATATATGCATGCGTTATGCATTCCATATTACATGAAACCTGGATATGTTATTTTGAATATGTTGATTTTTAATTTTATTTCTTTAACTTTATTTATCAAACAAAGTGTATGTTCAACTCTGCTGTGATATAAATGGAATAATTATAGTTTTTTTCATGTCATTTATTCAAACGAGACAGTATGTGGCCGTGGGGATACATCGACATTTGCATACATGTACATACGCCCCACACGATATTGCATGCATTCTTTCAATGCCGTTGCTTCTAAAGTTAAAATGAAAATTCCGTATTCGTCCACATTAACTTCAAAATATCAAACATGCATTTTAATTTATTCAAATGGCACTTTGATATTTTGAAAATATTATAGGCTACGTTTTGTTTTTATTCGAGGAAATGCGAACCGACATTGTTGACAGTGGCAGAAAGTCAAACTATTTGATTGATTGTATACAGTTTAATGTCCCTCTCCAGAATATTTCACTGATATGGAGACGTCACCATTGCCGGTGAAGGGCTGCAAATTAAGGCTTATGCTCGGCACTTACGGCCTTTGAGCAGGGAGGGATCTTTATCGAGACACACCTGCTGTGACAGAAATGCTGCAATAGGATATTCATAAATAATAAGACAATTTCAGTACCAGTAAACAATTCTTTTCAATTCTATACTTATATTGTGTGTATAGGGTCTTTGTATTCAATTCTTGGATTTACCAGGTCTTGCTGTAAATGTATCTGATTCTGTATATGCGGAAAACCGTGAAAAAAGGGAGGAAAACAAACATATTCTACATTTTCAGAGTTTTTCCTCTTTGATCAGTAATGGTCTGAGAGCAACATCGATTTTACATTGTAAACATATTTTGTTTTGTTACTGTTGTTTTATTTAATTGAAGAAGAAAACTATATATCGTAAATGCACTAATTGAAATAAAACCATCAATTGGAATGTTATATAGCCAATTGTAAATAATGAGAATTTCGGCAATGTAAAAAAAAAATTTAAGAATAAAAAAATGCTGCACTTTGATCAAGAATACAATTTATTGTATAAGAAATGAAATAAACATTAAGGGGTGTCTTGCTTTTTATGGAGTTTAATCGGGTTAACTAAAATAAAAACTTATGGATTGAGTATGGTACTCATAATCAAAGCCAAGCCCCAGTGCCCATTTTTCTTTTATGATTGATATGCATCGGGGTCGTTCTACTCGTTATTTTAAGGCTTTATTTTTTTAGTTTAAATTTGACGTCACGTCAAACGTTCAGTGTGTTGTACGTCTTTAGATGTAGTACTCAAACCTTGCATATAAAATAAAAGGAAAAAGTAAACTTGCCCCTTATGGAGAAATGATTAACGTTGAAAACCTACTTATCTACACATCTTGGATGGTAGTACCTCAAGCATGTAGAAATCTATGAAATCATGTACCCCGGCTACGTGGTCATCTATGTAGCGATTTAAATACCTCCTAATTAAATAGGTCGTTACTGATCCATGCCTAAAATTTATTACACTTGCTTTTTTGTTAAAGGTTGGGTTAAGTTGTGAATGGCGGAAGCCTTGTCAGGAAGAGGTTTAAATTCTTCATTTCCCTCAGTATGTCCGAGACACTCAAGACTCCGGTAACCAATAAAACACTTACTTGGTTTCACAAATTCGCTGCAAGAAGTCTTTGCAGAAGTTTCCGAATCACATTGAATCACATTGATGTGTTCCTGAAATGTTCGAGTGAACACAATCACATCATCTGTAAAGTTGTCATTATACTGCAGTCCATTTATGATCTTTCGCATCAAGCGACTGAAAGTTGCGGAGCGTTTATCAAGCCAAAGGGCATCACCCTGAATTGAAACAAACGAAGTTTGAAAAGCGGTGATCTCCTTCGCTGCTTCATCCAGTTGTTGCTGCCAGTATCCCTGAGATAAATCAAATTGGACATTTATTCACAAACAGATAATTACACATAAATACCATCAGTATTTATAATGGTTTCTGCATCTAAAGCAGTTACTTTATTAATTGAACGAAAATCGATACAAAACCTGTTCGATTTGTACGTCTTTCTTTTTCTCGATGACTATCGAGGAACTGTATGGACTCGTCGAAGACTCGATCACACCTGATTCCACCATCTTCCTTACCTAGTCACAAACAACGTCTTTTTAAAAAAAAAACGGCAGAGGATAAGACTTGGTGCGAATAGGCTGGTCATTAGTCAAATTGATATGATGAACTCCGAGATTCGTCAAACCAGGTACATCTGATAAAACATCTGAAAAATCCTCTAGTAATGTCTTGATATCTGCTTTTTCATTCTCAGTTAGTTCAACACTTACTTTCACATCTGCCGGTCCCTCTTTTTCCTTTCTGGGCAATCACACAATAGCTCACCATCGCTATCTCCATCATCATTTTGATCGAGTACTGCAGCGCTTACAATACCTAGAACACCTAGCTGTTTCGTCATTACTCTTATTCTCTCTGTCAATGAACAACTTCAACAAGTTTGCATGAAATGTTTTGATTTTTCCATTCACGTTAATTCTGTAATCTACATATGGACCTTTCCTGAGCATTTGTAATTTGTTCCTGGCAGTTGGTAAAAAATCAGAACTTTCTCACATTTTGACATTTGTCTGTTTTTTGCTCCCTTGTTGTAATACTTCCGGTATTTTTCTGACGACCTCTGTAGATTCTCTATCGCTATTCTGCACATAGCTTCCAGTCGTTCCTTCAAATCAACAACATATTGGTACGCAGTTCTAACCTCTGAATCTGCTAATTCTTTAGACCACAGCTCTCCGAAAATCTTCATAGGTCCCCTTCCTTCGTGTCCGTAAACCATTTCAAACGTTAAGAATCCTAGACTCTCATGGGGTGCATCACGATAAGCAAACAATGAGGCTGATAGATACTTATTCCACTCAGTAGGATGTTCCGCACATAACTGTCGGCGTATCTGTGTTAGCGTACCATTAAACCGCTCGACAAGTCTTTTACACATGGGGTGGTATGGCGTCGTTGTAAACTGTCGTATAGAAAGTAAACGACTGACCTCTGTCATCAGATCGGATGTAATTTGTGACCCATATCCGTGAGCATTTTCCTTTGTACCCCTAATCTACAAAATACATCTATCAGAGCCTCAGCGACTTGTTCAGTATCAATTCCCTTTAAAGCAAATGCCTCTGGGTAACGAGTAGCAAAGTCAACAATAGTCAAAATGTAAGGATTATCCTTACTGGTTGATGGCTGAATAGGTCCTACCAAGTCGACAGGTAGACGTCTGAACGGTACCTCAATGATAGACATATCTCCGAGTGGAACATTTGTAGTCCTGCCTTTCGGAGAGGTCTGTTGACAGATATCGCATGATCTGCAGTGTCGACGAACGTCCGCTAGAACTCCCGGTGTAAAGACGAATAATGACCCCCATCGAAGAATGACCGGGGGTCATTTTTCGACAGCGAAAAATGACCCCCGGTCATTATTCGACGTAGAAAAATGACCCTTTTTCCCGTAGAAAAAGTGTCACTTCCTTAAAAATTTGCAGAACCCACGTGAAGAAAAATGACCCCCGTAGAAAAATGAGCCCTTGTATATTAAAGCTAAAATTTTTAGGAAGCAAAAAAAAATTGGATAAAGAAGCATATTGGCCAAAATGCTCACCTGAGCTTATTGGGAATAAACTGATGATATGTTGATCTCATAACATTATACAATTATAGTTATATTTTAAGGTAAATGCAATGATTCAGAATCTAAAGGAGTAAAAGATTTATCAAGCCTTAAGGGTAAGGTAAACATTGTTTTTTGATGGTGGAAATCATCAAATTCACAGAAAAAATCAGCAGTATTATATATTATTATTAATATCCTCCGCTTGAAAGCGGGAGGGTATATAGTGATTGGGGTGTCCGTCCGTCCGTCTGTTACGCTTTGAGGTATCCATCTCTTATCCGCAAATCCTCATATATAAAAATATGTGTTTGTGAAACAGCTATGCCCCTGTATGGCAACATAGCGAAGATTAAACTTTTCTTAAATGCATTTTATATATATTGTTACCCAAAGTAGGGTCTTCTCACAAGAAATACAACTGCAAAATAGGAAAGCCTTAGCACCACTTGTTCAAAAGTAATGGCTAAGGATAAGTTTTTGAAAGGTAGATCAAACTCAAAGGTCAAAGTTGATGATTTCTTAAGAAAATGTTTAATGTAACAAGGATTACATAATGTAAAGTATGAATACCCTAGCCCTTACCATTCAAAAGTTATGGTCAAGGTAAAAAAAAAATCATAAGTACAGAAAACTCCAAGGTCAAGGTCAAAAGGTCAAGGTTTTTGTTGGTATCCAATGAAAGGTAATGCCAAAAAACTACATATTTGAAGTATGAGTGTACTAGTATCTACCGTTTAAAAGTTATGGCCAAAGTAAAAATTTGGCATTTTTGTGTAAAATTGGACAAACTCCAAGCTAAACGTCAAAAGGTCAAATTTGATGGTACCCAAAGTAAGGTCTTGTCACAAGGAATATACATATTAAATATGAAAGTCATAGCTCCAATAAATGAAAAGTTATGGTAAAGGTTAAGGTATTTGCGGACAAACAAGCCGCCAGATAGACAGACGGACATACAGACGAACCCGATAAAACTATATATCCCCGAATCTACGATTACGGGGACATAAAAAGAAATGGTCTTCAATTAACTTTTCATATTAATATACATTACATAGAAGACGTTACAACAATGAAAATGTTTGTTCTGATTTTCATATTAAATTCACTGAAAAATATACTCAGAACTGAGTAAAAGGGTGGATAAAACAAGAATTGAATACTGTGTGCTAAATCAAAAGTTTATGTCTACATGTAACTTTTTTGCATTAGAATGACTGTGTATTTTACACTAGCCCATAGCTTTACAGAGCATATTTTTAGTTCTTATACGTACCCCACCCCTTTCTTATTTAGGAGGAAGTCGATATTGAACAAAAGCAAAACAAAAACCACCCTACCTTTATTTTTCTATAAGAAGGAATTAAAAATAAGCTAAAAATAATCTACTATTCTACTAATTTTTAACTGTTACTTTGCCACAATACTTTCAAGTATACCTCCACCAACATTTAAAGTATGCTTTAATCATGGCGAAGTAAATTATGTACTTGTGTGAAGGATTAACTTCATTTCAATATTTTATCTAGAGCCTCTTTCAGAATTATTGAAATTTATAGAGTTTTATTTATATTTTTGCTTTTCATTTATTATTATTATTATTTTTTTGATTGAACGTAATGTTTTTTGGCGGGGGGTGGTAGGTGGGGGGGATAAACATTTCTTCCTCTTTCATTGTCAAATAGGATTTGCCAAACTTAAACAAACTAAAATTGGAAATGACGGAAAATTTAATTTTTCCTATTAAAGAGTATTTAAACCTGATTTTTGCATGCTTTGATTTCTAAAAAACAAGTGGAATATAATTCTTTAAGCAAACATTATAAGGAGGAAAATTAAAAAGAAATTTTATTTACTTGACAATTAAAGAATCTCTTTTCAAACACAGTTTTAGCATTGAAAGACTACGTGGATCTCTTAATTATTTCATACGACTTTATGTATTTTTCTGGTTACAGAAAATGTAAAAAATTAGTTTCGCTGTAAAAAAAGACATCAAAGAGTGTATATTTTGTATCACTTTAAAGGGGGTCATTTTTCAATGGGGGTCATTATTTTATAGGACTAACATATGAAATAATGACCCCCTAGGACCCTTTTTCTACAAAAAATGATTTTTTTTCTACGGGTGGGGGTCATTTTTTGTCGTTGAAAAATGACCCCCCGGTCATAATTCGATGGGGGTCATTATTCGTCTTTACACCGGCCAATAAAAATTTGCAAGGACTTTGCTGGCTGTCCTAGAAGTACCTAGGTGACCTGTCATTATAGACTCATAAGCAAGCGAAAGAACCTTAGTTTCATATATTTTTGTACAATTAGTTGTGTAAAACGTTTACCATTCTGACATTTATCTGACTGGAAAACACGATAAATGATGCCTTTCTTACTAATGTAAAATACTTTGGATTCCTCGTCTAGTCCTATTAAAATACTTATCTTGGCTAACGTCTTGTCTTTCTGTTGTGCCGCATAGATGTCGTCAGGACATATATCAGAGTCGATAATATCTCGAACATGGAGAGATTAAGTCTTCTTACCTTTCTTTTGAGCTTGTTGCCTTGTCCCTTCTGCATGCACTTGATTAGGTGTCCAGTTTCTATCCGAATCCTTTGGATCTCTTGCGTTGCGGATGTTGCCGATGATCAAAGAATACAATGGATTTTCTAAACACCAAGCGTCTATTTCACCCACAAAGTATTATTGTCTATTTTTACTCGCGCAACAGGTGCTTGAATTTTATATCCATCCCCCAGAACACAAATTCGATGATTTCCTGAAAGCTAAACATTATTTATCAAATCCCTGCGAACTACAAAACCGTTACAACCAGTGTCTCTAAGCAGTGTCAAAAAATAAACATTTAATTTGCCCTTAAAGGTAGGCATATCTTTTAGAGATGCACTATCGTTACACGATGAGGTGTTTACAAGGTTCATCTAATTTGACACCATTGAAAATGTAGAGTGTTTGTAAAGGAAGTGAAAGTTCCACACTTGCCTTGTAATTCCGAGTTCTTTGCCATAGAATCGTTCTCTGTACGATGGACGATTGCATTCACCGCGTTCCGCTTCTTCTGAGTCTGGTGGCACTGAGATGCTAGGTGCACCAGTCTTTTACACTTGAAGCAACGAAGTGCTTTCTTCATTGTTTTCATGGGTTGAAATTTCAATCCTGGATTCTGATATCGTTCTCGATGCTTGACTTTTTCCTTAAATGTTCTCATTCTTGCTAAAATGTAGTAATGTCTGAATGTTAAAACGCCTTGCCTCTCTAAACTGATCTACTAAATCACCAAAACTGAGAATCATATCGTAGAGACCATCAAAAGTCTTGTTGACTCGACCAAGTTCAATCCACCTATCGAGATAACTACCAAGACGTACAACAAACTGTGAAAAAAGTTTCCACAGGTCTGTTCTGACGGAACTTTTGACGAAATCCAACAGTGCATACACATCCAGTGCACGGCCTCTAAGTAGTGCGTTCATGTTAACAACCTAACTGTCAAACTTCCATTTCTGTGCTGCAGCATACCTTTAAAAACGTCTCAAATAAGAATTAATATTATCCTTAACTTCATCAAATGCAGGCATTTTGGAAAATTTTGCATTGCTAGAATTTTCTGATTTCGTTTCTAACTCCTTTACAGCTTACTTTTCCTCTAATGTTTGAATAGTTTACATGAGTTTACTCTCAATTTCTTCCATACCTTTTTTCCTGTTGTTTAAGTTACTCAATTTTAAGTGCTTCTTTATTGAGATGATACTCCCTATCCTGCTTCTCTTTCTCCCTTTCCATTGCTCGTAGCTCACACTGATGTACATGTACCTGTTGTTGCTGTATAAACTGCTGCAAGTCCGCACCAGTCAATTTTAGAATCTGACCATATTCTACAAGGTCTTTCAATGTCAACATTGTAATTCAACTTATCACTAACTGACTAAATATAAGAAATATTAAAACAATCCAGGCGTACAAAGATTTTCATATCAAAAATGAAAATGTGAAATATCTCTCAACAATGTGTATTCAAGTATCTCGAAAGATGAATTAAGTACACGAACTAAATTCATACAAAGCAACGCAACGCAACGGTAACTAAGCTTCTCTTTTTGGGACTCCATCAATTAAATAAGTACAGACATCTTGAGGTTGTCAAAAATCTACAAAATCTTTGACTGCAAAATACAACCAAAAATGATTTTGAAAAATAGCATAATTGTAATATACAACTAGAAACTCTTGTTGCTACAGCAACAAAGAAGGTCTTCCATTCTTCTTTGTTTATCTGCATGAATTAGCTTTTATTTATGTTAAAAAAAATTGGAAGAAATAATCAAGAACCGAGCGCACTTTTTGTGCGCAATAAATATACAGTTTTTTTTCAATGGGTGGCACTGTAGCTATCTGGTCTATAAATATATATTTTTTCGGATAGCTACAAATCTGCAGCTACCAAAAATTACCAAAAGGTCACTACAATAATTATATATTTAAGTCTCTAGATTGTCTATGTGCCATGGCAGCTTACCACGCTACCACGTCCTGACACTCCCCGTTTTACGACAGACTCCCGCCAACTGGCTCCCAGTAGGTTTTTCGGTCCATGTGACGCTGGTGCCACGTGTCCACACAAAATGGCTGGAATATAGCTAGAATATAGCTGGAAATTGTCTGGAATATGCCTGGAACCTATAAATTAAATAATATTTTAAGTCGCAATTACGTATACTATAAAAAAACACAAGTCAACATTGACAACTGTTGCAGTTAGGGCACACCATACAAACAATACCAGTAATTCTAACCGAATACTATTATATTAAGGAAAAGGTTAACAACATCTTAACTAAAATGGTTTTAACAATTAAACCAACAACACCGACTTATAAGCGGTAAAACAAAATAGCCTACCTGCGTACATAACTTAGATTATTGCACAAAAATAGAACAATACACTCATGATTAACTTTACCCAGCAAAATATGTATACGTAAGCAGTGACAAAACATTACTTAACTCAAATTCTTATATAGCTTTACGTCTTAAATAAAGTACTCAAAAATTACATATAAAATAAAAAGAAAAGGTAAACTTACCCCTTATGGAGAAATGGTTACCATTGAAAACCTACTTATCTACGCATCTTGTATAGTAGTACCTCCAGCATGTAAAAATCTATGAAAACGTGGATTCTTGCTACATGGTCAGCTGTGCATCGATTTGAATACATCCTAATACAAAACACCCCAACTAACCTTTTATTTTTCGGTGTTCTACAAATTATAAAACCTGATAAGTTCAAATGTTCTGGCAGTGGCTCTTGCGAGAGTTCACGAGACTATATCGAAATACATTATTCACGGAAATGTTGCTAGAAAGTAACTAACACGTGGAGATATGTTAAACAGAAAAGTTATGTTGCGATTTAGTTGTTACCAACCTATAATGTCATTCTGAAGAAACGTACTTCAATTGATCTCTCTTGAATTCATTCAAATTTAAATTATAAGTATATAGCAATCTCTGCAATCATGAATTAAAATTTCCTTTTTTGACAAATGTTTTTGCAGGTGTGGGGGTTTATTTTTTGGCGTTAGATTAGCAAAAAGGCACCAATGTTACTTTAACTGACCAATCAGCTGAATGAAAATTGCATCAAGGGTTACTACGAATACTACAGGAATTTTACGCTAGATAAATTCCCCTATCGTACTATATCGGTGAATACTATTGTCAAGTGGATTCTCTGGCCAAAACATGTGACCCTGAGTACAGTTATGTAAAAAATGTTTTGTCCATTTAAACGCATATGAGAAGCTGCTCGTTTTCCTTACCTTTGAAATGCTGGTGTTCTGAACTTCACACTAACGCCATAAATTTTTTTATTAAGCATATTTTTTTTCTAGTTACAGATTAAAAACGCCCGTGACATATTTCATAGTTTCTTATCTTTGCATTTTGTTAATAAGACCTATTTTTTATTTTGCACTCAATTGATCATAGATTGATCTGAACCACGTGTTCGTAGTGAAATGTGAACATGAATTTGGCGTAAACGTATTCAATCAACAATTGGTCGTTTGATCGTGGTTAAAAACGCATTACGCATTAATAACAACAGCCATATAAGGCAAACGAAGGTTTTTCAGTGTAGATGACATTACACATTTTTGCCAGTGTATCGGTGAGCTCTAATTTTTGGCGTACACTATGAAAATATATATTTTATTTAACCCTCTCCCCCCTTTTTAGCCACCTTTTTCTGTTGAAAACCATAAAAGTCTTTCAGAAAGGTCTGGAAACATATTTTCACAGGACATGTTTTCAAAATAATTAAAGGGATTATAGCAATTCCCTGTTTAATGCCAATTTTATTTATAAAACCGGTTCTATCCTATAATCTTTGAATAGATCAACCCAAACCACGTGTCTTGAATTTAAATCACAATAACAATAGTAGGGGTGCAATAGGTCATAACTGACCAATGCCTACAAAACTTAACTTGAGGTTCAATAAAAGTAACAATATAAGGTGATTCAGTAAAGGGTTAATAAAATAAAAACCATAAACATAATGTAAGTACAATTATAATGGGGAACCGGAGTCAGTTATCTTATCTTGTATCGGTAGGGGTCGCCACAGGAAAATGCGGTCCATTACAAAAATGATAAAACCTGTGAAGATGGATAATCAGCATCCATTCTCGAATACGATATCGGAAAGCACTCACGTTTCAGTTACAATCCTTAATTTACTATGGCATCTAATTGTGGTGATATGACTATACCCGAACTTAAGAACGAGTTAGAAAAGTTTGGAGCAAAGAAATCAGGAAGGAAGTGGGAACTTGTGGAGAGGTAAATAAACATACGATGTTTTCATGCAAATCCAAGTAAACATTATTAATAACACATTAAATAATTATCAATGGTGTGTAAAAGATTAACATTAAGTCAAATTGACAGTTAATATCAGAATTACCTGGTTTAAGAAACTAATTCTTAAATAATCTGCAACTTTAGCGTGTTAGATTTTTAACTTGAATTTCCTCGGTAATTCTAACATCGATGTCATATTGCTTGGTGCTTGCAGTAAAATAAGAATACTTCTCTACAATTTTATTATGAAGCAGTATTATTATTTCCTGATTGTTGCAGCTATGTTTCACTCAAAATATACATGAAAAAGAATTAAATATGCTTATTTTATTACAGACTTGAAGCCTACAGAAGAAATGCACATTGCGCTAAGACCGATGTTTATGGACCTGAATTTATGATGATGACGCCAGATCCACAACTCTACAAGGACCTTCATGGTGACAAGACCTTTCCAGGTTGCACAGAGGCAGAAATTTCCACTTTCTTGTCGAAGTTTAATAAGACAACTGATAAGAAAGGAAGGGATATGTACAACGATGGGTTTATCCAGTATGTGAGGGTGACATTTCATGATTCAAATTGGTTCGTTAGAAGTAGTGTAAAAGCTTCAATGATGAAGTCTGTGAAATATGTTGTTGACATTATGATAGGAAAAGACAGAAGTGTTATAGAGTCTCAATGTGAATGTGCGGCAGGCATGGGACCCGATGCACATTGCAAGCATGTCTGTGCTGTACTTTTTTCATGTGCAGATTTTGTTAAGCATGGGACATACAAAACAGAACTCACCTGCACACAGAGGTTACAAACTTTTCATCGTGCTAAGCCCCATAAAGGAAGCCCTATGAAAGCAAGACAGTTGGACATGCCAGGCTGTGACGAAGTATGCAATAATGACTATGACCCTCGTCCAGTTGAATTTAGAGGCAATCCGGGATACCAGTCTTACTTTAGAAATGTGTGCTTGAATTACCCAGGTATTAGTAAGACTCCAATTTTTCAGCTGTATGAGCCTGTAAACATGAAAGCTTACAACCTGGACCATGACTATCTAAAAGACACGTTTAGTGAAAATCATTTGAAACTTTTAAATGTATCAGAAATTTCAGAGGAGAATGCACGTCAAGTTATGATAAAAACAGCTACACAAGCGGCCAACGACCTTTGGTTTGAGGAACGTTGCAAACGTCTTCATTCTTCGGTATTCGGGAGAATATGTAAAGCAACTGATCGAACTGATAAGGTGAAACTTGCTGACTTCTTAACAACAAAGGCACAAAAAATTAATGCCAAACCTATTCTTCATGGAAAAAAATACGAAAAAGAAGCTGTAAAGAAGTACCAGGAAATTTCGGGACGCACAGTTTACGATAGTGGAATTTGTGTCAGTTTGGACTCCCCTCATTTAGCAGCAACCCCAGATGGTATTATCGACGATGACACCTTGATTGAAGTTAAGTGTCCATATGTGGCTAGAAACAGTTTTATTTCCTCAAAAACAGTTCCTTATATCAAGCAGTCTGGAAGTAAATTTTATTTGAATAAATCCCATGACTATTACTATCAGGTCCAAGGACAACTTTACTGTGCAGAGAAAAATGAGTGTATATTTGTTGTGTATACTTTCAATGACTTTTTGTTCTTTGCAATAGAAAGGGATGATAAATTTATTGATGAGATGAAGAAAAAATTGAATGAATTCTATGAAGATTTTTTTAAGTCTGCTCTGTTGGAAAAAACTTTTTTCAAGACATATGATGGTAAATGTTCTTGCAATAAAGAAAAATGAAAAAAGACTTTATTCTCTTATTATGTTATTTTTAATACCAAGTTATGCATAGGATGGCACTATACAATTCTTAAAATTACACAACATGAAACAAACATAGATTATTTCTGAAGAAAGTTTTGTTTCAGAGCTATTCATAGGCTCTGTCAGAATTTTGAATGTTTTTGCAAGTCCAATGATCCTCTCAATGTGCACACGTTTGCTGGATATTTTTCTGTCCTCAATGACAGTAGCACAAGACATTCTGCTTTTCTTTTTGAAAAATGTTGGTGTATTTATTTGAATGTTCCTGTGTACAAACATATCCTGCACATTAAAACCTTTGTCCGCCATTATTGAATCTCCAGAATTGCACATTTCCAACAGACTACTTCTTTCAACTATTTGACGGTCACTTGTTGATCCCCCATATGCGGTAGAAATATAAGATGTTAATCCACCTGGTGTCGCCCCTACAAGAACCTTTACGGTGTTACGGTTTTTATAGGTAGAATACGTTGCTTGTTGTGGCTTTGGTAACTTTGGTCTTTTGATAGGACACTCTGTGCCATCTATTATCACTCTAGTATTTGGAAATTTTGTTTTAAAGTCTGATGGACAGTAATATTTTACCAGATACTTTGTAGGCCAAATGTCGATTTCCTGCCATTGCTTACTCATGAATAAAATCCATGTAAAAAATATATTGGATACTGTCTTTTCAGAAACTCTAAATAATCTTGAAAGTTCAAAATTGGTCGTATGGCGCCGTAACTTGCAGAGGACTAAGAAAAATTGGTCAGGAACACTAATGTTTGAAACCTTGTGATAAATATAATTCAAACAGTGAGCTGCAGGTCCTAATGTTCTTAAAACAAAATAAAATTTAGTTAGAGTTTCCAATCCAGTATAGAAATTTACTCCGGCATCATCATTTGTAAAGTTTTCAATACTCATTGGGGGATACCGAGGAGTTTGTGTTTGTACATCAAAAAATTTAACGTCAGATTTCTGAACATGTACTTGAATTTCTTCAGCCAAAATTTGGGTAGAGCTAGATACAGTTTCCTCGGATACTTGCAGATCATCAGCTGATGTATAGATGACTTCATCTATTGAAGACGAAGCAGAAAATTCTTCTGCTAGTTTTCGTTTGATGCCTCTGGATTTGGCTCTGTCGGCTCGTTCAAGTGAATGTGGACTTGGCTCTACCCAGGGAAAAATGCTTGGCACCGCAGTTTTCTTCAATCTTTTACTCAAAGGAGTAGTTCCTAAGAATTAAAATAGTTATATCAATACTTGTTCATAGTTCTAGATTATTTATTAAAGAATTAAAGAATCTAATTTAAGAACTAAATTTTAAAGCCAATAAAACAAATACAGATTTACTAAAATATTTTTATTATCATAATTGTTATAAAATTGATATTACAAAACATGCCCATGTGTTTATTAATTCAACTAAACAGGTCGAATTTGTTTGTAAGCAGGGTGCTAATTAGAGACATCAATGTCAAAACACAGTATCTTCTACTGGTAGATATGCATAAATTATCAGACAACAGCATGTGTTCTTTTAGACATGCCTTGTGTTTATATTGTTAAGAGATAATGCGTTTGTAATAAATGACCAGTAATTGAAGTTGTCAGTGGGGAGTCTGCATGTGGCAGTGTCTGTAACGTTATCAGATTACTTGGCATGAGAAGTAAACAAGGGATTCGATATTTTTGTGCATTTCATCTAAGTAAATAAGGCATAAATATTGCTCAGAATAAAATCTATAGACTTTACTTTGCACATGCTTATCAAAAAGATTTCAAGATAAGTAATTAAATATTGTTACCATGCTGGGTTTCAGTCAAATAGTCGTCTGATTTAAAATGTGCTCTGCAAACAACAGCATGAGTTGACGGAGTCCAGCTTTGAAAACGAGTTTCACCACGTTTTATTGCGTGTATCCATGCTTTTCTTCTTAACGGGTCTGTTGGAAATATATGGCCACCCCGATTACTACAATTCGGCACACAACAACAAGTTTCAGGCATGTTTTACGGGCACGTGTTTGACAGCAGATTGTTTACGTTTTTCTTCGATCGGTAACTACAGATAAGGCGCGAGGGTGTTCCGATACAGGACCGTGTTTGCCTGTGGCGCCCTCTAAAGAAAAGATAACCGGAGCAGGTTCCTAATTAAATATTGATTGTGACAACCTACACTTAGCACCTACGGCCATTAGGTTGGGCAGTGCGGGCTCTTTATTGTGTCAACCGTGAAACGGTAAATCCGTTTTTAGAGTCATATAAAAAAGAATCAAAGCTTGAACCTCTGCATAACCAGCCTACGTGGCGCAGTGTGTATGTCCAGTTGCTCTAGTGTCGCGAAGTAAGGAGAGGATCCATACATTGTGGATTCGAATCCCACTGTGAGACGAAGAGTCTGGTTCTTCGAATAAGACAGTCTAAATCGAGGTTTGATAGCCCAGTATGTGCTGGAACGAAAAAGACTCCCCTCCGCTTATTGGACCTAAGTGCTGAGTCCAGGATAAAATTTGCAGCTCTCCACTGGCAAGTGGTGACGTCCCCATATGAGAGAAAAAATAAAAACGTTTAACAATATGCAATCAATTAATCTGAAAATAAACGAAGATAATACACCACCAATGGGTTACGGTGACCATCCATAAGTTTAAATGTTATAGATTCAAGGCAAAGGTTATTAGATACAAGATTCATAATATAGCAAAAACAAAGACTATTTTGATTTATTATTCCTTAACTGGTATTAATCTATATAAAATTAATACGATAAAATGTCTATTTCCTTAAGAAGATACTAATTCCCTCATTTAAGACGACTACTCTTAGATTCTGAAAAATCAGTGCTACCCTCTGTGGCTATTTACTCCTGATTTATAATTTAGTTTTAACGAATTAAATTGGACAGTTCACGAATTCTCGAGTCCGTGCCGTAATGTTATCAGGGTTGTAAAAATGACGTCAAAAAGTATTGGTTTACTAGAAAACTCTTTACCTAGTGGTACCATGTCAGTATTATTTACACATTTACATTGACTTTGAAAAGAGAAGGCCCAATGTCAAGAGGTCAGAGACTGATAAATCGCAAAATTTGTGAAGGTTCTTTCTTCTTGAGTTTTTTTTTCAATGAAATTGAGCAAAACCTTCCTATAACTGGAGGTGGATTTATAGTTATTTTGAAGACAAAACTAATAAAAGGTCAAGGTAATTAATTAGCTAAGAACTGAGAAGATTATTGTCTTAATTTATTTAACATTTTGCATTTTCAATTCGGTAATCCTCATCTTTTTTCTTTGTCGTAATGAAATATGATAGCTTGAGTAACATTCTTCTTTTTGTAGACAAATTCAAGGAGTTGCCAAATGAAGAACGTGCTGTTTTATATCTTCTACTCTGCAGCAGTAACAATATCTTTATGCTGGAAAACACTGAAACATTAACCAAACGTGTATCAGAAATGATTGGGACACGGGGCTTTTCAAAGAACATAAGTGAAAGTATTCAAACATTACAATCGAAAGGACTCGTATCCATTGAGAACAAAAAGGTGACATTTGCTTCAGATGACGTCCACGACGAGACAATGTTTGATTACGTGCACAAATGTTGGAAGAGGAGCAAAGTTTGTGGTCAAGAAGAGTCCATGTTTAAATACCTGGATTGGCGATCAGACAGCCAATATGATCTTTTCATTAAGCGACAATTACTTAATGTGTCGCTAGAGAGTTCTGTGAAATATTTTAGATCGCAAAATTACCGGACAGGAAAGTTTGTTCGCTGCTTAGCCACACAAAGTAGAAACAGTCGGTTTACAAGAAAAGACAAATCTACTAAATATGAAAAGATACTAACCAAAATTAATGTTGAGCTTGGAAGAGATATACTCATTCATGACATCTTGGATGATAAATCATTGCATTCTCAGATTTCAAGCCAGTGTAAGTACCCTTCTTTTTCATTTCATGAAATATTTGAAATAACGAACAGTATTCAAGGTAAAAAAAATCCACAAAGCAATACAAAATAGGAGCAGAACAAACACGAACCCTACAAAACATCAGAGGTTGGATCAGGTGCCTTAAAGGAGTGAGCGTCCCCTGCTGATAAGGCAAACCCGCCCCTTGTCGTGGTCGGGAAAACGCAAGTGAGTTAATGCTAGTTATAAGCGTTTCTTTACAAATCAGCTAGTAAAAATACATAAGATTGATTCCAGAGAAAGTTAACATTTTCTTATTCATACTTAGTACCCACAGCATGCTAAAGCTAGTAAACATTAAGACGTCATTTTTCTTTTTCATTTATGGTAATAAAACACATAAACAAAACTAGGACATATCCTATTTGATTTTAGATAAATAAATGAATAAAGTTATATTCTAAAATTAAATGAAAATTGCTGCACAAATTCTATGCATCTTCTTAATTGAATACAATTTAAGGAAAATTGCACTGGAGTGTGAATTTCACCCTGTTTAACTGGTAACATTAGGAATAGTAACCGAATGATTGCAGTGTTGACATTTTTGCAGCAATATTTTAAAACCTTGGAATTTTCTGCATCTATTTATGCCTTGTTTCTGTTGAACAAAGTAAGGTATGCCCTTGTGACAAAACGATTTTCTTGATGTTCTTTATAAACTTGTCTAGTAGAGGTCGATGACGTCAAATTATGACATCATAATGTGTACTGGCTACCTCATGTCGTTGGTACCAAGTATTAAATATGTCAAATACCATGCAGTTTTTACAATCAATCATGATTTTTTTCTCAACTGAACAATTGACTCTCAAGTTTGTTTTCTGATCCTGTTTTAAGACATGATTATTTTGATAAGAAAAAAATTGCGAGAGACATTTAAAAATACGTACACAATGTTATCGTAATATTATTATTACAAGATTATAGATCAACATACTAGCATTTACTTTCTTAGAGTTTGAAGTTTCATTTAATTTGATTAAATAGATGTCATGTTAGCCAATTTTAAAAACATGTTTTGTAACCACAGAGCACAGTTACATGTATCCACCATTGCTGCGTTAAAAACGACGTCGAGAAAGTTTCTTAGAATTACTCTGGTTTTTAATTTTGTACAGGAATTGTAGCTTCTTCTCCATTCTTTAAAATATATCCATAACACTTAACTCTATGGCTTCTACAACAGTAAAATGCACATCACGTTAAATGACTCTCCTAACTCTTTTGACAAAATTTTCAACTATAACTTGTTTTTCTGCAGACAATTCATCATCCGATTCAAACCCTCTACCACTCAGAAAATTTTATGCATTTTATACAAAGACTTGGCTTATTTTTCATGCATTTCCTTGTTTACACAGAAAGTTTTAAGATTTTTGAAGAAAGCAGAATTTAATTGGTACCTACTGCTCCGTGACGTCCTCCAATGTCATGTTTTTTGCCATTTTGAATAAAGTCCATATGTATTTAGAAAATGATCTCTTTTAAACAGAGCGATATGATTATTACTTTACCTGACAGCATCTCTAGCAATGCAGCAAGACTTAATTCAGACATGTAAATCTATTTTTTTTCAGCTCAATTTATTAAAGGTATAGCTAATAGATACTATAAAGTGATTGTTGGTAAATTACTCAATTTTACCCTTGCTCTGTGACCCCATTTTTGCTATTATAAATCTTTGATGATTTTTATAAACAGGAAGAGATATTTTTTTTTTACTTAAATTATTCGAATTTCAAAATTAAAATTACTGTACCCAATTTGGATATAACATTACAAAAAAAGTTAGGACAAAAGTCCTATGAAGGTTTTGAATGACCCTTGTTCTTAAAAAGTCAAATAAAATATCTGAATTAGGATCGCATTCATAGCAGGATTTTAATTAAAACAAGTAATATAAATTGTAATTTAGTGTTTTTAAATTCATTTTTCTCAAAGTAAATGATTGATTGATTGTATATTGTTTAACGTCCCTCTCGAGAATTTTTCACTCATATGGAGACATCAACGTATGCCGGTGAAGTGCTGCAAATTTTGACCTTTACTCGGCACTCAGGGTTATTGAGCAGTGAGGGATCTTCATCGTGTCAACCCCTGCCGCTGACACGGGGCCTTGATTTTTAAGGTCTCATCTGAAGGACCCGCAACTTTCACTTCAAAGTTCCGAGCGCATGGCGAAGGAACAGTTGCTACCCATTTTATCGACTGGGTCAGTCATGGCCGACATACGAACTCACGACATCCCGATCACGGAGCGAGCGTACTACCGACTGAGGTACCGTGAACGGTCTCAAAATGATTGAAAATATTTGGATTGGAATTTGCTAACAATTAAAAATAATATATGTGACGCGCCAAGCAAAAACCTGCCTTATCTCTATTATGACTTAACGTCAAAAGACGTGTCTAAAGTCAACAAGGTAAAAGCGACGTAAAAACGCCCCCCCTCGAGAGAAACTCTCCCAAGCAGATAAAGGGGATGTTGTTTTATTTATATGCTAAGAGAGATTCTTGGATGTGGTTTGATGTAATTTATTCTAAAAGACGTTAGTCTCCATCAAGAGTCTGTGTGATCTTTCTTTTTATAATTAAATATATATATATTTTTTAAAGATGTGAAGTGTTGGTAAAAAAATTCCCCTTAAGCTGTTTTTAAAATAAAGTTTGTTTGCCCTTTCCCTTTCCGTGTAAAAAAAAAAATTAATGCGTCGGTAGGTACGTTGAAATTTTTTTGTCGGAAATTTTCAATGTTGAGTGAGCTAGAAGGCATTTCTAAAAAAAGTTGTTGTTTGGTAATCCCAGAATGAATAATGCAGAGGTTTTTTAAAAAAAATTAGTCGGTTCATCTTAAAAGGTCAAACAAACAAGTTTTTAAAAGGAGTTATTTTTTTAATTTAATGCCAAGCTGTTTCATCATGATCAAAATTAAACCAGAGTATTCAACTAAGAAAGGTATTTTTTTTAAAATAGCGATCCAGCGAAAATTGACTTCGAATTACTTCTCTTTTATTCAAGGAATGAGTTTAATAGCTACCCAATTTATAGTATCAATACATAAATACATATATACTGAGTTGTGTCAGTGAACGCAATGGTTTTAAGAAAAAAATATTAACTATTCAAACCCAGTTTATACTGTATATAAATTGGGAAGCTATTTATTTAATTTCTTGTAGTTTGATTGATATTCATTTAGTGTATGAAAAAAAGGTTTATTTTCATTTAAAATCAATTAAAATCGTACAATATTGACATGATTGTAACGACAGGCGAATCGATAAGACAGCCGAACTGATAAGACGCGTTTTGGGGTAGCTCTGGTCTCACCTGTTATCTGTGTAGAAGTACTATGTGAGATTGTCTCATGTATTACCTAGCAAAAATATATGGCTGAGTCTAATGAATATATGGATCAAAGTGTTAATTCAAGCTTATTTTAATCGTTTTCTGGACTTACACAATCATTCGATGGAGATCAAAATATCATCACTACTGATGTGAGTATACCACACTTTCTTAATGTGACATTTAACAAGTACAGTATAACTGTGTCATTCCAGCAGGATAAATATGAATCTATTTTGAACTATTTGAAAGAGGAACTAAAACCAATAAAAGAAATAGGTAAAAATGGACAAGTCTGATTGTGATTCTGTTACTGCCACACTGTATGCTGGGACTAGCGTCTTACACATACAAGGCTCCTCGGCAAATTCCTGGCTAGACAAATTCATCAACGACATCAAGAGCAAGGACACTAACAATATTAGTAATGCACTGGGACAATCATCACCACAAATGGCATCAACTCCAGTTAAAAAGCCTTCTCTTGTGTCGACCAGTCACTCAAGTGATGTAGATGATTGTGCACGTTGTGCGAGTACAATCCAATCCTTACAAGAGTCAATCTGTGATTTAGTCAAAGAATTGCATGAATTAAAAGAAAAACTAAAATGTCAAAGTGACAAGGATCACAGCAAACCAACACTAGTTGACAAAAACACGCAGACATCAATGAAGGTTATGAAGAACAAAGAAACAGACGTGCATGGTTTAAATCCTATGCCATCAAATTCCGTATCCAGACACACCCAGTGTGAACCTTTACCGGAAAAGAAAGAAAATGCACAGCTGATTCTGGTACAAACACCGAATCACAGGACCATTATCATACACCTGCAAGATCCATGATTAAGGAAAAACCCGGAAGTAAAAAACTTATAATTGGAAGTTCAATCCTACAACGGGTAAGAACCAGAGGGTTACAAAATGATGTTCATGTAAGAACTAATAGAGGGGCTAAACTATCCCACATCAAAGAAAAAATTCACAAAATAAATGCATCAGAATATTCCCACATCATCATTCAAGCCGGGGGAAATGATTCCTCATCTCATCGAGACGTGGACGTAATTAAACATATGCGGCGGAAATCAACACCGACATCAAACATCGCTCTCCGATAACCAACATTTATTTTTCCGAGGTATTACCAAGACGGGATGTGGATGTGTCTCATGTGAATACCACATTGAAATATGTATGTGATGAATATGGAGTTTCATTTATTTCCAACAAAAGTGAAATCAAAGAGGCAAACCGTACGCATTATTGGAAAGACGGGATTCATCTTTTAGACAAGGGGACGGCAGTGCTTCTTAAACGGATTAACAGTGAAGTTTCAATTTTGCGTGTAAATTCCGGTCGAACCAATACAGATTTCAATGCAAGTTTTAACCAGTCTGTGACTTGCTACTTCTGCAGTGAACACGGACACACATCGCGCCACTGTAAAAACGGACGAAAGTTTGATTGTTGGAATTGCGGGGAATTAGGACACAAGACAAAATCCTGTCCATACATGTACTAGGTATCAGGCAAAGAATGTGTAGCCGTCAACAGACATACTAAATCTTTTTTCGAACTTTTTAGTACATTTTCTATCCTTAGCATTATTTGTAATGAATGTAACAATTTACAATGTTTACGTGACGATATTGATAACTGTAATAACTCTACAAATTCTAAATTGTCAAGAAAACCACATGTTAAAAGTAAGACACAATCGAACACGGATTCTGAAAGTAGCCCGAGTTCAGCTGAACAAACCACTGTCATTTCTCCAATGCCAAGCTCATTCAAATCTGTTTCACAAGAAATGAAAACAGTCCCTTTGACCCATAATAATGATACTCAAACGACACAAAATAACCAAGGATTTGGATTGGTAAAAAAAGGTTTACGATTCGGAAATTTGAATATTTGCCATATTATTCCAAAAATTGACGAAATAAAACTATTGCTACAAAATTGATATTTTAGGTGTATGTGAAACTTTTTTTGACCGAGCTGATAGGCAACTCTGAATAAAATATTGAGGGCTTTGTTTTTGAAAGAAAAGATCGAATACTAAGGGCAGGTGGTGGAATTTTAATATTCATTTCAAATGACATTTCTTATAAACGTAGAACTGATTTTGAAATCAGTAACATTGAAACAATATGGCTAGAGATAAATCTAAAAAATTCAAAACCTATATTTTATTGCTCTGCTTATCGTTCACCATCTGCCTCCTCCTGCTTGGCGGAGGACCTAGCAAGGGAGGTGAATCGTGCCTCCTCCTGTGACGATACTGAAATCATTCTATCAGGCGATTTCAATCTTAATCTAATGAAAGACACCCCACAATATTGGACATCTGCTTTAGAAGAGTTTGGACTTTCTCAGATAGTTACTGTTCCTACTAGAATAACAAGTACCTCAAGTACCTTAATTGATCATTTTATACAACCAAACCAGAAAACATATGTGAAACAAATGTGCCCCCTATTGCTATTTCTGACCACTACCCTGTATGTTTTTACACGGAAAACTAACTGTATACATCGTAGAGGAAAACATACTGAAATCCAATATAGAGATTTAAACAATTCAACGAAAACGAGTTTTTGAGAGAGTTAAAAAATGCAAATTTTAACACTCTTCTTGAACCTAAAGACCCAAGCGAAATAATGAATAAATTTTATGAATTGTTTAATGATATTCTTAACAAGCATGCCAATGTAAAAAACTAAAAGAATCAAGACTGAAATTCGACCTAAATGACCAACACAGGAAATAAATGATGCTAGACATTTACGCGATACATATCATTTACAAAGGAATTCAGAAAATTACGAAATTTGCAGAAATAAAGTGACACAATTAATAGATCAAGCGAAATCAAAGTATTACAAATCAGCAATTGAAGAAAGCTCAAGTCCTAAAGAAATGTGGAGTTATTTAAACCATTTGACATCTAAATCCAAAACTTTTACACCTAGCCTTATTACACAAAATGGTTTAGATTTTGAAGATTTACAGGATATTGTTGATATTATTTAACAAACACTTTACGGAAATATCCTGTAAATTATTAGCAGATATGTCAGTACAAAGTTTTGATTCAGAATTATGAAATCGTTATACAGATACTAAACTAGGAAAAATAATTTTGTCAGTATTAATGAAATAACAGAATTTGAAGTATTAAATATGTTGAATACACTTGATGTAAATAAGTCAGCCGGTATAGACTTTATCGGACTTCGTCTTCTTAAACTTTCGGCGAATGTCATATGCAAATCTATTACACATCTTATAAATGCTAGTATCACCAACGGAGTATTTCCATCCAATTTAAAACAAGCAAAGTCACTCCTATTTTCAAAAATGGCGACCACGCAGATCCAGGGAACTACAGACCGATATCCATTCTTCAAACATTATCAAAATAGCAAATCAAAAACGTAACTTTGCCTCTAACTTTGATCTTCTTTTTTTAAATCACAATCTGGATTTCGAGAATTTCATTCATGTCAAACGGCTCTTACAAAACTTACAGACAATTGGCTACAAGCTATGGACCAAGGAAATCTAGTAGGCATAACTTTCATTCACTTTAGCAAAGCATTTGATTTGGTTAATCATGAAATTCTTATACGTAAACTTCAATTATATCACTTTGATCAAATGGCTATTAAATGGTTTCATTCTTATTTAACCTCAAGGTCTCATTGTGTAAAAATAGGAACATATTCCTCTGATTTTTTGCCCGTCACAGCAGGAGTGCCCCAAGGATCTATCTTAGGTCCCCTATTATTTTTGTTGTATATAAATGATCTCGATTTACATGTAAACAGAACAGATATTGATATGTTTGCCGATGATGCAACCTTGCATACATACCATAAAAATATAGAAGGTATTGAAAATGCCCTTAACTTTAATTTGTGTGAGATTGAAAATTGGTGTTCCAAAAATCAAATGGTGTTAAAAACCAATAAAACAAAATGTATGCTTATGGGAACTCAGCAGAGAAAATCAAGAATAGATTAACCTGAACTAAATTTTTATGCTTCAAAGAAATTAATTGAAAATATGAATCTGAAAAACTTCTGGGAGTGCATACTGATGGTTCATTGCGCTGTAATTACCATATTGACTCAGTTTGTAAATCTTTGACATATAAATTATATACCTTACGCAAAATTAAAAAAAATCCCTTCCCTTACACACAAGAAAACTATTCTATAATGCATACATTCTGCCCTCTTTTTTGAATAATTGCCTAACTATTTGAAGTAATGCGCCAGGTGCTGGCATAGATAGAGTTTTTAAATTGCAAAAAAGGGCAGCCCGTATTATACTAGATGTGGCTTATGACGCCCCTTCAATACCATTATTTGAAAAACTTGGATGGCTGACTATTTACGATTTGATCGATTTTCATAAATATATATTACTGTACAAAACACTTCATGGTATGACACCTACTTATTCAAGAGACTCTTTTAAATTTAATTCTTCTAGTAGTTATGCTCTACGATCTGAAACAAACTATGACCTTCAACTACCGAAATATCGAACAAATCAATTTAAAAATTCCATTATTCCGGTGTTCATTTATGGAACAAATTACCTTTGTACATACGTTTTTCACAGAATTTACACATATTTTGTAAATATATAGAAAAATTCATAATAACGTGCCGCAACTAAAATCTCCTGAAATCCATATGTACTTGTATTTTTACGTCATGTTGTATTATATATTATTGTACAATGGTTTTATTATTGTATTATTGTGAACATGCTTAGAGGGCCCGAGGAAGACTAGTGCATTGCACTAATCGGGTTATCCTCCTCTTAATTAAAGTATTATTATATGTTTTTATGCAAGTAATTGTGACATCGGTAACCCAATTATGCAATAAAAAAGTAATCACTACCAATGACCGGAATTACATTATAGTAAATCATTACATCTTTTCATGTTTGTAGATGATTTAAGTTAGAAAAATGCATCATGATGAAAAAGAAAGACATAAATGAAATAAATAAATGAATGTTTTATGTAGACTAGACGATTGAATCTTGATTTTATTCTATTTGTGTTATTTTTAGTATTTAGTCTCATTTAGTGTGTAACCCGTGGTGAGCCTCAATGCATGAGGGGTTTCCCTGATTTTCTGATTGGTGAATTCTATCTGAGTACCATATTAATTACATTTTTAGCATTTCTATGTAAGTTTTTGTAAAACTTCTGCATAGTTTTTAATATCCCCCTTCCTTTCCCTTCACTGCCGTTAATGTTTGTTCTTTTTATGTCCCAGTAAACAAAGTTTCGGGGTTTATAGTTTCTGTTAGTCTAGCAGAATGTCTGTTTATGCCAAAAAAAAATTAAACCTTGTCAGTAACTTCAAACTGGGTGGGACTCCTTGTGCCAAGGCTTCTTATTTCATACCAACAAAATTGACCCTCTCTGACCTTGACTCAGGAGATTTACCTACCTTTAAAACAACCTTGGCAATAACTGTTATTGAACAGTAGATGCTAGGATTTTCATACTTCTAATATCTAATCCCTGTGACAAGAATTTTATCGGACCGTTTTGACCTGTCAACCTTCACATTGGAAATTGACCTACTTTCAAAAAACTTTACTCTCGGCCATAACTTTTGAATGCTGTTGGCTAGAGCTTTCATTCTCCATATTTGAAATCCATGTGACAAAACCTGTCATTTAATACCAAACAACTTTGACCTCACGTTTGACCCCCCTTGAAATATCTGTGAAATATGAAATCTTAGAAAAATAAAAATTCTTGTTACGTACCTGGTCTCTAGTAATATAACAGTCAACTGGGTTTTTCCCCTTTTTTATCCTGTCCAGCTTACTGAAATTTAAAGGATGGATAGTTCGTATATGTCATTAGCACGCGCTCATCTATCTTTTTTGAAATACAAATCTGTTTGTTCAATTAATTTTCTTAATAATATTGAGCAAGACCAAACACAGGGAAAATTTGAAAATGGATTGACAGTCAGTAACATGAATAAAATTTCCAAAGAGGTTGTTTCCTTTTTCAGTGAAAATACCTGAAGAGGTATTACAATGGGATTTAGATGCCCGAAGTCGATACTTAGAGTACTTGAAAAAAGGAAAAATACCCATATATAGAGCACGAGCAATGATAGTTGGTTGTGCAGGAGCTGGAAAAACAACTTTGTTAGAAAGACTGCAAGGGAAATCACTGGAAGACATACAAGAAATTAAGTCTACCGTGGGACTTGATGTACACAATGATATATTTGAAGTACTGGAAAACGAAGGAAAACTAAAAGGTAAAAAAATATGTTATTTATTTATGTCTTTATAGGTAGATTATCGATCGATCGATCGATCGATCGAGAGAGAGAGAGAGAGAGAGAGAGAGAGAGAGAGAGCACATGCTTTTCGTACATGCTTTTCATTAACTATACATATCGAAGAAAGTAATAGAACCCAAACTATAAAACTTTTCTACGAGGGTTGTTCGAAAAGTTCGTGAACGATGTCCATCCTCGTTAAATTACTCAATGGAAATTAATATTATATGTAAAAATATTTGTTTTGTTGATGTGGGAAGTTTCATTCCATTTGATTGAACACAAATAAATTTACTTCATTTTAAAATCAACATGTTTTGTACCCACGGAGCACACAAAACGGTAATGTAACGTCAACACATAGCGTCGAGAATTTATAACAGATACTATACCTATACATTTCACACATAATATTCCAATGCCCATTCATTAAATTCTTTTTCTAATACTTGACATTTATTTTTTAAGAATAGATCTCATTGTATAATTTCCCTTGTTAAGGTTTTAATTTTCTTTTAGTACTTAACTCTGCTTTCACAGGATAAGCAACTATGAAGTGCCTTTGTCTTTCATTTACGTTTCAAATTTTTAAGTTTTGTTCAGAAGTTTACAGTAAAACCGTTTCTTTGCAGGTCATCCTCATCCGATACAGAGTCTCTGTCACTCAAATATTGCCTGTACTATTTGTAACACATGCACAACTCGCTTGTGACATATTTCCTTGATTCCTTCAACATTTTTAGAGTTTATTCAGAATTATTCCAGAGAAAAACACAAAACTGCTTCGGTATCTGCTGCTCCGTGACGTTCTAAAACGTCATCGTTTTTGTCGATTTCAATAAAAACTACTTATGTTCTCAAGTTGATTTCTTTTCAACTAAGCAAAATATAAAACCATAATTTGGTACACGTATCGATGTAACAATTCTTAATTTGAATTTCTAGGTAGTTTTTCGTTTTCCCTCCATTTTACAGAGAATATGACTTTTGATATTATTTTTTGTATTGTCTGTAACTGACTAAATTTTGACCTGCTCCGCGATCCAATTTTTGCATTTTTTGAATCTGGGTAAGTTTTTAATCAATCGTAATATTTTGTCAAAATTAATGCACATTATTTGGATTTATTGTTAAAATATTCCTACCAAAGTTGGATAACATATGACGTCAAATAAAAAGGATATGACAGTTGTCCACGAACTTTTCGAACAAACCTCGTACATATAACAAATTAACTTAATCTCTTTATATAGAGAATATATGTATAGTGTGATTTCATAATGGCCTTATTCAACGATTTGGGATGGTGGATTTATTTGCGAGGTTTGCCGAGCAAATATACGACATTTCAACGAGTTGGATATAGCCAATATCAAATCACACAATTATAGATGTTCTATTTATCTCATACAAAACGTTGAGACTATATGAACGATTTTAAATTCAAATCGATGACGTATTACTTAATGACGTAGCACAGTTGATGTTTTCATGCCTTGAGAGAAAGCAGATCGTGTTCAAAATTTAGACATTTGAATACCTTATTTGACAACTGCTGGAGCTTTGCATCAAGCGAACGTTTGACTGAAAGTTGTAAGGACTAAGGGATCGTGGAAAATAACTTTTTGTACGGTGGAAGCACAAAGCGTGCTAAGCCTACTTGAAGATTCATTGTTGATGTATAGTAGGTAACAACTCGGCCTACATTACAAGGTAGGCATTGGTAGTATAATATAAGAAAGCATTGTTGAATATGTTAAAGGAATTTTATAGTAACACTGCTAGGCTTTACTTTTTGTGAAACCGTTTGAAAGGAAGGGGGGTAACATCCCTATTCAAGTAGCCTATACAGTAAATACCTTGATAAAATAAGACACATTTTTGACATATACGAGACTTTTTCTTCTTTATAACGACATTATTGCTCGTTATCATACATTTTACAAGGGCAAGAAATTTTACAAATAAAAATTTCAATAAAATAAAATCATGAAGCCGTGTCAAAACCGGAAGTGACAATGATAATTCATCTACCCGTGGATGAAGCATAGGATTATCCAACAGGTATCATCATCCACACGTAAGAGATGAATGAATGTCTCTCCACTTGTTTTTTTTTTTTGTAAATCATGCTAACCTGAAAACACTCTATATTGCTACTAATATCAAATTTAGCGGTGTTACATATTTCCATTTTAAGTTGCTGTGCGTAGATGCGAACCTGCAATCCATATAAAAGAAAATGTTCCAATTACTGATGCAGAAAAGATTGAGAGGAAAAAACTTCTAAGTATCCTGGACTTTGGAGGACAGTGCATGTATTACGCCTGTCATCAAATCTACCTCAGCAAAAGAGCGTTCTACATACTGGTAATTGACATGTCCAAAAACCTTGAAGATGTCATAGATGAAAATCTGTGCGATCAGAAGGATACAATGTTCTCAAAATGGAGTCATAGGGGTAGGACAAATCTCCATCAATATCTTATCTTATAACAACAACCCTTATTGGTCAACCTAAGCATGAACTTTAAGTGTCAGGAATATTCAAAAGTTATGTCCATATTTGAACTATTTTGAAGAAAAAAAAGTAACAATAACAAAATTTCAACCCTTATCACCATACTGTACTTGCATTCAAGTTAAAATTCCTGAAGTGGCAGGAAAATATACAATTGTATAAAGTATCAAAAATCTGTTAAGTTCCAATGTCTCCTTATTGTTTTTTTTTTATTTATTTCTGCCGGAGCGATAAATCATTTCTTTTTTTTAAATACAGGAAATTTCAAACATGTTTTCCATCTGGGTGGGTCAAAAGAATTATTGCATTTTCTTCAATGCCCAATCTCTCTGAATTTGCCATATTGCAGTATTTATCTAAAACAATAATCTAGTTTAATAAAAAAAAAACCGTACTGAAATTATTGATGGACCTTTCAAATACTCAACTAAGGCATGCGTCATTCGTCAGCGCCATGCATTGCTTTAAAAACTGGAAAACAGTGACGACCTTCGAGCAATATTGCAGGATTTTGTCCTAATTGTTTTCATAACATCACATTTTCAGACCCATGTACTTTACAGACACATACGTATTTGACTTAAACTCGACCTCCTTAAGGTGCACATTCTATATCCCTCAACTAGTACACTAATATTCTGTCTTTCTTCTTTATGATTTTTAATTTTGATTTTAAATGCAGAGGGAAACATTTTGATAGACGCAGTTGTGTGTTATTGAACAAATATTTTCAAATGCTGTATTATTTTAATTAAATTACGGTACACATCATGGTCCTAATTTCTTCTTCATAAACTGTCATAAAAAACAGAACTAAATTAAAACTTTATAATTTGATGACCAGAATATCTTGATTACAAAAAAATGAATAATAAGCGTACATCTGCTTTTATCCAATTCTATTTTGATGACAGACATATCAGTGCCTGCTTTATGTTATGTTAAATTTTATGTTGTCTGTTTGCATAATATGATGCCAAAGACTTTTGTGTTCTTAAGAAGTTTTTTGTAGTCTCTTCTCTCATGTATTTTTGTTTGGGGATTTACTTAAATAGATGATTTTTTTTTTATTTTCAATATTGCTTATATTTTCTTTTAATCCATCAAAACATTAGGTCAGTTGACTTGGCTCTAGACTTGTTACAGTAACAAAGGAACATAAATAGTAATAAGAGTACACTATTACATTATTGCAGCCCGGAGGACGGGGCTGCTCTATACATATAAGTTTAAGTGTTGGTGTATGGTGATTGGGGTGGGAGAAGTTATTCAGAATTAAAGGTTTTACATTGCAGAAATTGTTAATTAGAATGTTCTTTCCCTTTCTAAGTAACGAGATACATTATATATTAACTTCCATAATGTGAATATGTAAAAATAAATATGTTTTACATATTTGATATATAAAGTTGCAATCGAAAAAAGGACAGATCCCTTTTTTTGAAAACATTGAATTTTAATTCTCGCATAAATATGACAATTATGTACTCTTCATAGTTCACATTTTGCATTCTAAAATTGAAAAATAATACATTATTGAATATAGGTGATCCATGTGTTTAACTTCAATTTATATTTTATGCAGCCAACATTTACACGAGGAATTGATCAAATTTAAGATAATATCGTTTTTGTTTGATTTTTATCCGTCATTCAGTTTTCAAAATATTTGCGACTATCGTCGCCATCAATTGGACGCATGTCTTTTCATACATATAAAAGCGGTTTGATGATCAAGACTCATTTCCATTGTTTACTTTATATTTTTCCCTGGCGACATTTGATGGTTACATCAATTTTTACTTGTTGAATTACATATATATGTTATAGTAATTATGAGAGATGAGGAATTTCATGTATTTCCTAAACCATTCAGTAAATACGTTTTAGAAAATACGTATAATAACCGAAAGCTAGGGAATTCATGTATTTACCTTAAAGTTTTGCCAATTTCACATGTCTTTACTGAACTTAGCGGGTTGAATACATGATACATATCCTTGAAAACATTAAGTAAAAATACAAATGCTAGTATGTATGTTTTTAGCAGCATTTATTAAGAATTGTTTCTGTAAAAGAGATGCTATGCATTATTTTTAAATTCTGGAGAAGACTCAATGCATTGTTTTGCTAAAATTCCATTAAAGGACGATTGTTTTTATTGCATTAAGGTATTCCAATCCTCTTGTGATGATATGGGTTTTTACAATTTTTTTTAATTAATTCAAATTCATACATGTAACTTATAAATTACACAGTATCTTTTGGAAGAATGCTTTTCAGATGTAATGAAAAATTTAAAGAGATTTTTAAACATATGCATTTTCTTTATCTAATTCAATTCTAAGTCTTTAAAAGATATTGCTAAGGGTAATAACTTCTTCTCATGTATCTTCATTCAGGATTTTCTTTATTGTACTCCTAATGTAAAGTGTAATTCCTGATATTCACAATTCTGTTACATTGATACAATTATAAGTATATTCAAACTTATTTAATGAAAATAAATGGTTTTTCTATTTTGAACCCTTAAAATTGTGAAGGTGGAAAATTCTTTAAGTAAAATCTTGATTTTCCATTTTAAGTTCATTATACATGTATTATTCATGTATGTATTTTAAAGATTTTCTGCATTTTTCAAGAGACAGCATAGGGTCAATAAATGAAAAAAAAAACATTTTATGAATATCTTATAAAATAAGATATGAAAGTAAGCGATTTTAGTTTTTTTTTAAATAAAAAGTGTTAGAATAACTGTTACAGTAAGTAACACATTCCAGAAAATATAAGCATTGTATCATTTTTGTTATTCCTATTTTTAATTATCGCACCAAAACACAGTCAGTAAATATGTTTAAAATATATTGAAAAATTCAGAAAATACTTGTTTTTCCTAACTGAAATCAGTTAATTCGTGCATTTCCTAAACAGAATAGAAATTTCGTGTATTTTTGAAATTAAGAAATACCGGTAAATGAAATTCTTGATTACATATACATTGTATTTACTCTAACATATACAGACATATAATTGTGCGTAAAACATTTTTTTTTTCGCAGATTATCTTCTGTTTTGGTTAAAATCTGTCAACTGTTACTGTGGAGGTGAGGCCCCTGTTATTCTTGTAGCTACTCATGCAGAGGGGAAATCGGAACAGGTATGTCTATAGCCGTTTCTTAGTTACATCTTTAAATCATTAATAACGATTTTTTTTATCATGTTTAAAGTCGTTTGAAGTTAACGAACAACACAACAGTTCTTATATGAAATCGTATTTTCAAGGAGCAGACTGAATATTACCAAAGACTTATCGAGACGTTTCCTGTGTCTTCCACAATTAAAACACACTTGTCCAGCGAAAGATATTTTTCATTAAGTCTCAAAAAGCATGATGGAGCATGTGTTGAAAGTCTGGATAAATTAGAAAAAAATATTGTGGAAGTATTAAAGTCACAAAAACATTGGGGAGAAGAAATACCCCTGGATTGGGCCATATTTGAAAAATTTATTTCAGAAATAAAAGAGACAAAGCTTCAGAAACTTGACAAATTAAAGGAATCATTTGATGAAGTGCTTCTTTTAAGCAGAAGAGAATTTAAAGATTTATTACGTTTTTTTCATGATATTGGTGTGATTCTATATTTTTTATCTGAAGAACCAATGAGAAATGATGATTATCAAAATCCTATTGGTTCTGAAATAGTTATCCTGGATATTCAGTGGTTTGTCAATTCATTTAAATATGTGATGACCGATTCAAAACAAGAGAGTTTCAACAAAGTCATAGATGCAGCTCCCACTAGAGAGGCGCTAAATACATTTATAACAACGGGAGAATTGGCAGGCACATTCTTAAAAGCTATCTGGAAAGTTACGAAAAATCAAACAGCAGTTGAATACAAGGATGATATGATGAAATACATGGAGCGATTGGGTCTTATGGCGATAGAAGAAAATTCCGATATATGTTTTATTCCAAGTATGAATAGAATGAAAGTTCCAGAGCACGTAAAATCAAAGATTCATTCACATCCTAACAAATCTCCAACTCTGTACTTCAGATTCCCTGTTCTGCCTGTCTTTTTCTTCTACAGGCTGATTGTACTTTGTTTAAAACGAGAATGGAAACCATTAAGGGACGGAAGAAAATGTATATATATTGACAATGCTATGTTTTATTGTATAGAACACGTTCTAGTGTTAGGAGTGAGTGAGAGTTATATACAATTGATGTTGTATAATGATGATCAAACAAAAGAGAAATCAATGGAAAATGCCTTTAGTTTCGTTAAAAGAACAGTAACAAAGATGTTGTCTTCTCTTACAAAAACATTTAACTGTGACCTTCAGTATCAAGTTGGATATAGCTGCTTACCTACGGAGTTTGGTAAAGAATTAAACAACACTTTTATAGTAGAAAAGGATTTGCTTGATTACCGCGGAAAAAAATGCCCACTCCACGCACACGCAGAAGACCATAATGTTGAAGCCTTACACAGATATGCGGTAAGATATTCTTGTGGAAGAAATAACAATTTTTTATTGAACTCATTATCAATTCTAATTGGACTTTTGTATTCATATCTTAAAAAAGATCCCCATCAGATTTAACAAATTATTTCAGCATATTTTGAAGTTTTTCTGGATTTGAGTCATTGGAGGATGGTTGTTTTTTAACATACGGGAACTACTTTGAATTCATATATAATTATTTGAGACATAACATGTACAAACAATTATCATTTCGCTAAAACTAGTTTTTTTTTAATATGAAATGTAAAGAAATAGAATATGATATCTACCGAATACAGATATTAATATATACATGTATGATCAGAAAATGACAGCAGTGTATCTCAACTTGAATAGATTACGTTTACAACAACGCAATAAATTCCAATTTTGTATAGCTATATTTGTATTTGATCCTAATATACGATTTTGGAATCGACATCATTGAAATATTATACAAGTAATACATTTCTGGAATTGCGTGCTATTAGAATTAATGGCAATTCGTTTGTTAATATGCAAATATCTTTATGCCCCTGTATACGATGATTCGGGGGTATATGGTTTTTGTCGTGTCCGTCTGCCTCTCTAGCTGCCTGTCTTTTTGTCAATTTTTCCGCAAAAGCTTTAATCTTGCCCATGACTTTTGATTAAGATTTTGATTTCTGCAAAAATTCCAAACTTTTACTTTGACCATGACTTTTGAATGGCAAGGGTTAGGACTTTCAATCTCCATATATATATATATATATATATATATGTTAATTTATGTTATTTTTTTAAATAGGACCTTATGTTTAAGAAGTGCACTGTATTGGTGTTATTAAAAAAACAAAATACACTAACTGCTTGTTGTACAAAAAGTCTCCAGTAGATTTATCTTTTCAACTCATTTAAGGACTATCTCCTTATGATTACAGGAAGTAGAACGTAGAAGATGGGTGAGTTCTTTTTATTTCAAATTCAAATATGCAATTTTTGAATCATTTGAGCTACATGGGTTTCTTATTGCTTTCTGTTTTAATCTACCGTCTGTCATGATATGCGTCATACGTTCAAATTTAAACATATATTTTTCATATTGTGTTTATATAAAAACATGTGTATTTTAATTTAAATCACGATTATGATAATTAATAAGGAGAGATAACCGAAATGTTTTCTTTTAAAACAAAAATGAATGTTACAGAAACAGTTATCTAGAATGATAATGAGGATATTATTTATTGGATTTCATTAGGTTGATGAACGTTTTTCTAGAGATAAATATATGATGTGCACTGTTAAAAAGCGTTTTTAAACTGGTTCATATTTGTGGATCGATGTTATTAATTGTAGCTCAGAAAAATATTGTAAATTAAGTTATTTGTCGTTGAAAAAGACGTTCGTCTAGTCACTTTCAGTCCAACTACTTCCGAATTTTAGCTAATTTGGTGAACTGATTGATTAATTGTATATTGTGTAACGTCCCTCTCGAGAATTGTTTACTCATATGGAAAATTCTAAATCATTTAGTACAATATTGATTTCTTTTCCAAATACTTTTCCTTAGAGCCAAGAAAAAACTGTTATGAACCAAATAAAAAGATTTCAATTGTTTTATCTGACAGATTTGTAATCATGATTGTTTACACTATCGTGGCAATATTTAGCTATATTTTTTTCTTCTGACAATAAACTGTACGTATGTACATGTACTAGAATAAGAGGTTAAAATAATGTTTTTATATTCCTAAAAAACATACTAGTATAATTGAAGACAATAGTATAATATAAAGAAAATTAGGTATAGTTTACTTAGTTGTTAGAATTTTTATTGTAATAAATTAAAATATTCTAACTGTTAACTTCAAATTGTGCATTTTACACAAGTTCTTTTATCAACAAACCCAGGAAACCCAAAGCCAATTTTAATTTATCTACCATTTTTTCTTTGAAAATTATCAAAGCAATATCAATCTATCTATCTATCTAATCGCCGGAAATTCACTATTTTTCCTTTAAATTAAGGATGTACAACACACCTACCCCCATAAATTCCTGTCGTTTAATTTTCGTTATTTTTGTATATTTAGTACATGACTATATCTACTGCATGTATGCACATTTTGGACAAAACCGTTCGAGTGGTTTTTGGACAGGAACTCCCAAAAGTTACACCCTTTAGTTGTTTACAAGGAGAGAAAATTTTTAATCAATGAACTACTTAAACCTTGATTTTCAAAAAAGCCAGGTGAAAATAGGCGATATTTTCTTGTGAAATCGAACTTTCAAGCATCACCACATTTCGAAATAGTTTTAAATATCATAAAATGTATCACCATTCACGGTAGCTCAGTCGGTAGAGCGCTCGTTCCGTGATCAGGAGGTCGTGAGTAAGTATTTCGGCCGCGACCGACCTAGTCGTTACAATGGGTAGCAACTGTTCCTTCGCCATGCGCTCGGCACTTTGAAGTGAAAGTTGCGGGTCCTTCGGATGAGACCTTATAAACCGAGGCCCCGTGTCAGCGGCAGGCGTTCTCAGGATAAAGATCCCTCACTGCTCAATGGCCCTGAGTGCCGAGTAAAGGTCAAAATTTAAAGCCCTTCACCGGCATACGGTGACGTCTCCATATGAGTGAAAAATTCTCGAGAGGGACGTTAAACAATATACAATCAATCAATCATAAAATGTATCTTATATCTTTTCCTATGTTTTAAGTATATAAATAAAACATATATTAATAAATAAAATACATTTTGTTTTGTTTCGATTCGAGGAAATGCAAACCGACATGCACATTGCATTGTTGGTAGTGACAGAATGTCTGCTGCAATTGCAGATATTCATAAATGCAGATAATAAATTTCAGTACTAGTGAACAATTTTTTTCAATTCTATACTTACATTGTGTATATGAGGTCTATAGTATTCAGTTCTCGGATTTATCAGGTCTTGCTGTAAATGTATTTCTGTAGAAAATCGTGAATAAAGGGAGGAAAATAAACATCTCCTACATTTTCAGAGTTGTTCCTCTTTGATCAGTCAGGGTCTGAGAACAACATCGATTTTATATTGTAAAAAGTTTTTGTTTGTTTATCGTTGTTTTATTTAATTAAAGAAGAAAAACAATATCTATATCGTAAATGCACAAATTCTAATGAAGGAGTAGAAGAATTTAAATGCCTTAAGGTTTCGTCAAAGGTCAACATGTCTAAAAAATTATTTTTACAATTGCTCCAAAACTATGTGTGGTATAAAGTCAAAACGTTTACAGTTTTAAAATATATCACTGATTAATAGATTGAAAGTATCACTTGATTACAAATATTTTTAAAAAGATATTTTTTGAGAAAAATTGCATCAGAAAATGTGCATGTTTAAAGAAAAATGCACTTGCTTAATTCTGTCCATTTTGTGAAAACCAATATTGTAGAAATAGTATATGTTTATCATTGAAGGGCAAGTTGGACGTGAATGGTCTCTGAAAGGCTGTTATTGAAAGCATGACATGCATAAAGACAAGACCCCTATAGAACTCGCCATTTGCAGTGTACTTTCACTTTCAAGTCTTAACATTTGTATAAAATAAACAGGGAAAACAACTTTCCAGAAGCTATCCAAGTCCAACTTGCCCTTCATTGATAAACATATTTTGTTTCTGCAATGATGGTTTTCACTAAAAGCACAGAATTAATTAGGTGTATTTTTTGAAAATATATGCATTTTTAAGAAGAATTTTTCTCAATTATTTTTATTCTAAGTATTTTTTTTAATCAAGTGATACTTTCTATCTGTTATTCAATTATCAATTTATAAACTGTAAAAGTTTTAACTTTATACCTTACATAGTTTTGGGGCTATTGTAAAAATAAATTTTTGGACATGCTGACCTTTGACGAAACCTTAAGTTTACTTTTTATCAATCATGTTATAAACACAATAAATTAATTATTTCATTATCAACATCGGTGCATTGATGTACATGGTTTTTTTTTTCAAAACTGAAAATTATGAGGATTCACCAATGTATACTAGCCTGTTCAGTAATTAACGTCTTTGTAATGTCTGAAAGTGTTAAGTATTTATATTCAAAACAAGGGGATAGTTGTTGATTTTTAATCATGACGATATACACTGTCAGGTCTCTATGTGAGAATAAACCATCTTACAAACAGCTAGATTTGACAGAGCATTAAATTATTTCTTCTCTTTACTTCTTTCCTTCTTTGGATTGCATTGGAAGAGAATGGGGTGGTGGTAGAATGTGGGTTTTTTAAACTGACGATATTCACTTGTCTGTGTGTGAGGAAAAACAAGATTTCACACAATTTATTTCATATAATACTTTCTTTGCAGAAGCTCTTTTTGATTTTTTTGCTTTGTATCTTTACTTTTTATTATACAGGAAATAGGTTATCTAATGATATATACTCCTTTTCTATGCCCAATATTTTCTTTACTCTTATTTCTGCCATTTTGTGATAATATTTTTTTTCTTTATGGTTATAGGAAGTTAACGAATCGCTAAAAGTAAGTATTTTGATTAAATATCAATCTAAGCTTGTTTTCCTCTGTAATAAATAGAGATAACAGCAATTTATTTTTTATTTTAATGCAATAAGTATTTCGATACCCCGGTTACCCATCAACTGGTTAATTTCTTTCCATAATCCTTTGAAAGCTAGAACACCTTATCTTATCCTCCTTCAATGAGTAAAAGGTCTGTAAAACAGTTTGTTGTGTGTTGCCACCTTTGTGACGTTTAATAATTTGTTTGAAATTCTCAAAAGTATTATCAATAATGACATATAATTTTTAGCAGACACAAGATATCAAGATGAGAAATAAAACCAATTTTGTAAAGGGAGATAATCCAAATTTACAGTAATTGCCACTTAGATTTAACAGAAAAATCATGAAAATGGGTCTGAAAACGCTAAAACATAAATTTAAACAACAAACAAATGGCGGAGGCGTGGCGGCAGGAGGTAAATAACAAATTTGAAACAACGTCCGTCCTCCAAGGATGTAGATGGGAGAAAAGGCAGGGTAACGCACCGCATGGTCAGAATTTCATTTGTTAGATTTTGATTGGTCAGATTTTGAATGGTCAATCTCTGCCTCTCCGACCACGGTAAGACATGGAACAAAATTAAACTTAATTTTTTTTTTCCAAAACAACACTGAATGTTACATGTACACAAATTTAGAAAGATATAGAAATGTGTTATTTATTGGATGGATGGGCATGATTACCAAACATGTGGGGCACGCTTTAGGAAACTTGAAATTGTAATTATTTCATGATATATTGGAACACGCAAGGATTCAAAAGAATAAAAAAAAATTACAATTGAGTAGCTAAATTACGGTGGTTTTTCATTTTTATGTCTTTGAAAAAGACGTTCGTCTAGTCACTTTCAGTCCAACTTCTTCCGAAGTTTAGCTAATTTGGTTAATTGATTGATTTATTGTATATTGATGAACATTCACCTCAAGAATTTTTAACTCATATGGAGAATTATTCTAAAGTTATTTAGTATAATATTGATTTCTCTTCCAAATTCTTTATCTTAGAACCAAGAAAAAACTGTTATAGACCAAATAAAAAGATTTCAATTGTTTTGTCTAACAGATTTGATAACATGATTGTTTATTTTACTGTGGCAATATTTAATTATATTTTTTCTTCCGACAATAGACTATACATATGTAAATGTACTAGAATAAAAGGTTAAATAATACGTTTGAATAAGGCGTGTTTTTATCTACCTTAGCAAAAAAACATAAACATGTTAAACATACGGTATAATAGAAGACTATAGTATAATATTTAAGATATTAAAAAATCACTTCAAATCTTGACTTATCTACCACTTTTTCCTTGGAAAATTTTCAAGTCAATTACATATTTAAACAGATAAATCCATAGGAAATCGCCATTAATTCTCTATTTTACTTTTAACTCATTTGGGACTTAATTTTTTTTTGGATTTCAAATTGAATAAACTTTATATATTGCTAAAAATTACAAATTTTCAATTCTATCCTTCTCATGTTAAACTGCTCATTTGTTCTTTATTTAAAACCATATATGGCGTAACTGATCAAAAAAATATATTTTTGAAAAATACAAAATTAAGTAAAGAAATATAGTTAATACATTCAAATTAAAGCTTTTCATATTGTTCTGAACACGGAGAACACCTCGTCTCGTCTAGAAATACAATTTTATCTTCTCTGTAATGTGGTATTTAAATCTTTTGTATTTTCTTCCGATACGGAGAAAATTATGAGAATCAAATTTAAATTGTGATATCTTTATAACGCAATTGACTTAGATTTTGTAATTTACGGAAAAGCTCTATCTTAATATAAAGTAATGATATAAATAATAAGTTCTTATAATTTTAGTCTAATAATTTTCATTGCAAATGCGCCATATATGGCTTAAAAATACCTTAGAGATGTTTGTCGGACTACAATGGGTGTAGAAGAGTTTCAATGCCTTTAGTCCACTGTTTTCAATCATGCTACAGACACAATACATTAATTATTTCATTATAAGTGTATTAATTGTGACAGATTTTTTTCTTAGATTTCAGCCAAAAAAAAAAAATAATAAAAAAAATAGGTGCGTTGATGTACATTTTTTTCTTCAAAACTGAAAATAATGAGGATTCACCAATGTATAATGTATTGTTCAGATATTAACGTCTTTGTATTGTCTGAAAGTGTGAAGTATTTATATTTAAAACAAGGGGGTAGTTATTGACTTTAAATCCTGACGATATACTCTGTCCGGTTTCTACATGAGAATAAACCTTCTTAGAAACAACTACATTTGACAGAGCATAAATTATTTCTTCCCCTTACTTCTTTGGATTGCATTGGATAAGGATGGGGTGGTGGTAAGATGTGGGTTGTTAAAGCTGACGATATTCACTGGATGGTCTATGTGTGAAGATAAACAAGATGCTACACAATTTATTTGATATAAAACTTTCAGAAGCTCTCTTTGATATTCTCTTTTATTGTGTATTTTTACTTCTTATTACAAAGGAAATAGGCTATTTCATGATAAAAACTCCTTTTTTATGTCCAATAATTCTTTTACACTTATTTCTACCATTTTGTAATTATATCTTTCTCTTTTATAGTTATAGGTACTTACAGAATCAGACAGAGTAAGTATTTTAATAATATATCAATCTAAGCTGGTTTTCTCTGTAATAACTAGAGATATCAATAATTCCTTTTGCTCAAAACAACACTGAAAGTTTTTTTTGGATGGATGGGAATGATCACCAAACATTTGAGGCACACTGTAGAAAATTTGAAATTGCAATAATTTTATGATATTTTGGTACACGCAAGGATGAAATGGCATTAAAAAAATACAACTAAGCAGCAGTAAAATAAGGTGGTTTTTCATTTTTATGTCGTTGTAAAGACATTCGTCCAGTCACTTTCAGTCAAACTACTTCCGAATATTAGCTTATTTGGTTAACCGATTGATTTATTGTATATTGTTAAACGCATCCCTCAAGAATTTTTCACTCATACGGAGAATTCTAAAGTCATTTTGTATAATATTGATTTCTTTTCCAAATTCCTTTCCTTAGAACAAAGAAAAAAAACTGTTATGAACCAAATAAAAAAGATTTCAACTGTTTTGTCTACAGATTTGATAACATGATTGTTTTGATTATTAGTTATGATTCATTGTAAAATGATTATTTTGATACCCATTTTGATACAAAAAGAATTTAAACTGAAAATGATATTCTTCAAAATATAGTAACCAGGTAACTCTTACACTAGGATTGTCACTAAATTTTAGACATTAAACCCACTTAAATCCGCAGCATATTTAAAACAAATAGTAGAATATGTTTTTCATCTTTCTTTTCTCGATGGTAGATTTTTGTGTTTTATCTTTAATTAATTTAATATCAATCATGATTTGATGCTTACATGTACGTGTATAATTCTTTGAATAACAGAGCGAAGAATTCATTACATCAATCTTAAAGCCAAACTTAACGATTTAGAAATATTAATATTAAATATTAATATTTATGTGATATAAGCCTTTTAAAAAAGATACATAAATATAATTGTTTATTTTTTGATTGATAAATCAATTCAAGACTTTGGAAACTTTCAACAAAATACGAGTATATACTTCCGAAGACTGTGCATTTGTACATGTACTAGAATTAACTGTTGAAATATTGCTTTTGAACAAGGCGTGGTTTGATTTACCTTAGCGAAAAAAAGATATAGTACACAATAATGTTATATTTAAGATAGTTACATGTATCTATGATTTACTTACATGGTAGATTTTTGTACTATAATAAATCAAAGTTTTCTAACTATAAACTTCAATTGTGATCTTTAAAAAAAATTATGTCATGAACAAATCCATGAAAATTTAAGCCAATCTTGACTTACCTACCAATTTTTCTTACAAAATTTATAAGTTAATTATATGTATATAACTAATTAGAGTTATAGGTTTTTTTAAAAGATAAATCAATAAGGAATCGCCGGAAATTCACTATTTTACTTTTTATTCAGTCTGGATTTTAATTGATTGCAATATTTCATTTTTGTTTAGTTTTTGAAAGTCAATATGCCTAATATACTGCTAAAAGTTGGATTTTTCAATTTTATCTTTTCTCATGTGAAACTGCTTATTTGTTATTTATTGAATATGACTGAGAGATGTTTGTCAGCCAGAAAAGGAGTGAAATTTAAATACCTTAGAGCCCTTTTAATTAATTATGCATGGAAACATTATTATGTATATCCAGCTATTTTCCAACCTTTTCCAACTTTGTAAATTTTTTAAAAATAATTTAGTATTATTTATGAAAAAAAAACCGGTCTATTTTTTTTCTTCAAGACGTGATCAATCGAGTGGCTTGCGTGAGGTGTTTATGCATTTAATCACACATCCTAATCAATTGGTCATCGTTATGAAAAAAAATCAGACAGTTATTTCGTATACATGTATTTACATGCTGTTGAATCCGTCAATATATACGCGTGCTACAAGCCCCGCTTCTGAGTCTAATTGTCCTGGCCCGCACGTAATAATTTTAATCCGTGCCTATGGATGACCGAGTGCCTTTAATAAAAATAAGGTACATTTAATTTAACTATTTGTTATTTTATCTCAGACAAAGACATTGTAATGTAACGACTACTTACTACTTACTGTGTAGATCATTGACGCCGAAGTTATTGACAGGGCGGTTTTCGTGTGAGCTAGGATAATCAGTCTTCCAAATAGCTAAGTTTGGCAGTCAAATAATTTGTTTTTATTAATTTCATTTATTTATAACTTTTTTATAGCCTGTGATTCTCTTGAAATCTGATAAAGAATCTGATGATGAAGATGTCTAATGGAAATATGGATGCCGTGCTTAACCGCATGAGTTCAAATTCATTTTACAAACCAGTCCTGTAAAATGCTTAAATTAAATCCCATTAGTTTAAAGTATCATATTTTATACTTTTATAGTATGTGTTTTTCTTTATTTGAATATTGCTGTATAGGCACGCAGTAGCCTTTTGAAAGTCGCACGTTTAGGGGCGATGACTGCAAAATGACAATTGACCTAAAAACCCTGTCAAGAAAAAAAAATGGGAACTGTCCAAATTCCCAAGCTGGAACATTTTGTTTCGGAAGGAGGAAGAGGGAAGATGATAATGATAACTTTCTTTACAGCCACATTTTGATAATACAGTATTAATTTACTTTGCTCTCAGAAAATGGATGAACCAGCCTTTTAATGTCCATTTTAGATAACAAAAGATTATTATTGAAAAAAAAGTTTTGGTGCATCCCCCCGATGCTGTAAGCCTACTGTATTGTACATGTTTTTGTAACTAGCGTAGAAATTATGACAAACGTACATAAAATGCATTGATGAATATATTACAACTTTTATCTTTTGTGCGATGTAGGTTCTTTTTATCTAACTGATTTTATAATGCTTATTAATTCTGTGAAGAATGTGTAAAAATTCTTGATTTCTTATGAATCAAAAGTTTTCTAGCAAAAATTGCTAATTATATAAGCATATTACTGTCAAGAAATGTCAAAATTTAAACAGGAATATAATGTTTAAAATTGTGTGCTATAATCTCGACAACACAAATTCTAAAATAAACATTTTCCCAAATAAAAACTGAATATCTATTTAAAAAGAAAATAATGGGTATAAGAAGTCATTTTACCTTTTTTTAATGCATTTTAAATACCAGTATTTTCGATTCATGCTGACCGAATATTTTTTTTCACAATTGAGGTCTGGATTTAACTACAAAATAAAAAGTATAAGTTTTTAAGTTTTTTATATTTCATCGCGACACTTTGTTCTGCCATACACTGCCGACGACAATAATGTGTACGAAATTATAAAGCAACAGCTAATGTCTCCTGTTTTAATTGTACGAGGGTCATTCAAAAAGTTCGTAGACTTTTGTCATAACTTTTTTATTTTACGTCATATTTAAAGCAAATTTGGTATATATATATTAACAGATTCAAATATTTTGAGCAAAGAAATTGGAATATATGTTGATTTTTGTCAAAATTATCAAAGATTCAAGACAGCAAAAATGGTGTCACGGAGCAGGGTCAAAATTGAGTTATTGACTGATTATTCACTTTTCATATCTATAGCCATACCTCTTTAAAATTGGCCTTAAATAAAATAAAATTTACAAACTTAAATTTAGTATTGTTTTATTCCTTCAGAAGCAAAAAGTTAATGTAATACATTGCTTTGTTTAAAAGATATCCATTTCTATAGACAGATAGACTTGGTTTAAAAAAGCAAAAGATCATGACGTCGAAGGACGTCACGGAGCAGCAAGTAGTAATATAATTTTGATCTGCATTTGGAAACTTTTAAATCAAACTCCGAAAATTCTTGAGAGACCAGGAAAAATACATAAAATAGGCCGTGTATTTGTTTATAATGGAACAGACAATTTTTGAGGGGTAAAGACTTTAAATTGGGCGATGGGCGTTGTGCAAACAAACATATTAAAGTTCAAAATCTTGTCAAAATAGCTAGTAACGTCATGAAACGTGATGTGGGATTCACTTTTGCGGAACCTGTAAGATCAGAGTTACATTGTAAAGGTTTTGAAAACATTTGCAATCTATTTAAATTATACTCAAATTATTGTGAGCATACTAGGTGTCAAGTGTTGTGGAAACGTTGTAATGAATGAGGAATACGATACAAACCATGCATAAAATTTAAAGACACTGTGAGTTTGAGAAATGTTCTTTAACGGTGTTTTTGACGTCACGCTGTTTTTGACCGTGGTGACAAAACATGTTGCATTTAAAAATTGTCTAGTATGATTTACTTTTAATAAAATAGAATGAAACTTCAGAATTCTATAAAATCTATCCTTTTACATTTAAAAATGTACTGATATTAAGATTTGTAAAAATAATGTGATGATAAGGAACATTGTATACGTATTTTTTGAATGACCCTCGTACAGAAAACTGAAAAACTGTATCTTGAATAATAAAAAAGGTAAAACAAATTAGTGATACGAATAAAATAATATTAATATGCTGATCAGATCTGCTTTTGCTATAATATAAATGAAACTATCAAAGAAATAACAGCCCTTTGAACCTACGATCAACTCTGGCTTAAGGTATCCGATCTATATTAGTCTCAGATTCAAGGGAATTGAATGCACAATATATATGTATGGGCTGAATAATCAGTGTAGTTAGAACTAATTTTCATCTTTTACTTTTAGTGTAAGAATGTAAGAGTGGGACATGTTCTAATTTATGACCTTTTCCTGCCCTTGACGAGTTATCTCCCTTTGATTTTACTCAATAAAAATCAATTTTAAAAAAATCGGTCTTGTAAAAAAATATTTCTAATTGTTTTTCTATTCCCAGTGATTAAATACATCTTTCCACTATAGCATTTTTTTTTATATATTTGAAGAATTTATTTCTTTCTCTTAAAAAACTTCCTTCCATAGACTTCAATGCAATCTTCAATAATTAATTTCTGCTTAGGTAATAAAATTTTTAAAAAATTCTCTTGGTTAATCCCTTTTTACTCTAAAATGCTTTAAAATTTTATCAGAATATTTTACAGATATTTAAGGTTATAATATGGGTCGGATAACTTAAGGAGTATTTATGATTCAAAGCGTTCCTTAATCTGTTGTATAGAGCCTACGAACAAAATTATTCCACGTTTATAGTATGAAAATACTCTAACTTGAATTATTATCAGGTGCGGTCAGTTTCAACGTGAAATTACGATTGTTTCCAACATTCTTCATATTGGCACCTATTCCCTTTTTATCATATCAATTTTGTTTGTTCTTGTCACAATTTATTGATTTTAATTGATAATGCTATATTTTGTAAAAGAATATATATTTGGTTTATAAAGTGGCTGTCCTTTTTTTGACTTTCAAATATTGAATATTATAAGCTTTTTCTATTGTATTATAGTTAATGTTATGCATATTTTTGCCGTTTTATACATCGATTGTGCTTGGTTTTTTTTTCTCTTCTTCTTAATAAATGTGAGTTGTTAGGTCGTTGTTGATTTCGTACCGAAATAAAATGAAAAATTTGTCAACAGATAAGGTAGGATTCTTCTCACATTTCTTGTATTTCAAATTAATCAAATTTTCACAGAATCAAGAGGACAATATCAGTAAATCATGGTATCAGTTATATTTAATTTGACCATTTGATATTAAAGGCAATGTCAGGTCAAGGTCATTACCTTTTTCCTGGACATTAAGAATAAAAAAATAATGTTTCCATTCATGCGATCTCTACTTGAAATTCAGGATATTGAATGTTTTTCTTTTTGCATAAAAAGATACAACCGTTTTGGGCCTATAAGATGAAATTACCAGATTGAAATGGATAATTTAAATAAAAAGGACATTTGCTTATCCAAATTTCCTCTACTTTTCTAATATTTTTAGAATGAATTAGTTATTCTTATATGCTTTCTATATTTAACTTTTTCTAGTTTTTTCATATATAGTAAAGTTGTCGCATTTAGGTACAAAATGATAGAAAAACTAAAAGTTTTGATCGTTTACTAAGAGAGAAATAAAACTTTTTACGGATTTTTGGCTCAAATCTATACTTAGATTTGAAGCATTTAAAAGCAAACATAGTTCTAGTATGTGTGAAAAATCTTATTTATTTGATATATTTTGAAACTGTGTCCCTTATTTTTAATTCAACTTACAATTGAAATTTTCGTCTACTCTTTGATTACGTAAAAATTATAACTAAATTCAATGTTCTATGATAATTCTTGGAAACAGAAAAGAAGCATCATTCTGCCAATTTTTTTTCCCTTCTAGTTTTCAAACACAGTTTATCATTTCTATTTAAAATTGTCTAATTGTGATGAGGGAAGAAAATATGATCTTTAAAATCTCTTACATCTAGATATACCCAGCAAAAAAAGAAACGCATATTGTTTTACTCGTCAAAGAAATTTTTAAAATGTACATGAAACAACTATTTTTTATATCATTGGATACCTGTGACCTATTTAAAGGACAACACGAGGTTTTAAAACCCAAGTTTTGAATTATCTCCCTTGATTAAACATGTTTATGAAACTAGTGTTTTTCATGATTTCTTCTAAATCAGATGTCTATTTTCATTGATATTTTGGATTTAGAGAAACTTTTAACACTTCTATTAAACCCATATTTAAGATTTGATTGCAGTGTTAATACTGCAATGCCACGCCCAAACAAAGATGAATACAACCAGGCTAACGATGATACTAAATGGAACTATGCAACAGGAAGTTGCAACTGTATTTGAAATAAATCAATGGGCTTTGCAACCTTAAAACTAAAGTCTGAAGACCACTATCTGGCCATCCGCAGGTAACCACAACCAGGCAGGACCGTCAGACCCCCCCCCCCCTTCATTACCTCATGCGATTCAGAACTTGCTGTAAAAACTGCTGCTACAATTGCTGGATGAAATAAATCAGCATAAAAATGCATAAATTGTTCGCATGAGACTAAAATGAGATGATATTCCCCCCCGATATCCGTACATTGGAAACCCACTAGCATTGAGACTTTGCACAGTACATATTGTTATGCCCCTTGAATTTGGGGGCAATGAAAATGACCTCAACTTGACTTTTCAATTTGCAACATTGATTTTTATCACAACACACTCTAAAATCGCTTAACTAATACAAGGTTTAAACTGAAAACTTAGAATTTCATATTTTCTGATTATGCGTTTCTTTTTTTGTTCAGTATATATAAGGAATATCAACAAATGTTCTTTGAATATTCCATATAGTCAAAAACCATAGAAGAATCCTACCTTAACAGAGACAGACACGACATGGTACTGTAAGTCATATTTTATCCCATATTGTATACTTAAAGACATGATTTGATTAATTCTATGCCCTTTAGAGATTTTTTCATTTTATGTAATCATCATATATTTTTTATTCTTCATATTCCATTTAGTCTTATAAGGGAAGTCTACTTCTGAGTCTTGTAGTGTTACAGTGTATAAAAACTTTTTACTAAAAAGGCGTTTGAAACTCCTTTAATCTATGAACTTATGAATATCTTTTTAAAAACCATTTTTTTTAAAAAAGTGAGAGAAATTACATGTTATATATATAGATGTACTACGTGTAGGAAAGCTGTTAAATCACAATAACAAATTGTTGCATTTATATTCAATACGTTTTATCTTAATGAACTGTTAGATATATATTTATTTATGCATCATAACATATCAACAAGAATTGTTCTCATCTTGAATATACTAAACAAATAAGAATGCACAAAACAAATGCACATTAAATGTAAGTCAACAACAGACCTCTTTAAGTAGAGGGGGTCGGGGGTCCATGAAAAAGTAAGTATTTTCTGCCTACAAGCCACATATGACATTTGCCTTCTGTCTTAATTAATACAGTAAATGGAACAACCTGAAGCAACTCAGAATGAATGTAATGACTCTATAAATTTGATCAAAGACATGATGAAGTCAGCATTAGACCCAAAGATAGATAACTTTTAAAAATCAGTATGTCGACTTTATAATTATCGAAATGTTCAGCTTAAGTGAGATTTTTAACACTGTCACATCAACTTATTAGTCAGTAACCTGTCTTCTTTTACTAAGGCATTGAGAAATCGTACGAATATTTTGAAATAAATTGAACGTATAAATTTAGGCTTCCATATCTATGAATATTTTGAATCAATACGGTGATTGGAACATAATACAAGCTAAACATGTATCTAAGCGCAGAATTTTACACTAATTCAGATGTGCGGCCAGACCAAAAAATATTTTTCCAAAGATGTATTTTTGAAAGGAAAAAAAAATATGTTTCAAAAGCACAGTAATCCTCTAAAGCTCTGGTAATTTTTCTACATTTAAGGAAAAAATAACTCATTTTGAAACCAAATAGGTTTTTTTTTATTATGTTCGAAGAGGTTTTCTTTTCTTATTTACATGTACTCCTCGCCAACAGGCGTGGATCTAGAAGGAATCAGAGTCTCAGAAGGAGTGGGGTCCAGAAACTCCAGAATTTGCAGATTAGTTAATATTTCATGTACAGAGTTTGGGACAAGGGTAAATATTTTTCTAGGTATGTGGGACAAGTGAAGTCCCCAGCGAATCTAGAATGGATGGGAAGGGGGGGGGGGGCGTCCAGAACAAATAAATTATCTTAATTCTGATTATAAATGTATGGTCTTTTTCTACCTTTCAATTTATAAGAAATTTATTACTAAAGTGTTGAAAAAATAAAATCGATTTCTTATAAGATATGTGTCTCCTTCAAGACCCTATAAATCCATGCATGTTTCCATCAGTGCAAGTATTCATCAATCTATAATTTGTGCTATTCTGTACGCTGACATACTACATGTATATTCGCAATGTAATGTTTAAGTTTATGTGCATGTGCAATGCAACGCTGTCAAGAATAAGTCCTTCCACTAAGAATATCGTTTACGTCAAGACTTAGGCCCCTTGGTGAAACGCACAATACGCCCGGTAAAATTTTGGCGTAAGCCTCGGAAGTACACCTAAGCTAAGGCTAAAATTTATGACTTTTGATGAAACGGGCCCCTTGTCTATAACCTTTTCAAGAGCCTAAAATAGAGACATCCGGATTATAATTTGTTGTATACGTCGGTCATGTCAACCACATTGAGCCAATCACGTGGGAACGACAGAGTAAAATAGTCACGCAATGAAACGTATTCCACAGCGTATTAAACTTCAAAACATATTGATCAAAAGTTTAGCTACATTTTCCCCTTGATTTTCCCCAATCGACGTGAGTCTCTCAGTTTTTGAGATTGACCATTGGAAGGCGTCTTGCCGATAAACGCATAAGTTCCTTTCCGCTGTAGTCTGACATTCTCGGCGGAGTAGAATCTCTAGAGAGCAAAGAAAAAAATATTATGTCGGCGGATCTAATAATAATAATGAATTTCAAGGTTAATAGTCGTTTAACTAGTTTAAAAATAGAAACATTAATTCTAATAGCGAAATACTCGTATGATCAAATAATTTAATATTTTTATTATTTTTTTAAAATCTAAAATACTGTTACATGCAACTATTTATGATTAAATAGATTTTTGACTGATTTCAAAATTTTACAGCGTATATTTTTTCCTGAACTAACATCCATGAAACTCAACGAACTAAATGCTATACCACTAATACAAATCAGCACAACTGGATGATAAATTAAACTAAAATTGTATGTGGGTGTATCTTAATGAGTTACAGATTAAGTTTGAATTTCACTTTGCTTCATTGATTTTTGACAGAATTATGGCATTTTGAATATTTTTCAGAATCGCTTAATTAAGATCGAGTTCGAACTGCGCTTACTTCCGATTGTTGACAAAAATATGAAGCGAGGAAAAAATGGTTGAGAAATGAGTTAAATTTTTGTCTTAATGTGGATTATTTTATTGGCATTAAGGCATTTACAACTTGAAAATCTTTCAGTTTTACCTTGGACATGACTTTTGCATATTATAAAATGACATCCTAAAGAAAAAGGGGAACCCGGCAGGGGACATGTATTGCTTATGCAATACTCTCAGAATGCTTGTTTTTTCTATGATGGTTCTTTTAATAGAATGACTTGGACATGCTGACAACGATGTGGAATACACATACAATTTCTTCAAGCACAAACAAGTTACGAGAAGGAAATCGCCCTCTCGTGATGTACACCTTACCCGAACTGCATGGTTATGATAACCAACTTAGTCCCGTTGTGCACATGAAGTTCTACTGTGCGAAGAAGAAACAACCCCAAAACCTGATCACCCTTGTGATGAAACTGTTAAAGAACTGTGTTTAGATATTATGTAAAAAAGTGGTGATATCATGCCAGACGATGCAGATAGTGGCAAAGATTTGTATTTGTATCTCAGAGAAGCAATTCTTTCACAGATCTGATTCTGTCTTTTAGAGAAGTAAAAAACTTATAATTGGAAGTTCAATCTTACAACGGGTAAGAACCAGAGGTTTACAAATGGATGTTCATGTGAGAACTAATAGAGGTGCTAAACTATCCCACATCAAAGAAAAAATTCACAAAATAAATGCATTAGAATATTCCCACATCATCATTCAAGCCGGGGGAAATGATGCCTCATCTCATCGAGACGTGGACGTAATTGAACATGATGCGGCAGAAATCATCACCGACATTAAACATCGCTCTCCGGGAACCAAAGTTTATTTTTCCGAGGTATTACCAAGACGGGATGTGGATGTGTCTCATGTGAATACCACATTGAAATATGTATGTGATGAATATGGAGGTTCATTTATTTCCAACATAAGTGAAATCAAGGAGGTAAACCGTATGCATTATTGGAAAGACGGAATTCATCTTACGGACAAGGGGACGGCAGTGCTTCTAAAACGGATAAACAGTGAAGTTTCGATTTTGCGAGTAAATTCCAGTCGAACCAATACAGATTCCAATGCAAGTTTTTACCAGCCTGTGACTTGCTACTTTGCAGTGAACACGGACACACATCGCGCTACTGTAGACACGGACGAAAGCTTGATTGTTGGAATTGCGGGGAATTAGGACACAAGACTAAATCATGTCCATACATGTACTAGGTATCAGGCAAAGAATGTGTAGCCGTCAACAACCATTCTAAATCTTTTGCGAACTCTAGTACATTTTCTATCCTTAGCATTATTTGTAATGAATGTAACAATTTACAATGTTTGTGTAACGATATTGATAACTGTAATATCTCTACAAATTCTAAATTGTCAAGAAAACCACATGTTAAAAGTAAGACACAATCGAACACGGATTCTAAAAGTAGCCCAAGTTCAGCTGAACAAACCACTGTCATTTCTCCTGTGCCAAGCTCATTCAAATCTGTTTCACAAGTAATGAAAACAGTCCCTTTGACCCATAATAATGATACTAAAACAACACAAAATAACCAAGGATTTGGATTGGTAAAGAAAGGTTTGCGATTCGGAAATTTAAATATTTGTCATATTATTCCAAAAATTGACGAAATAAAACTATTGCTCCAAAATAGGCAAACTTTAGACATTTTAGGTATATGTGAAACTTTTTTGACCGAACAGATAGGCAACGCTGAATTAAATATTGAGGGCTTTGTTTTTGAAAGAGAAGATCGAATACTAAGGGCAGGTGGTGGAATTTTAATTTACATTTCGAATGACATTTCTTATAAACGAAGAACTGATTTTGAAATCGGTAATATTGAAACAATATGGCTAGAGATAAATCTAAAAAAATCAAAACCTATATTTTATTGCTATGCTTATCGTCTACCATCTGCCCCCTCCTGCTGGGCGGAGGACCTAGCAAGGGAAGTAAACCGTGCCTCCTGCTGTGACGATACTGAAATTATTCTATCAGGTGATTTTAATACTGATCTAATGAAAGACCCCCCCACAATATTGGACATCTGCTTTAGAGGAGTTTGGACTTTCTCAGATAGGTACTGTTCCTACTAGAATAACAAGTACCTCAAGTACCTTAATTGATCATTTTTATACAACTAAACCAGAAAACATATGTGAAACAAATGTGCCCCCTATTGCTGTTTCTGACCACTACACTGTATGTTTGACACGGAAAACTAATTGTATACAGCGTAGAGGAAAACATACTGAAATCCAATATAGAGATTTTAAACAATTTAACGAAAACGACTTTTTGAGAGAGTTAGAAAAAGGCAAATTTTTACACTCTTCTTAAACTTAAAGACCCAAACGAAATAATGAATAAATTTTATGAATTGTTTAATGATATTCTTAACAGGCATGCCAAAGTAAAAACAAAAAGAGTCAAGACTGAAATTCGACCTAAATGGCTAACACAGGAAATAAATGATGCCAGACATTTACGCTATACATATCATTTACAAAGGAATTCAGAAAATACAAAATTTGGAGAAATAAAGTTACACAATTAATAGATCAAGCAAAATCAAAGTATTGCAAATCTGCAATTGAAGAAAGCTCAAGTCCTAAAGAAATGTGGAGTTATTTAAACCATTTGGCATCTAAATCCAAAACTTTTACACCTAGCCGTATTACACAAAATGGTTCAGATTTTGAAGATTTACAGGATATTGTTGATATTTTTAACAAACACTTTACGGAAATATCCTGTAAATTATTAGCAGATATGTCAGTACAAAGTTTTGATTCAGAATTATTAAATCGGTATACAGAAACTAAACTAGGGAAAGAAAATGTTTTCATATTAATGAAATAACTAGTGTTGGCAAATCGGACGATTTTTAGTAACCGGTTACTCGCTTAATCTTCCGATCGAGTACCCGGTTACTCGGATGTTTTTTTTATATAATTTCCGTGTTTATTATTAATCTCATTCTTTTACTTATTAGAAGAAATAAACCACAAATGTAACGTATATGAACTTTATATGAATACAAACTCAAAGAAACCCACACACAATATCTTCAAAGAATTTTGATTTTAATTTACTTGAAACGGGCAGTCTGTTTATGTTTGAGAGAATAACTTTAATTTTTAACACATGAAAACAAACGATTTTGCAACTTGGTGATAACATTTCCTGTCATAGAGAAAATGCGATCTGATCGTACTGAACTAGCTTGAATGGCTTAGAATCGTCGAGCGATAATGATATAGCCGTGCATGTTTATTTTCCGAAATATGTTTCAATCTAAGGTGATTTTGAATATCTAGTTCCACGACAACTTCGATTCACAATAATTTGCATCTGACAGATTTCGGCGTTAGTTCTTGAACAATATTTCCAAGCTTTGGATGTTTGTGGCGGCATCTTGTTAAAGTATTTCCCTCTAACTAACACAGGTCTAAATGAGGTAATTATAACTCAGGTCTTCAAAACATGTACCCCCTGGCAATTAAAGTCGTCAATTAACTAATCAAAACAAATCGATCATATTCTTGAACCACTAGAGCAAACCTAACGGTAATCAAATTAAGGAAATGTGTCACTATATACATATACAAATAACTTAAAATTATTTTATACGTATTTACTATGAAAAATGTATTTTTATCCGAGTAACCGAATAGCAGTTTTACTAACCGATACTCGCATCGTTCGACGGTTAACCGGTTAACCGGGTACTCGTTGCCAACACTAGAAATAACTGAATTTGAAGTATTGAATATGTTGAATACACTTGATGTAAGTAAGTCAGCCGGTATAGACTTTATTGGACCTCGTCTTCTAAAACTCTCGGCAAATGTCATATGCAAATCTATTACACATCTTATAAATGCTAGTATCACTAATGGAGTATTTCCATTCCGTTTAAAACAAGCAAAAGTCACTCCTATTTTCAAAAATGGCGACCACGCAGATCCAGGGAACTACAGACCGATATCCATTCTTCCAACATTATCAAAATTAGTTGAAAAACACATAGCAAATCAAATACGTAACTTTGCCTCTAACTTTGATCTTTTATTTAAATCACAATCTGGATTTCGAGAATTTCATTCATGTCAAACGGCTCTTGCAAAACTTACAGATAATTGGCTACAAGCCATGGACCAAGGAAATCTAGTAGGCATAACTTTCATCGATTTTAGCAAGGCATTTGATTTGGTTAATCATGAAATTCTTATAAGTAAACTTCAATCATATCACTTTGATCAAAGGGCTATTAAATTGTTTCATTCTTATTTAACCTCAAGGTCTCAGTGTGTAAAAATAGGAACATATTCCTCTGATTTTTTGCCCGTCACAGCAGGAGTGCCCCAAGGTTCTATCTTAGGTCCCCTATTATTTTTATTGTATATAAATGATCTCCCTTTACATGTAAATAGAACAGATATTGATATGTTTGCCGATGATGCAACCTTGCATACATATCATAAAAATATAGAAGGTATTGAGAATGCCCTTAACTTTGATTTGTCTGAGATTGAAAATTGGTGTTCCAAAAATCAAATGGTGTTAAATGCCAATAAGACAAAATGTATGCTTATGGGAACTCAGCAGAGAAAATCAAGAATAGATTCACCTGAACTAAATTTATATGCTTCAAACAAATTAATTGAAAATGTTGAATCTGAAAAACTTCTGGGAGTGCATATTGATGGTTCATTGCGCTATAATCACCATATTGACTCGGTTTGTAAATCTTTGACATATAAATTATATACGTTGCGCAAAATTAAAAAATTCCTTCCCTTACACACAAGAAATTAACTATTCTATAATGCATACATTCTGCCTTCTTTGAACTATTGCCTAACAATTTGGGGTAATGCGCCAGGTGCTGGCATAGATAGAGTTTTTAAATTGCAAAAAAGGGCAGCACGTATTATACTAGATGTGGCTTATGATGCCCCTTCACTACCATTATTCGAAAAACTTGGATGGCTGACTATTTACGAGTTGATAGATTTTCATAAATATATATTACTGTACAAAACACTTCATGGTATGGCACCTACTTATTTAAGAGACTCTTTTGAAATTATTTCTTCTAGTAGTTATGCTCTACGATCGGAAACAATGACCTTCATCTACCGAAATATCGAACAAATCAATTTAAAAATTCTTTTCATTATTCCGGAGTTCATTTATGGAACAAACTACCTTTGTACATACGTTTTCACAGAATTTACACACATTTCGTAAAAATGTAGAAAAATTCATAATAACATGCCGCAACTAAAATCTCCTGAATTCTATCTGTACTTGTATTTATACGTCATGTTGTATTATTTATTATTGTACAATGATTTCATTATTGTATTATTGTGAACATGCTTAGAGGGCCCCGAGGAATACTAGTGCATTGCACTAATCGGGTCACCCTCTTAAAATAAAGTATTATTATTATTATTATAGAGTCGGGAAAGGCTTGCTGATATACATGTACATGTACAATCATGTGTACATTTTGCATTACTTTGTTTTGAGGTCATGACTAGTCCTCTAACATGTACACTTATTATTAGGCGTAACTACAATAAAAACAATTAGTTGTATATGTTTTGATTTCACAATGTACCAATGTTAAAGTAGATAATAAAATTGGATTTGAACTATCCATACTTTAATATTTTTCGATATTCTGTCTTTATAGGCACTCTCAGTGTTTGTGTAAAACATAGTGGTCTTAATATGTTACTGAAAATATTTTCCGTTGATGTTAATGAGGACAAGACGAGCAAAACTTAATGCCTTTAAAATTATGAAACTGGAAAACGGCAGGTCGGTAAGGGATACAAGACGAAGATGGTCTAATATGTCAGATACGGGACTCAGCCCCATATCCGATATAATAGACCGTCTGAGTTTTGTAGCTTACTTTAAACTTTTTTGTGACCTAATTCCTTTGTTTTTACAGTCTCATATTTTAAAGAGTTTCTAGCTATAGTCTAATGTAATTGTCAGGAGTACAATATTATATCTAATATTGTACTCCAAAATAATACTGGACTGTGAAACAAAGGATGTCGACTTTGCACAGCGAATGAATAAGGCAGAAAATAAACAAAAAAATGCATTTTATATAGAAATCAACATCTCGTAATCCAATTAAAACTTTAAAAGAAACCAACTTATGCAACGAAACTTAAAAATAGGAGTATCTCAGAAATCCATTAGAATTTACACTCCGTCCAGACAGGTAACTGATTGTGATACGACCGATTAGGGGTGTGCAATATTATCGATATATCGGTATATTACAATGTTAGAGTCAACGATAATATATTGTAATAAATTTTTCCATAGACATATAAGAGAGGGACCGCTAACTCATTTTCGCGCCAAATTATCTTCATGTTTTCGCAGCGCCCTCACCGGGAGGCATAGATAGACTTCCGGTCGTATTAGCTGCAGTGTTTTCATCGAAGACTTTGGGGTAAATATTGCTAATATATTGTATATTTTACTATTTATAGCCTGCACGTCAATAATAATTTACATAAGGTGGATATGTATGATGTATTTTTGCAGCTATAAAGAGAAATTAAAAAGATAACACGTATAACATGAGACCATGCATCATGATGTTTACATCTTGTCGTTGTCGGTACAACATTATTAATTCTGAATAAAAATGTTCTCTTGTTGAAAAGTTGCTCCTTTTATCTTCATAAACATTGTAGACTAAGGCCCTTAGGAACCGGGGAGCAAGGAGAAAAAATTAGCAAGTATACAGGCACGTTTCGTTTTAAAAAAAGGGGGGGGGGG
>PRKT01000851.1:25778-43483 GCA_003671525.1 Saccostrea glomerata | reverse complement strand
GCCAGAAAGTAAAAACTGTGGAAGCATCTTGGGATTAGTGTAGATTCTAAATTGTTCAAATCATGACCCCCCAGTTGGGCCGGGCCACACTAAGGAATCAAAGTTTTACATAGAAATATATAGGGAAAAAGAACTTTAAAAAATCTTCTTCTCAAGTTGAAGAACCACTGGACCAGAAAACCTGAAACCTATGTGGAAGCATCCTAAGGTAGTGCAAATTCTATATTATTTAATCATGACCCCTGGAGGTAGTGCAGGGTCACAATAAGGAAGCCAAGTTATACATAGAATGTAATATAAAAGGAAAAATTCTTTTTCTTAAGAACCACAGCCAGAAAAACTTGTGTGAAAGCATCTGGAGTAGTGTAGATTCTAAATTGTTCAATTTATGACCCCAGGGGTAGAATGGGGCCATGATTTAGAATCCAAGTTTTATATGGAAATATATAGGAAAAAACTTAAAAAATTTCTCAGGAACCACTGGGTCCACAGGTGCTTGACGACAGGACCCCCCCTTTCGATATAGACCCCCGGGCTTTTTCGACTTTTTTCTTATAAATAATCTTCCATTGACATATTTGTGATAAGATCTATACCAACGTTAACAAATCGAAAAATTACCTAAAACAAATGTTCCATAAAATCTACCTTACATTCTATATATACACTGAAGATAACATGAGGGACCTTCCAACTGGAAATTTGAAGTGTGGTACTGTCACAGTTGTGTTTGATGTGGATCTCTACCTTGCCTGTCCTACACCTTCATGTAACAACACCAAACTTACCCCTGAAGAATCCTGTTCAGGTGGAAAATGATGAAGTGCTAAAACTGACAAAAACTACAGCCCAAATGCTTGCAATAACTAATACAGGCAACAGTTATCATTGATTGATTGATTGTATACTGTTTAACATCCCTCTCGAGAATTTTTCACTCACATGGAGACGTCACCGTATGCCGGTGAAGGGCTTCAAATTTTGACCTGTACTCAGAACCCTTGACCCTGGGGCCATAAAATTCACAATTATGGTTGAGGCACTCTTGCTTATCATAACTATGCAATTAGTTTATTTAATACCCAGGAGCAGAGAAGAAGATTTTCAAAGAATTCGTGTATTTTCACTATATAATCAATAGAGCCCCCCCCCCCCAAACAACAGGACCCTTGACCCTGAGGCCAAAAAATTCACAATTATGGTAGAGGCTCTCTTGCTCATCAGAAGTATGCACTTAGTTAGTATATTTAATACCCAGGAGCAGAGAAGAGGATTTTCAAAGAAATCATGTGTTTTCACTATATATAATCAATAGAGCCCCGTCCTAACACAAGAACCCCTGACCCTGGGGCCATAAAATTCACAATTTTGGTAGAGGCACTCTTGCTCATCATAACTATACTTAGTTGGTTTATGTAATACCCAGGAGCAGAGAAGAAGATTTTCAAAGAAATAATGCATTTTCACTACCTACTTATTTAGCCCCGCGCTAGCACTAGAACCCCTGACCCCAGGGCCATGAATTTCACAATTTTGGTAGAGGACTAAATGCTTATTACAATCATGCAAACAGTTTGACTGTTTGATGTCCAGGAGTTAAGAAGAAGATTTTCAAAGATTGCACTAATTTTAGTGGTTTTGGTCCCACCCCCAGGCCCCAGGGGGCAGGGACGATGAAATTCACAATTTTTGTTCCCCTTCACCCATAGATGCTATATGCTAAAATTGGTTGAAATTGGTTCATTGGTTTCAGACTAGAAGCTGAAATGTTCTAATGTTAACGCACGACGAACGACGCACGACGACGGACGAAAACGGATAGCAATAGGTCACCTGAGTTTACTCAGGTGACCTAAAAACATTCTGCCATAAAAAAATATTTTAACAACAAACTTTAGTTTTCTAATCAATACTCAAGATGATAAATGGAATGGTTTTTACTTCTATCCTTTTTAGTATTTTTGAGTAAACGAATAGATTGACTTTAAGAAAAGAAATCAAGAAAATGTGAAGAAAATGTGAATTTAAATATGATAAACTTGTTAATCAGTAAGAACATCTAATGGTTAACCCAACAGCAATTCTATATTTGATTGCCATCCCTATCTAATATGTAATATAATAATGTAAATTGCATGCATTGTGATATAAACGTACATTATGTAACTCTTCTAAGGTGTCCAATTTCTATGAGAAGTTCCCTCAAAGCAAAGCAATTTGCTTTGTTTTGTAATTTGTAATACTAGTAAATATCATCCAATATTTTTTTCGTTTAGATTCTAGAGTTCTAGAGCATATCTCTTATCTTGTCCCGCTTTTCAAAGGAAACATGGTAAGGACACTAGATCATGACAATGTAGACAAAATATGTCAGCAATTGAAACTCGCTCATGGCCATTACATTACCTTGATCTAAAAGAGGACAGAAATAAGAATACAAGTTACATCGACGATTTAAAAATCCCGAATGTGGAAGAGATGAAAGGTGATTTGAGGTGATCATACAAGGGAAGCGCTACAACAGCTTCACAGAGATGGAGATATTGATCAACAGTTTTGCGTCCTGAAGAACAAAAACTCCCATTTACCAACGTTTCATAGACATTGTGTTCAAAATATATGATTTGTTTGGTATGACATGACGGATTCAGATGGTCATGCCATAAGAAGGCCACTGTTCAGATATAAACGACAAGACTGTACAGAGACTGGCTTATTTTTTTGAAAAAAAAAAACTGCAAATTTTCCAATGAGAAGTATCATGTTTCCCACTTTTGTCACGAAGAAAAGGGTATAATTGTAAAACATTTATATCTTGATCCAGGACATACTAACGTGCAACGTAATCGTGGCAAGCATGCCAAGTCGTGTTCTGGATATGATACTAGTAGTTACAACAATCGTTTAATCAGATAAGAAGAACGCAGTATACTAGGAAAAATATTGTTTTTGATAGCTTTTATTGACATTTTGATTCTTGAAACAACTTTATACTGTTTATTTTTCAAATTTGACTAAATTTTACTTCTATAGAACTTTCAGCCCTTCTTTATTCGCATATCTATAAATTACTGAGTATCATAATTTTTTTTTCTTCCTCTCTGATTTTTTGGTGGTGGCTTGTATAACCAGTCCCCAATGGTCTCTTGAAACTAACAGTCGCTTTGCGTAGATTTGCGGTATATTAAGAGGATCTTGAACCCATTGTCACTACAGAAACAAATTGGAAGCACAGCTTTGTGATAACTATTCCTGACGATGCAACAGTTATTTGCCAACCAGACAATGGACAGAAGTTAGAGGACGTCTGTTGGCAACATAAGAGGCATCCTTTACATAAATTGCTTAAGAAACTGGATAATGATATGGAGTACTAAATCCACAAAAAACTCTCTCGCTTTATTTCCAAACAGTTCAAAAAATTAACGGGTCCAGGACGGAAATAACACAGCGCTCCCTTATCTTTCATTGTTGGAGATTTATCTAAATCTGGATATATCTCGAACTGCCACCATGGAAGACTTCCAGATGGTTGTCAATCGGGTCAAAAGCATCATTAGACGAGACCAGTACCTGTCCAAAACGCTTTCAAGCCACGTTAAGAATTTCAAGTCGTTCATGAAAATCGAAAACAATCGATACGACGAAATTTAGGAACTTATTAACGGCACTCGAAACAAGTTGAAAAGGCTTGTAAAAGTTGCTAAAGATATAGCCAGTGAACAGCGTAATGCAGATGAAAATTTTAGTTTGACTTTAATATTAATTAATAGTTCAACTTTAACTTAAAATTATACCAGTACAATATGAAGGGCTGTGATAAGTTTAAAAAAGGATATATTAAGTCATCGCTCCAGCTTGTGAATTTCAGGCAGCTGTGGTTAAAATAATAAAGACAAGACAGCACCAGCAACAGACAGCTTCTACAGCCTAACATTGGGTTTTACAGATGGCAAGGATCCTTCATTGGAGGGTATAAAATAGATAATTAGGTTCTAGATCTCATCAATGAAAATCATGACAACCAGCTTTTGGGTATCAGGGGGCACTACATGGCAGAGGGAACTTGCAGAATCTTTCAAACATCTCTTTAATTTTATTTTGCTCGGCTAGTTATGACAATTGAGCTACGCGCCAAATGTTATTTATGTTTTTTTTTAAATACACGTGCCAAAAACCAGTCACAACGTCAAGCGATGCTCTTTTGCCAATTCAAACTAGAACTGTCCAAACGGGACAAAACACACACACACACCCCGCTTGGTTTTTCAGAAGTGTTTCAATAAAAAAGATATGTATCAAATAAGAATTATGAAATTGATCTTCCAGTGACCTTGAACTTCCCCAAATGACCTTGGGTCAAGATCATCCAAATGACCTTGGGTCAAGGTCATGAAACACCCTTGGGTCATGGGCAATCTTTGTGTGAAATGAGAACCTACCAAGTTTATCCATAAGAAAGATATGGACCGGACACGAATTAAATTCTTCTTCCAGTGACCTTGAACTTCCCCAAATGACCCTTGGATCAAGGTCATGTCACACCCTAAGGTCGTGAGCAATACTAGTGTTGAGTAGTAGATTCTAACTAGAAAACTGACAAGTCAGCAAGGGCCCCACCATGGGGTAGAATTAAAAGGGTGCAGCTTACTGAATAATTAAAAAATGTACGAAGAATAAGCAACAACAACTGTATTCTTAAAATTTCAAGATAATTCCTGAATATTCAATAACCTTAAAATAATATCCTTGTATTTACATTAGGCAGTGAAGAACAACTTAACACTGAATGTATTAAACATTTATGAAGCTTGTGTTATATAGAATGCCAGCCTTCAATGAATACAAATATCATGAAGGCTTGACCTTAAATTCAAACAAACAGCAGTTGCAGACAAAGGTTTTCATTAATCTTAAAGATAAAGAAAAACCTACTAAATTTTCTGCAGCAGGCTAGATAATTGATCCCAAAGGATTAATTGTACCTCTCTCATCATTTTCTTCTACATGTAAAGTAACAATAAGAACTTTTTCAGTATTAATGATAGAATGGGGTTTCTATAAAACTACCTTAAAAATTAATTAACATAAAGTGAAAAAAGTAAATCAAAAAATCTTCTTTTAATATATTTCTTGTTATTAGAATTCAATGAAATCATAACTATTAAACAAATATTATTTATAAGAATTTATATCTAAATCCATATTTCACTGTGTTCATAGCATTCCAATTGACTTAACTTCAAAACAAACTTCATTTGCAGACAGAGGTGGTAATTCGTCTCAATGTGACAGATAAAGATAATGCTCTGGATTTTCTTCAGAAGGAAAGCTAATTAATCCCAAGGGACTCATAGCCAGCATTCATTTTACAATGGGAACATCTTCAGCAGTTATCTCTCTTTGCCAATGCATTCTAAAGTTAAGGAATCTACCCCACCACCCCAGCTCCAAACCAGGGGACATAGAAAACCAAACTTAGCATCAAAATATGTTTTTCTGCCTACTGAACTACCATACCAAATTTGTACTTGATTGGGCAACCATAAAAAAAGTTGCCTATTGATTCTTATGCATAGTTAAGGAATCTACCCCACCAGCCCAGCTCCAAACCAGAAGACATTGAGAACCAAACTTAGCACCAAAATATGTATTTCTGCCTATTAAACTACCATACCAAATTTAAACTTGATTGGGCAACCATAAAAAAAGTTATAAGAAAAAAAACCAGAAAATTTGTGGGCAGAAGAGTGACAGACGGACAGACAGAGTGATTACTATAGGGCACCCGCAAATCCTTGCGGGGCCCTAATGACCCTCTGTAAGAAAGATATGGACCGGACATGATTGCACAGACAGACAGAGAGACAGACAAGGTGATTCCTATACACCCCCCCTCCCCCAAACTTCGTTTGCGCGGGGTATTACAACCAACAGAATGAACCAAGACCCTGGTCGAATCACACGAGTATTAACAGCTAAAACTATTACAAGTATTAGATTTCCTAAAAAGATTGTCTGACATGCTTTGCTTAAATTCAAAAAGCGGAAAGAAATGATATATTATGTTATATAATTTCTTTCGTTCGATAATTTATCTTCAAGAGACCAAGCTTAATCAATATTGTATACAATAATGTCCAAGAGCTATCAATTGAAGCTCCTGGCTCCAGGATTTTATTATAAAATAAAGATTTTGATCGACTTAGGCTTAAGAAGTTTCAAGATCAGATCCCGGGTCAGTATTTTTCAAGTGCGTAATGTTTTTTAGTTAAATGACCTGATTTTTATTCAACTAACAGAAACAAATAAAGGTGGTATATGAAGAAATCAATTGGAAGATCTTTGGCCACTTAATGGGCGTGTATAACCCTTACCCTGGCGATAACATTCTTGACAGAGCGTTACACATGCTGACCATTCCCCTACTGTTCTTTAAAGCTTTCATTCCTTCTCAAACCATTTGATGTACAATGATTCTCTCCTTAACACTGTTACTTAATCGATCGATGAAATTTTTAACTGAAGCATCTGGGAAAAGAAACAAGAAGATGCAAACTCATTTTCAATGTAATATCGTCCAAAATATAATTGTTGGATAAGAGTGAAGTATAACAATTCAGCAACATAAATTTATATTTACACAATAAGAAATAAAAGCGAACTTGAATAAGATATTTTTTCTGTTTAAACAGCATTTTTCTCAGGCATTGTTTTATCAGTTTTTATTACAAATAAGAAAAAATATTTGACCACGTGTCTGATGTTTAGGTACATGTACTAGGAATTCAATGTCAAGGTATAATTTTACTGAAAATAAACAATCAATTATTCAACCATAACATGTAATATTACTTGATCTTTGATATATAACACAAAACAGTAGGGCATTTTTTGTGAGAACTGAAGCGGATATGTTCAAAAATGAAAACACAGATTATTCTAAAGACAAGACCATTCAGTAAAGTAAATAAATGCTCATTTCCTCCTGAGACGAACTACATGGGTCTTAGGAGATTATGCATGTATCGAAATTTCCACCTTCGAACTATCTAAACAATATCAAGATCGATGTGTTTAAAGCTGAACACGACTCGTAAATAGGCATACGCCATTTTTGATAGCATAGACGAATTTCACATTCCTAAGAGTTATCTCCCTTTGTCGGCGTAACACTCATTTTTCCCACTTTGTCCTTTATAAGTTACCTGTTAATATTTTTAATCTTCAAATGTTATAGGACAAATTTGATCTGTACCTGTATTGCCAGAGTATGGGGCAACATGAAAAACGTAATGGGCATATTCATACAGATTTTATTTCAAGGATACTGACCAAAAAGGTTGGTAAGGTTGTATAGGGAAAACAGCGTCTTACGCCGGTTGACCCCGGATTGACCCCGCAAAGGGGAATAACTTTTGTAAATGTGAAAGTCGTCTATTATCTACGATACATCAATACTAGGGTATACTCGTCGCTTTCGTTACTCCTGACTGCGCATGTGAGTTAAGGCTATATATAGAGGTTTTCATGCAAAATATCTAATTAAATTCCATAATTACGCTACCTTCCGCCAATCGGCAATCCTCGGCTGACTCCGCTACGCTCCATTCAAACCTCGGATGTGATAGGTGGAGGAATACGCATCAGATCGCTACATTTCTCCGCCGGAAACTGCCTTGTCACTCATTTCATATTTCGCTCTGCCTAAAGTTCATAGAAAAAGTTTCATTATTTGTGTAATTTCTCGTATTAATTACAACCAAATGTTAGTATTCTTTGAAAACAAGAACACAGTGTTGGGCGTGCATCAAAGTAACTCGGATTTCAAAAGTAAAATATTTGAACGAAATTCAAATAAGATCACATGACTGAATCAGCAAGATGGAAGATCACCGTTGACGTCCGAGGTTATGTGCGAGGTACGAGTCATCCGAGGAACTCCGATTGACCTTCCGCACAGAAAATGCTATGAATTGTTTTCTAATACATTCTTAGTACCCACGACATGTGATAGCCAGTACACATTATGACGTCATATTATGACGTCATCGACCTGTACTACAGAAGTTTATAAGAAACATCAGCAAAATCGCTTCGACGACAGAAACAAAGTATAAAAAGACGCAGGACATAACAAGGATTTAAGATATTGCTGCACAAATGTCGGCTACATTTCTTGGATAAAACTAGTGTAATATTTTTCGCATGTGAGTTAAGGCTATATATAGAGGTTTCTATGCAAAAATTCGAATTAAATTCCATAATTACTCTACCTTCCGCACATCGACCTGTACTACAGAAGTTTATAAGAAACATCAACAAAATCGCTTCGGCACAAGGGCATACCTTACTTTGTTTTAAAGAAACAAAGTATAAAAAGACGAAGGATATTCCAAGGATTTAAGATACTGCTGCACAAATGTCGGCACTGCAATTGTTTAGTTACTATTCCTGCAGTTTTAAGTTTAAACAGGGTAAAAATTCACAGTCCAGTGTAAGTTTTCTAAAATTTTCATCGATTGAGAAAGTGCATAGGATTTGTGCAGCAATTTTATTAATTTCAAGAATATTCTCTTTAATGTTATACGTTATTTTTTTTAAATTAGATAGAATATGCCCTTGCGCCGACGTGATTTTGTTGATGCAATTTAATACTTTGAATGGAAGAGGACAATGACGTCATAATATGACGTCATAATGTGCACTTGCATTAATAAACTATGGGTACTAAGTATGTATAAGAAAATCAATTTGAATCTTCTCTGTACATAAAATATACAAATTATGAATTTTTAAAAGCTCATTTGAATAGAAATATCCATATTTAGCCTTAACTCGCTTGCGTGCTTTATTGTCACAGGTATCGGCGTGGAATGGCGACCCGTGTTCGTGCTGGTTATCTTGCATTACCTTTGTTTATATTTTATTGCAGTTACGTTTGTCTATGCTGTTTGTATACTGCTCTGACTTATACAGCTATAATTGTTAATTTATTTGGTATCTTACTTTCCTGCATTAGACGAAGTATAACGATATTATTCTCGCTACTAAGTCCTGTATAGCATACGTCCGTCTACACCGGTGTCGACTGATTAATCTGAACAGTCTCTAATACTTGCCCTATTTATATGGGTCTGCAGGGTAGCGAGTCTCGGGAACTAAAATGGCGGATACATTTCTTTTACCAATCGTGTTCAGCTTTAACTTCCAATAACCTTTTCTGCGTGTATTTCCAGAAATTTCACATTTAAAAACGAGAGCAAGATGATCGCTTAATCTTGACTTAGAAACATTTGGCGGTTTTCGTTGAAAGAAATTTAAAGGTTTGTGGCAAAAGCTGTCAGTGAAAAATACATAATCAATTCTACTTTTAGGTACGTTTTGCCCGTCACACCAAGTATTACCATTTTACCAAGAAATTGTATCTTGCAATATTTTTGCGCTTTTGTCTTTCTTATTGTTTGAAACACAATTGAGATCGCCTACCAAAATTATGTTTTCTTCATTTAAACTATATTGCGATATCCATTTAGAAACCTTTTTGAAAAAATCAAATCTTAAATTTTCAGTGTTCGGTGCATATATATTGATAAGGGTTATATTTTTGTTATCGTGTTCAATATTTAACAATATGATGCGAACGTCATTAGATCTGTGTTGATTTATAAACTTAAATGAGATTTCTTTTTTTAAACAATATTGTAACGCCCCTACTGTGGGGGGGGGGGGGATTAGAAAAAAAACAATGATAAGAAGACCCTAGCCATCTTGCATTATACTGCGTCTCCTTTTCTGAAACAAAATGAGTTTCTTGCAAAAATGCTATGTCACAGTCAACGTTTTTAACCACTCATTAAAAATACATCTTTTGTAATAATCATTCAAACCCCTACAGTTTAACGACAGACATTTTAAGGTAGACATTGTGACAAAAAGAAAATTGTAACGTGTTTATTTAAACAATAGGGTTCTTTATAAGGGATATATGATTTTCCTTGTACTCTGTCTGAGTAAAAATAATTAGGAGATACAATAATTTTCCTTTACTCTTCTTGAGTATAATGATTCTGTATATAATTCAATATTATCCTATCAGAGGCTTTACCGAGGGCTATCTAATTATATGCAAGTGACTGGGTAACTTAATTCACCGCGCTTTCTAGGTAAGAGGGTTCCTATTAATATAGAGAATCAGGCGCCTCGATCTTATTAGACCTACTACCTCCTGACTCTCAAATTAATTCCCCTAATACCCTACCGCTGATGAACTTTTCTATTCCTACCCTAGCCGTACGTTTTCCTGTCGTCTTCAACGTGTCTTCTTTGCCGTCTGACTGCGATTATTTGAATCTGCCAATTGCACCGACTTATATACCCTTGGAATAATCTATCTCCAAGGGGTGTCAGGTCATTCCATTCTATAGGGGTGTTATATACGTTTCTCTTACGTTTCACTATTATTGCTTTACAAAGTGAGAGAGAGAAAAAATGAAATAGAGAGTTTCTAAAATTTACAGTAAACATATTACCCTAAGTAGCTTTCAATTCCTTGCTGCTTAGCCTTGCGCTGGGGCCTTGGTTGGGACGCCGCGCGTGGCCTGTGTTTGCATTTATCTGCAATTCGTTGAATGATTTTTCCCATAACGTTTTTACCAGACCAGGCATCTGGGTTTGTGCACAGGGTTTTCTCCGCGTCTAACCCGGTTCCCCAGTAGCGGTCGTAAACCGAATGAGCAAAGATGACATTTGGTTTTGATGATGCAAGGAGATCCTTCATATCCTTTAACTTGGCTACCTTGGCACCGATGATTTCCTCCATCACTGATTCAGCATCTTGTCGCCACTGTGGTGACTCGGCAACGGATTTGCCAATGAATTTACATTAAGTAAGGTTTTAGCTTCCCGGATCTTTTTTGCAGCGATCAGATTGCCGACACAAATGGCCTTGGTGAGTTGGAAGGCTTGTTCTGCTGATGTAAAGGATTCATCATAGTTGTCTAATTTACAGGAATAAAAGTTGGATAGGATGTTCTTTTCGCCGCTGAATGTTTCCACATTTTTGGGGTTGCCAGTAACATACTCGGGACAACACTCATCTCCTGGGTCATGTCCGGTGTTTTTGCAAGCGGCACATCTGCGGTCGTTTGAGCAGTTGCGTGCTTAGTGCCCAGCTTCCCAGCATTTGGTACCTGTTACCGCGGGTTTGTCAACATTTCGGCCTCTATGAAATATTTTGCATTTTAGGCCCGCGCAATAAGAGAATCGGGGAAGTGGTCCCTTTGATGGAGGATCGATGTAGATGAACCGGTTCCCATTCAGGACGTTGGTCATTTTGTTGTTGGTCGGGTTACGGATCTTTTCATACTTAAGATCGCTTTTCGGCGAAACCTTTGCCTGGTTCATTTAACATCTCGTGTATCGCTGAGTCGTCCACGGATAGGGGAACACCGCATATTGTTACTTTTAAAGCTTGATCTCCTGGACCTTCCAGGCCGGCGGAGTACGGATTTGTGTCGTGAGGAGATATGTGCTGATTTTTAAAATCGAAACCTTCCAGTAGAATTTTACACTTCTGCTGTGGGCATTGGTCAGATATATTCGCCACAAATCGCGGTCTAATTGGATGCATTCCACCGCATCACCGACGCACGAAGTAACAGCTTGAAGCATCTCAAAATTCGTGATTCGTTCATCATCGCTTTCAGATAGAAGCTCGTTGTTCTTCAAGTATACTGGTTTCAGCATTTGATCCATTTTCAAATATTTGATAAAGAATGTATTGATTTATAACACATGCATACAAAGTATAGATAGAATTCTACTCCTGAGTCAATAACACACCTGAGTAGGTACTCACCAGGTAAACACCGGGTATATCAGCTCAGAGTAATTTAATTCCCAAACGTGCAGTAAATGCACAAGGAATCACACTCTATATTCACTTTACACTATACACACAATATATTTCTTTCCAAACAGTCGTAGAAAGAAAATATACGCTTTTTTAGCGAAAAATGTCAAGTCGATCGGAGGACAGCGAAAAGACGTCCGCTGCCCACTACGCCGTGACCAAAATCTCAGCAATAAAATTCTTTTAAATCAAATGCTTTACAAGTTTACTTTCTATCCATTCTATTCAAATATAAACAATATTCATTACTACCAAAGTTCATTTCGTAATTCCTTATACTTCTCGAGATATTTTGAAATCAATTCCAAAATTGACAATATTTTTTTTTAACTCGACATTAGCTTGGGCCTTCACTAATTGTAAAGCAGGGACGACGGGACAAATTTTCCCTGGAATTTAATTTAAACTCAGTGAATATTTGCTCATTTGCATTCAAGCTTTACTAGGTTTTTCTTTAATTTGATCACATGGTGTAACTAAGTCATTAACAACATTTGTGCGGTCTAATTCTTTGAAAAATCGAAAGATATATAATGCGTTCCGGGAAAAAATCATTCTACCATGGTTTCAGTCATATAAGAAGGATATGGAAGTAACGAACAGTATTCAATCTCAACGTCCATTAAACAAATATACAAAATAAGAGCAGAGCAAACACGGACCTCCAAAACATCAGAGGTGGGATCAGGTGCCAACAAGACTTTTGTGATATTTGTGAGTCTATGTGAAAGCATCAGAGAGCAAACCGAAACTTCAACAAGAGGGTTTTGATGTTAGAAACAAACACATCAATGTCTACGAGATCTGTGCTTGGAGATTGTCAAAGTCAACAAAGGCGAGGCCTTTCAACCAGACTCTGAACAGTTCCCTCTTTTTGTCCTTGAGCATATTCGCTATCTGTGAGGTAAACAGCAGGGTCATAAAATTAAAATTTAATTTTACTTCATTGGCTGAATCATTCTGAGGAACATATTATATTTTGGATAACATAACTTGCCTACGTCACAATGAGTTACGTCAAAAACGAATTACTGCGCTTCACGTTATATTTAAAATGATGCTCAATTTGAAGCCTTGCTCTGGAGGAAATATTGCCTCATTGTCTACAAGGAAATTAAGTTATCCGATATAACAAAACTTGGGGCAGTTCACGCATCTGTGTTGGAAAAATTGGCTTGAGAACCAGAGAATTAAATTTAGATAGCCTTAATGGTAATATGTAATCTAAAGGATTTCTTTCATGTTTATAATACTTTGTGATAAAATTTGATACTGAAGGTGAACACAATTCCAAAAAAGGAATTGATATCTTTTCTGTGTCATGTGTACATGTTTTCTTAAAACTGTTCTTTTTCTGTCCCTTTATTGCAAGATTGCAAGTGAGAGAAGCGAGACATATGTTAAGGAAGTATCATCTGACAAAAAAAAACGTTGGAAAATTTCAGAGTTACAATATTGATAAGTAGGAATTCAAAAAAACATTGAAGCCCTTCCATCAAGAGCAAAGGTTAGTTTGAGAAAGCTTGCATAAAAATTCAATGTACAAAACATTAGAGGCTTGGTTTGTATTTTGTATTCAAAGAGCTTAGGAGGAAAAACGAGCAATTTTAATATTGAAAAACAACTCAAAACAGATTATGTACAAACAGTAAGGAAGGCATGAATGAAGTTATATTAAAGCGTTTCAATACCCACACCCCAAACAATCAAATCTCTCCCCACCACCCCTACCCCCGGGCATTTCAAAGAAAACTCAAAACAAAAGATTTATATGTAGGAGAAAAGATTTAATTAAATAATGCAACCAGAAACAAAGAGATTACACATAACAATAATAAACACTGGTTGAATTAATAATTCTGAAAAGTGCCAATGTCTGGAGCATGTCGTTGAGGGGAAACGCGCTACAGTTTCTTAGCGATTTTAACTCAAACTAGATATCATTGATATGATGGCCATCTCAAAGGGCCCCGCGTTCAACAATGAACATGAAAATGTAAGGTCGTTTAAAAGGGATTTTTTTGAAGAGGAACATTTGTGTTATACAGTAAAAGTAATTTAGTACGACTTCAGGGATACTGCAAATTTTACTAATAATTATTGCAGTTATCTTGTATCCCAAGTCATATAAATTTACTGGAATTAAAGGCAAAGAATTATGCACCAAACAAAGATTTTAAACAGAAAGGGTAATTCTGACCATGACCTAGAAACTTCGACTAAGGTCACTGCACATCCATTGACCAGCGAATCTCTATGAGTGAAGTAATAGCCAGATTGGGCAAACAAAAGAGAAGATATACTCCGGACTAGGATTTTTCATATCATTCTGCTATGACCTTGACCTTTGACCTAGAAACCTGGTTCAGGGTCACTGCACGCCAGTTACCCAAAGGCACTCTGTGGGTGAAGTATGAGCCAGATTGGGCCAAGGAGAGAGAAGATATGCTCCAGACAAGGATTTTTCATATAACTCAGCTTGGACTTTGACCTAGAAACTTGGTTCAAGGTCACTGCACACCGGTTACCCAAAGACACTCTCTGGGTGAAGTATGAGCCAGATTGGGCCAAGGAGAGAGAAGATATGCTCCGGACAAGGATTTTTCATATAATTCAGCTATAACCTTGACCTTTGACTTAGAAACCTGGTTCAAGGTCACTGCACACCGGTTACTCAAATACACTCTCTGGGTGAAGTATGAGCCAGATTGAACCAAGGAGAGACAAGATATACTTCGGACAAGGTTTTTTCATATAAGTCAGCTATGACCTTAACCTTTGACCTAGAAATCTGGTTCAAGGTCACTGCACACTGGTTACCCAATGACACTCTGTGGGTGAAGTATGAGCCAGATTGGGCCAAGGAGAGAGAAGATATGCTCCGGACAAGGATTTTTCATATAATTCAGCTTGGACCTTGACCTTTAACCTACAAACCTGGTTCAAGGTCACTGCACACCGGTTACCCAAAGGCACTCTGTGGGTGAAGTATGAGCCAGATTGGGCCAAGGAGAGAGAAGATATGCCCAGGACAAAAGATTTCGGACGGACGGACGGACAGACTGATCACTAAAGGGCGCCCGCAAAGCGGGGCCCTAATAAAGTAAAAAAAAAATTAAGACGAAATCAAACTCGCTCTAATGTTGTCACTTCAGATCATATCGATTAAGAATGGTTGTGATGGGTCTTAATTAATTTTAATGTTCTACATTTTATATCTTAGATCAAGTATTCACGCGAAATGGAACATAAAATTCCAATAAAATATTGAAAGAAAGAGATATATTAAACGCCAAAAATGTTCAGTTACAGGATTCTGCAATGCGTCTTGATGTTTGGCTAGAAAGAGATTCCTCAATACCAGTACTTAGGGAAAATGCGGCAGAAGTTCCATCATAGTGTTTGGCTGTTTCTTCAGTCGAAGCTCAACCAGATGTACATCGTCATTTAGATTCAGGCTCAAAGATGAAAACTCTTGTTTCTCTCAACAAAATCAAGTGGACCACCTTTGAAAGAAGTTTCCATCACTGCATCAGACTCTATGTCTCTTTGTTTATTTCCAACCTGCAAATCGACAGACAGACATACGCTAAGAAGACATATATATATCAGAAACACCTTCCATTTCTCTTTGGAGAAAAAGGGTCTGGAATCTGTGGTTTTGGAGAAGAAAATCCAGTCTGTGACATCGCTAATTAAAGCCAGTTTGGGTTTCAAAGTCACATGGGAAGATGCTGTTACCAAACAAACTCATCACAAGATATTCCCTAGACCTAAGAAATTCACCAGTCTTCAGAGGGTTTGTAAGCCATGTGCCAGTTTAAAGGGTGGGAAGAGCCAGAGCATTTTAGTTTACATCCAGTGAACTCCCCGGCTTTGCTATTACATTGGAGATGCTTGGTTGCACTTCTTCGGATCATCCCTGAACAGCAAGTAAAATGGTGTCTTCAAGAACGATTAGAACAACCACTGCCATTATGCCCAACTTCTTCTATCACTCCTGATACAAATGAGTCCTTAGAGGTTACAGAGGAGGAATTCAGAGTTCTAGTTGATGAACGCATGGGTTCAGACTCAGATGAGAACAACAATGCATCAGATGATGTTTTGAAAGTTGACAGTCACTTTCATTTAGATAGAACTAGTCAAAAGATATATGGGAAGGTTAAGACAGTAGAAGACATGTTATCTTTTAAATCAACTGGTCATCCAACCTGCCAGTGCAACTTGTTACTAGTATGATCGTCTATAGTGAACCTCAGTCATACCCAGAGACACTTTCTATGGGTAAGTGGAAGGTAGCTTTAGGCGTGCACCCTAAACATGTCAATGAGCTGACAGTTGATCGATTCTTATACCTCAAGCAAGTGGTTCATACACCTGAAGTAGCTGCCGTAGGAGAGATTGGACTAGACAGGACCGCTCCACCTAAGCTATGGAGTAATCAAGACGAGACCTTTCGAAAAATTTTAAGAATATGCACACCTTCAAAGCCAGTAATTCTCCATCTTCGTGGCCCCAAAGATGATCATGTTGGCAAGGATGTTCATGCCCGAGCCCTACAGATCATGAAGTCTATGTGCCAACCAAATCCATTTGCATTGCTTCACGGGGGATGTTCAGATGGTAGTTATGTGGATGAAGCAGTTCGTTAATGTATGCTTTGGCTACACAGCGGGGGTCCAAAACTTTACTTATCAGCAAATTCAGGTCCTCAAAGCCATATCCAATGTAGAACTCTTATTAGAAACGGACTCTCCCTACATCACCCCACGAGGTAAAGGGATTAATAAACCATCATTTATTTGGGATGTTGGAGGTTGGCAGCACACCTGGATGTTCCCGCCAGGAGATTGCTCTCGATAACTCTGAAGAATGGATGTAAATTATATAATTTTTAACATCTATAGTAGTGTCATGTTCCCCAAAAACATTTTGTAAACGGGGAGGAGTGTAGTAGTTACGTTAAGGATTTAGCGGTGTAATAGGCCACTTCCGGTTAAAATGCCGAGGTGTTCGACATCGGCAGTTCTCGGAACATGCATCTATCTTCGTAAACAAAAATGGCGCATCGTCAAGACGGACTAGAACGCTATCATAAGAACAGATTATAACTAATCAAAGGAAAGAATTGATATGATATTAAATAGAAAACACCATACTATAATTTTGGTTGGCAAAATATGCAGTTAAAACGATGTTATCTTCATATACACATTACAAGGGTTTTTCCAACTTCTAAAAATAGCACCGATTTCGAAAAAACAAACGAAGTAACTTTTCATTGTAATTTTGTGATTATCTTAGTATCAGCTAACAGTTTGAGAAAATAATGTACGTTACAATATTAATAGCATGGCGTGTATTGTGGAATCTGCAATAAATCGACAGATGTTGTGTACATATGATCTCTACATAATGTAATATTCTGGAATTGTGCAAACCTGTGGCCGTGCTAAATGATTCTCAGGATTTGTGAAATATTGATGGTTTCTTGAAAAATAATTGAAAGAACAGACTTAAAATATCTAGATACTCATGTAACATACATTAATGTCACGTTCAATTATCCATGTTCACACATGTACGTGAAATATCTGAGATGATCTAAATAGATCGATCAGTAAAAATAATGTAATTATATGTTTAGAACTTTAAAAAAAATATATATATATCAGCTATGAGAACAAAAAAATATTCTGGGTAAGGTAAGGGTGAATTTTATCTGTGTGGGGTTTTTTTTATTTATTTTTTGAATGAGTTTAGCCGCGTCAGAAACGGGGGGGGGGGG
>PRKT01000851.1:8155-25145 GCA_003671525.1 Saccostrea glomerata | reverse complement strand
CTATAGTTAACGGTTTGTAAACTATAGTTTACAAATCGTGAAACTGTATTTATCAGATAATCTATGTTTTGCAATCGCAAATGATAGTTTTCGGTGTTAAGTATAGTTTACGGTTGTGAAACATAGATTATCGCGTTAACTATAGTTTACAGATGTAAAATATAGATTAACCTTGTTAACTATAGTTTACAGTCCGTAAACTATAGTTTACAACCGATAAACCTAGTTTATCGATTGTGAAACTATGATTATCTCATTTTTGGGAATTTGGCGTGCCATAAATATCGTTTTTAAAACCCTTTGATCAGTGTTTTGCGATCTGTCAGATATATTTTAGCCTTCATTGTAAAGTAAATAAAAACTATTAAGAACTTTATACACATGGGAACTGCAAAAAATGTAGTTTATTTTGTAAACCCTATCTAGGTCAAGGTCAGTATGAGAAGAGGTCAATTTTCTGAGCAATGGAATCTAATCTGAATTGAGTTTAGTATGACAATCATCTTTTGTTTATATATGCTCAAGCTCATTACCGGTAGTTATTTCATAACAACCTACCCTATACCATGAACCAAAAAAAAAAATAATGGCTTACATTTTTGGGGGGTACATCACTCTGATGTAGAATATAGATCAATATTGTGGATAGAATAACTCTTTTTTGTAGTTATATTATCACAAATACATGTCACACAAAATTTTCTATGTTTTCTTATTGATCATCCCTACCATAATTTTCTATGGCAGAATAATATAAACGGTTTTATAACAATATTGCTAAAATTTTCACTGAAAGCAGACAAGTTCTCTCGATTACAAGTATTCATATATCACATCTGATGACTCTGAACTAAAAAAAATTTAATGTCTACAATCCTAGGGCTTACTTTTACAGATGAATACATGAAACATTAAATTGTTCTCTGGATTACTAGAAAAATTACATCTCTACCCTTTGTCTATTAAGGACGCACCACTGGCGAGAGGGTACAGTTACATTTATGAGCACATAAGAAATATGTACGGACAAAATTGCATGAAACTAAGGGAAATATTGCCGAAAGTGTTGTTCATTATAACTATGCTTAATTAGGTCATATTCAAGGTCATGGCCATTACACCCCTAATACCTTAAGTCTGATATGTACATCGGGTTCGATATTCTAAAAATTGTTATCTATTCTTGTGCCATTGACAGATATACACGTTGTTTTCCACTTTAGCATTGTGTTTTCTTTGCCGTAATGTTGGTAATTTGTTTATTTCATGTTATATGTTCATGATAGTACAATAAAGCTACTATAATATTCTGAAAAACATAACATTTATTCATATATATGATAATTTTTTATCATGTTTATAGATTTTACTGTACAACACCACCACAAAATGAAAATATAGAAACCCTGGTAGAGGTACAATTCAAAAGAATTAAAATAAAAGATAACACCGGATCTATCCCTCCGGAGAGATATGGCAGATACAGACATTGCAATAGATAATAGGGGAATAGACAGTGAGGGGTCACCAATATTAGCTAATACGTAAGACCTGTATAAGGCAGAAGGCTAATGGAGAGAGAGGTGGCATACCACAGAAGTGGGGGAAGTGCCAAGATGCAGCAGTACGGTTAGAGTGGCAGGACCAGAGAAATTCATTGCGGGAGACATCCGTCGGCCACAGCTAGTGAAGAAACCCATTGTATTTGTATTATTTTATTGTACATGTTTGATTGTTAATTTATTTGGTTAACAAAAACCTGAGTTAACAGGTTAACGAACCTAAGTGTAACGTCTCGGTGATATAAGACATATCACCACACACCAAGCCCGGCTGCGTTGCACGTTACAGAAAAATGAAGTCCTAGAAAATATACAAACAAAATTTTACGAGATCATTAACATCATGAATAAATATCCAGGCTCCAAAGTCACTATCTTGAAGTTCAACCGTATTCCATACAAGCCTGGAATATAGCTAAAGGACACCCGAACCCTAAATATTTTGAAGGTCAAAACAAGGAACTAGCTGAACAAGTTTTAAAATTAAACAACAAAATAAGAGAAATCAACAATAATCTGAAAACCAACTAACCAGCATTTGCTTCAGGTCTCCATTAACCTCTAAAACAATATCAGGAAAAAAGAAAACGTCAATAAGTAAGAATTCAGTAAATTTTCCTGAACACACCCAGGATCGTTAAAAGCTAAAGTTTGGCTGGAAAAAAAGATCAATCTATAAGAGACTGTTTGGGCCTGAGGAAACTGATGTTTTGATTTCTGCTGGTTTATTAGCCTCTGGAAACAATTTCCAAAAGCTTGCTTTGTTTACAAAGTTTTTAAAACTGCCATTTCTATCATCATCATCCTTTTGGAAAATTCAACGCACATATGTCCTTCCAAGCATTGATGAAATATGGGAGAGTCATTAAAATGAAATTTTGGAGGAGTTTCAAGGGAAAGATCTGATTATCCTAGATAGTTTTAAACCACAATTCTTTTAATGGTATCATCTTTTACATATATATATATATATATATATATATATATATATATATATATATATATATATATATATGTTTATATATATATATATGTTTAATTCTTGAAATATGAAGTTCATAAATTGCATGGAGTTTGTACGGAGGATGCAGAGTATTTCAGGATCCTCACATGAACCTATGAGGTTTTCAATCTCCATGCATCACTACGAAACCAGAATTTAGAAATCTGTGTTTGCGGCATGATGTGCTGGAGATCGCCAACATTCTGAACTGGAGGTTTCAAACTAATCTTGAACCTTCGTTTGCCCCCTCTATCTTCCAAAACCAGGATTATCAAAATTTTGTTTTGTGGCAGCATGGTCCCCTTGGAGCAGGAAGGAGAGTTGTAGTGCCATCTTGTGTGACTGTGGCAGTGAAGAGGAGATTTCCTCAACTAGATGGAGCATACAGAGGCTATCATTCAGCTTATTCAGACTCTGAGTAAAATCATATGTTTTTTAAAAGAAACATCACACTTTTTTCTGCTTTTCATTTCTGAAAGTAAAATCCTTGATCGAGGATTTGCTAGGCCTGATAGTCAAGATTTTTGGACTGCTTACTCCTTGTATAGCCTGCACAAGGGCTTCCATATATTTCCTTCATGCATGTTACAATAAGTTCTAAAAGTAATTCAGGATATTACCTTGAATACCTTCATTAACAAGAAATTTTAATCAAATACATTGCAATTATAAGCACTACATGTAATCTGGAAAATTAAATGTTGAAAAAATTGTTTTCCCAATCATAAAAATTGTTATGTGCATGTGTATGCTGAACATGTAAAATATTTTTTTTATAGTTTCAAAGCATTCTAAAGTTTAATTGAAATGACAAAATAATTTACATGTATATTGTTTGCTGAACAATGTGGATGGTTTATTGACCATATGCACCGAGTTATTCCTCAAGTTATCCTGAACAGAGGTGGGCCAATTAACTATTAATTTCTGTGAACCAGTATTGAATCCACCATCAACTGGAAGTACAAGTCATCAGGCTTGGTTATGGATCAGTGATTTACAGTACCAGTTTTGCTTTGTGAAACTGATTTATTTGCGCTGTACAATGGCACTTAACTTTAAGATAAATTGGAATTTTTGTTTCATTTGACAAGGACTGAATTCCATAAAAATATTTTTATAAATTGTTCATGGCTCATGTTCATAGATATAGGTTGCATATTTTTTGTTTTTTCAATGTACATGAACATATAATGCATGTATATTTAATTTGTTTTAATTTAATTTGTTTTATAGCAAAAAAGATCATACCACCAAGGAAAAAAATTATATATAAAACTAAAAAATGGACTACAGAACTGGAAAGTAATGGGGAAAAAGATCACTTTCCAACTGGACACTGGAGCAATATGCAATTCTTGGAGTGAATTCGCATCATTGTAAAACTTACCAGTTGTTGTTCCTTGGGTGTCCTCGCACTTCTTGTATGGAACGTAGTGAAGTCAGCCGCGAGGTTAGTCAAATGATAAATGAAAGCTTACAGTGGGACGTCATATCCGGAAATTTTTGCAACAAATATTTGCAACAAATTGCAGTCATGTCTCACTTGAATTTTATAGTCTAAAGAATAATTAATTTTTGATTTTTTTTTATTAGACTGTAGCATTTCCATTATTTCATAATATTGCAATAAACAATTTAAAGCTGCAGATGGATATTTGTTAAGCTCTAACACAGCCAGTTTAGAATTATATGATGTATTATTTGTTTTAATTAATCCCTACACTGTAAGTCTCTTAGAGATGTATGTACAATATTTTAAACATGATAAGAAATGGAAACTAGATCATTGAAATCTGTGTCAATCTGTTAATTAAGGTTACTTAATTTTCTTGCACCCTAACCAATTTATGATTATCAGCAGTATCTGATGGGCTTATCATGCTGTGGCAAGGCACTTTATTAGACAATAGTGAATACCACTTACTAAATCCATAAAATATTTCTGAATTGGCACCTACTCTGAAAAACCCAGCGGGGGTATTTGTCCCTATTGGACAGTTCTAGTTGGACATGGTCAAATGCACCGTGACTTTTCTTCCCTGTTTGTAGTGCATAAAGCATAATACTTTACAGGATACTCTCAGGTCTTTTCTTTCTTCCTTTCCATTCTCACTTAAAATTTTAGTGAAGTGGTGAAGCGAGAAACACACAACAGCACAATGCGTCGATAACTTTCTTCTGATCGGAATGGCCTACAACTTGCCACATTCCGTATCGAAAACCAGAAGTCTTTGTCGAGACTGAAGCTCTACTGGTTTGAACTTTTAGCAAAGGAAGAGAAAAGTCCTTAAGGTTTTCAATCCCTAATGGTACCAAATTCTGTACCCTTTAATGTCCGTCGAGTACACAATACTCTGATATTTTATTAAAGCATTTTATAGTGTTAAAGGATTGCCCACGAGAAATTTTCAAAAAGTTCATAATTAAGCAGTAGTTAATTAACAAAGATTGCATTGAAGTCTATGGGAAAAAGCGTTTTTTCAAAATAAAAATTAAAATAATTTGAATATCAATAAATCCTGTGGTGGAAAGATGCATTGAAATATTATAAATAGAATGATAATTGAAAACAATTTTTTTACCAGCTAAATTTTTTTTAATTGATTTTTTTTATTAATTAAAAAAAGGGGAGGTAACTCTTACCAAAATTCAAGGTCATGAATTAGGACACATCCCACTAAACATACTTATAGTAATGAATGGGAAGTATGTCTAAATAAACTGAGTATTCAATGTCTACATATCTGTTATGTCTTCAATTTCATTGAATTTCTTCCTATTAGGGATTGAAGACCTTAAGCAGCTGGGATTTGAAACTTTACAACAGCAATAAATAGAATAATGATCGTTGATAAAGTCTCTTTATGTTCTTAGTGTAGTATACTTGTGTGCCAAGATATATTGAAATCAGACCAAAACTGTAGGAGGAGTAGCAATTTGAAACAATTTTACAGATATTTCTATTTTTAGTAACCACGGCAACACCGTTCATCGAAATCAAAAACCGATACACAGAATTATGTATCTCAGTGTATTCTACTTGTGTGCCAAGTTATACTGCAATCAGACCAAATCTGTAGGAATAGTAGCAATTTGAAAGAATTTCACAGAAATTTCAATTTTTAGTAACCACGGCAACACCGTTCATCGAAAATAAAAACCGATACACAGAATTCTGTATCTTAGTGTATTCTACTTGTGTGCCAAGTTATATTGAAATCAGACCAAAACTGTAGGAGGAGTAGCATTTTGAAATAATTCACAGAAATTTCTATTTTTAGTAACCACGGCAACACGGTTCATCGAAATCAAAAACCGATACACAGAATTATGTATCTTAGTGTATTCTACTTGTGTGCCAAGTTATCTTGAAATCAGACCAAAACTGTAGGAGGAGTAGCATTTTGAAAAATTGTTTACAGACAGACGGACAGACAGACGGACGGACGCCGGACGCATTACTATCGCATAAGCTCTTCTGGTCTTTGACCAGTAGAGCTAATAAACAAGTCCTCCTTTTTTGGTTCATCCACATGCATCACGCTTATCTCAAAGGCTTTTAAGATTCCTATGCTTTTATTTGTTATAAAACCTTCTTCTTAAAACGTCCTTTGTTTTTAGTCCTAACAATAAGTGACAACAAGCATCAAGTATGACAGAGGAAATTCGTTACCGAGATGCTTAGCATCGCTGGTTTAAAGTCGCCTGTTTCAAACGCTTTGGTGATTCGCAAGAGTTATCTCCCTGTTAATGCAAACCTTACCTTAATACCGGTAACTAATATTAGAAAATCCTATATATAACTATATTGCTTCTGCTACAATTGACTTGATTAAAACAAAAGATGGCATAACTGTTTAAAGAAACCTAAACAATACTTTCAATACCTTTTTTAAGTGTGATTTAAGTTGAGATGTCCTTTTTATTTTTTTATTTTAACAAATGCTACTGTCATAATCTCATGAAATATCTCTGAATTTTTAGGACCATCTTGAAGTTGAAAACTGACCCACAGTTGAATCTTTAGAGGGTTTCAACTTTGAAGCACCCCAAACAACAAGACAGCGATTCCTGTGGTGTTTACTGCTTGATGGTCAGTGCCTTTTGCGTTTGAAAAAGTCTAATATTTAATTGGAATGATAAAATAAAAGGATAATTTTAAATATTTACATTTCCAAATATTTTTCCTTGACATTCTTTGCAAATTAGAGGACCTCATATTTTCATGAACTATGCATGAGCATTATCGGTAATATCTCCATTGTAATGTCATAATACTAAAATGATGTCGAAAAGATAGTGCAAACAGTTTTGCTTTAGAAAAAGAAAGTTTAATGGTGTAAATTGTGGCAACTCATCAGAGAAATAATGTAAATACATGTATAAGAAATGAATTAAATTTTTAAAAATTCCTGAGGCACATGAACTACAAATTTTCACACCTGCATACAATGTATTTATCATGAAGCAATATTTGATTTCTGGGACTTCCGGTGCGTGCAGGGTACAATGTAGACGTGTCGAGTGGCGCGAGAGAGTTTTTTTCTCTATTTAAAGGGCTTGAGTGTTATTACAGACAGTTGAAGTCGGCCGTGTTCAAACAAAAAATGCCAAGAAAAGGTAGGAATAGTCAGAAAGCTCAAGGAGGCTCCCTTGACCGATCCCTAAAAGAACCGGAGAGAACTTCAGCAGAGGAAATTCGAGAGAGTGAGTCGAAAGACGCGGGAAGGGGGATATTTCTGATAATGACCTTAAGGAATTGATGACACAGCTATTCAGAACGATGGAGAAAAACATTGACGAGCGGTTGACTACTATGAATTAATCCATCGACGACAAATTTTGTGCATTTAACCAAAAGCTGGTCGACCTTGAGAAAGCTGTTCAAAATCAGGACGACCGGGTTACATGTACAGACATGGAGTCTTCCCTCGCAAAACTGAAAGCTGTTGAGAAACTAGAGTCAGAAGTCGAGGAGCTGAAGAATTATATTATTTACCAAGAAACAAGGTCTAGGAAGTATAATGTTCTCATATACGGTGTGGAAAAAAGTGAAAAAGAAAACGTTGTAGAAGTTGTCAGAAAGTTTTTTTACTGAGAAATTAAGCATTGATGAGGAGAGCATCCGACAATTGATTATCCAGAATACCCACTCTGTTCCGAGAAACCCGAACAACATGACCACCAATTCTTATATGGAGTCGGCACCAGAAGCCATAATCGTGAAGTTCGCCAGGATGGAAGACCGCAATGCCATACTATGGAAGGCGAGGAACAGTAACTTACCAAAAGGGATAGCTGTGAGAACGGACTTACCCAGCCATCTTAAGAAAAAACGTGGTATCGTGTCCCAAGAAGCATATAAACTTAGACAATCCGGTCTCAAAACGCGTATAATCGAGGTGAAAAACGACGTGGAGCTACAGTTCCGTAAGCCTGCTGAGACGACCTGGATGAAGTATACAGACTTGTAATTATTTCTCATAAGCAGCCCTTATACACGTGTTTCTTTTTTGTTTTTTTTTTAAATTCTCTCTCTCTGCTATTTTTCAGGAATGTTTTCTTCTAAGCGTATGCAGGAAGTTGTATTTTTTTTAGTTTTTCAGTCTATAATGACTGAACTTTGTGTATGTGTAATTATGTGTATGTTGAATACTTGTTGGAATCTGTATACTGAGTATGGCTAAGCTTAAAATTATTTCCATGAATTGTAGAGGGCTTCATGATCACACTAAAAGGAAGGATGTTTTTAAATACTTAAGAGAATATAATGCAACAATTTACTGCTTACAAGACACACACTGTACAGAAAATGTTGCTGTCCAGTGTTTTAGCCGAACGAATTAAAAGTGTTCTCCCCTCGCTTATTCATGAAAACCAAAAGGGATTTCTTAAAGATAGATATATTGGTGAAAATTCTAGACTACTCTATGACGTTATTCACAATTGTAATGAGGAAAATATCCCAGGACTTATTCTTCTAATAGATTTTGAGAAAGCATTTGACTCAGTTTCATGGAGATTAATTTTTAAAGTTCTACAATTTTTTGATTTTGGTGAAAAGTTCATAAAGTGGATTAAATTGTTGTTTTCAAATGCAAAGTTATGTGTAATCCAGCATGGCATATTTTCAGAATTTTTTGATATTGGAAGAGGTTGTAGACAGGGGGACCCCATTTCACCCTATTTATTTGTACTTTGCGCTGAAATCATGGGTATTATGCTAAGAAGCAATCCTGCTATCAAAGGAATTTTTATTTAAAGAAATGAATATAGACTATTGCAATATGCAGATGATACAGTCATCCTTTTGGATGGTACAAAAGCTTCTCTTACTTGTGCCCTATCACTGGTTGATCTGTTTTCTAAATAGTCTGGTCTTAAACCAAATTTTGAAAAAACTAGATGCATAAAAATTGGCTCCATGTCTCAAGAAAAGGTTGATTTTTGCTCAGATTTTAATCTCCATTGGTCTCAGGAACCATTCACTGTATTAGGTATAACTTATTCTGTAGATTTGGACCCAAATTCTATGAATGAACTTAATTTCCAATCTAAACTTGTCGAAATGAAAAAAATAATTGGCTCTTGGTCAAAAAGACTGTTGACAACGGCCGGCAAAATTACAGTAGTAAAGTCAATCATTTTTCCTAAAATTACCCACCTGTTAATTTCCTTGCCGAATCCTCCCCTTAAATTTTTACAGGATCTTGAGAAAATGTTTTTTAATTTTATTTGGAGCAATAAACCTCCTAAGGTAGCAAAGAATTGTATAATACAGTGCCATGAAAAAGGTGGCTTAAGAATGATAAGTGTTAAAGATTTTTGTAAGGGTTTAAAAATTACATGGATTCGTAGATTGTTTAGCAATGTTAATGCTTCTGCATGGAAAACTTTGCTTTATAGTATAACACCAGAAGTAGAATTCCTTCCCTGTTATGGATAAATGATAAAACTGACCAGAACATTGAAATAAACCTTATAGATGTTATATTTGGTAGAGATGGTAAATACCATATTATACTGAACCTTTTAATATGTATAGTAAAAAGACATATTTATAAGAAAAGAGTGTGTAAGACATTTCCAACCATTGATGGAGCTAAAAAAGAAATTAGTTATTACTATAAAATTGAAAGATTTAGGTATAAGAAAAATAATGATTTGCCAATATTTGAAAAGAGATGGGGTGTTTTTTTCCTCATTGTTTTCTAATGGTTAAAATTGTTCTTGCACATACTTATAATAACTATGTACTTGTTTACAATCACTATGCTATCCATTTTTTGTTTGTTTTTTTTGATAACTTATCTGTCGATACATACACATATTGTATGAATGTGGTGTGAAAGGATTTGTTAGTTGTCTTTTTTTTCATTGAAAATTGTCCTGGTCGAATTTACAGTGTTCATATTGAAATTAGTTCATTAACAAATAATATTGCCATGTAACATGTTCATATATACTTCCCGATAAAGTGAATAGTCATTTGATCAGCATTATCATATATCATAGAGATGTTAATGTCATTTCTTGGAAATATTTTTCATCTTAAAATTATGACTACAATGTACATCATAAGATTTCATAATTTCTTTTTTATATTCTATGTATATGTACTATGCACTGTTATGTCTTTAAATTCCTCTGTTTGTCAGTTTGGTGAGTCCAGGGCTCCCCAACCTTGGCGCCATTCTTGTTATTACATACTGCTGGGGCAATAAAAAAAAATATTTGATTTCTTATTGATATCGAATTGTATTGTGGAAAATAACGTACAAAAACATAAATATGTTCATTATCCTATATTTGGATTCCTTTATTTTTGTCAAGTTTACAGAAGAATATGCCAGTGGAAGTTGTATGGACTTCGAATCCTCCAACCCGCAAGAGCTTGTTTTGCCTACATGCATCCTGGTAAATAAAACCTTTATTCTGTAGATTTTAAAATTGAGATATGCATTTTGTGCGATTTCTCAATTTCTGAGCCTTATTATGAATGGAATAAGCAACGTAAAAGCTAAAATCCCCAGTGGCAATATCTGTCTATTCATCTTCCTTATATATGTATTAGCAATTTTGAATTATATCCAAAATATTTTAAGAAATTGATGCCTAAGTCAAAACCCTTAATATGACACATATATTGATTAATTTCATAGAAAATTGATGAACTGGACACCAGGTTTCCAAAATGCAGAATGGAGTCTTAACAAAAAATAAATAAAATAACATAATATTATGAAGGGTGTTTATAAAAACCATTTTGTGTAGGACTCAGTGGCAAATAACCTAAGGAACTGATGATCAGTCCTTGTGTCATTAATCATAAGAAAATTCAGACAATTCGTTTTTAACTTAAAATGGAATGTAGGGGGGATCGATGCAAGTAATACCTTATTATCGAGAACCAGATGTGTATTCTGGGATCATATGTGGATTGTGGAATTAGCCGCTTTAGCAGATGGACTAAAGGCTTGTGAATTGTGCAGCCAACCTCTCCATCTGTTTGATTATGTTGGAGAAAAAAACTTTGGGCTTGCCAAGTTTCTGTGGCTATATAGAATGTGTTTTTGTAAATGCGATACCGACTAATTCACGCTATTTGACTGACAGAGGAAGAAATGACTGGGATGTCAACAACAAATAGCAGCTTGTAGGGAAAACATCTTTGGAAAAATTCAAATTTTAAAGGAGTATTAAGTATATATAGACTACACAATTGAGGCTATGTTTATGATCCACATTATTTTCTAAAGCTTCGTGTAAAATCATTGCTTAACATTTATATTTGCAATTGTTTCCTTTATTTGTATCATTGTTTGTGAGGTTTTCCTTTGATCTCAGCCATTCATTTTTTCCTGATACATAACAGTTTTCCGTGATGTATCTGTGATAGATCACACCACTGACAAGTAGCAAGAAATGAAAAAAAAATCGTATTTTATTGCAATTTCATGTGCTTACATGTACATTACATTAAATGAGAACGTGCTCAAATAAATTAAAAAAGACATTTAATGCAAGAAAACACAATTGTTTTTTTACTGTTCAAAGAAAGCCACTCGGAGTTAAAAATGAAAATTCAATTATCAAATACCGAGCCTGGCTTCAAAATGCAGGTATTTGGACTCTCAAGGCATTTCCCATGGAAGTCGCAATTTCACTTTCAGATACAACGGCACAGCCGCACTGTCGCATACCGGAATCAAATTATCATCCTGAATATTTTCACACTCACTCGTTTTAAGCGTGGTTGTTTCACATTTAATTTTTTTCACATTTGGGGGATTCAAAACTTCGGAAACACGCTCCTGTAGTGCTGAATTTGATCTTTTGTATTTTCTTACTGCCGTCTCTGACCTGTGACCGGTCCGAGACATGATTTCCTACTCGTCGATCACTGCGTGGTATAACTGAGTAGCACATGTCCTCTTACCCGAGTGGTTGGTAAAGTTTCCCTTCAGTCCTGCTTTTCATGTAATTTCCTTCATCAGGCCCTTTAGTTTGGTAACTCCTAGCACTTGTTGGCCATATCGCACGCATACAGGACCTGCAACAGCTAAGGGACGGCGGTAAAAAGGTCCATCATTATTAAGAGCTTCGAGATATGTACGATAGAAATCGGCAAGACACCATTCACCTGAAAAAAATCAGAAAAGATGTACAGTGACTGCGTTTTCTGTACGCAAAGAATAAATGATCAAATATCAAGAAGCATTTTTTTCTAACTCTGTGTTTCAAAACAGAAATCAAAACTGGCGCCTTGCGCATAATCGAACCCGGTAAGGCCTAGCCAACATTCTTTAGAAAATCAACATCTAAGGGGGATAACTCTTAAAGCAAAACTTGTCGCTCTTTTTTATTTTTATTTTTCATCAACAATAGCGATTGCCGGACAAATAACTAAAAGCTTTGTAGATCTAGTAGAGTACAATTTTAAAATATACTAACAGAAACAACTTACCTTCTTGGCAGTAATGTTTTAAATATTTATTTGTAAGCTGCAGATGTTTCAGCCCCCCCCCCCTCCCCCTTTGTAAGTCTTAGATGATCTGCCCGTAAATCGAATCCTAACACATTCAAAAGTTTCCATTTTCATGTCACCATCATTTTGATCTATTGAATTCTCCCGCGAGAAAATACCCAAGTCAAAATTTATAGTCTGAAAGTCCATAGGTGTAGAATCTTCTTCCTTGAGGTACACATCGTTTAATTGTGAATTGTTTAGGTTTCCTAACTGGCCTACAGAATTTTCGATTTTGATTTCCGTTTCTACCGTATCTAAAAATCGGGACAACAAAAAATCGCAGCCGTCATCCATGGCTGTTGATGTAGAAATTTTCGAGAAAAAAGCGCACTATAATGCGAATCACGTGCTCTTTTTTCATTGGTCATGAAATGGTATGATGAAATTTTCATTGAGCAGTGCGTGGGAATATACGCTTGGGAATATAGGCCTGCCAAAATGAACATGCCCGATGAACGTGATATTGATAGATCATGGTTATACTCAGTGCGTGAGAACAATGATACAAAACATATAGAGTACCTTTTAACGAGTGCATCTTCAGATATCAGACTCGGGGGGCAAGCCCCCTCGTCTGATATCTGAAGATACACTCGTTAAAAGGTACTCTATATATTACATAACACTACTGAAGGCAATGTATATCTATATCCTATTGAATACACATACTTCGAACGTCTTAAATTTTCGACCAAATTCTCAGTGAAGCCCCTTAAAGTGTATAAACGCAAGCAATGGATTAATATTGTTGATTTTGAAAATGAAATAATTCACTTTTTTGTTAAAAGTCATAATCAAGAAAATACTAGTATATGAAATATGAACAAGTCACAAATGTTAAAAAAAATTGGAAATAATTATAAGCATTCAAGTGTGCAAGTTGATGAAACAAGAATATCAACAGTCTCATTTAAAGTCATCATTTTGTAAATTCTATGGTCGATACAATGACCTTGTCAGCAAATACAATTTATCATTGAATGAAATGCTGACTGACGTTTTCCATATCAATTGTTAGTCCATTATTTATACACTGAATTGACCACGGATTTTTTTCCATTATTTCCTGGCAATGGCACACGGCGGGTGTGACCGGTCGGCAGGGGGTGCTCACTCCTCCATTGCACCTGATCCCACCTCTGATGTTATCGGAGGTCCGTGCTTGCTCTGCTCTTATTTTGTATATTGTTTAATGGACGTTGAGATTGAATATTGTTCGTTATTTCCATATCCCTCTTATATGACATTTGCTTGAATTGTAAAACAGCTGGACATTGGAGGATTTTCTTGAGCAGTATGATCCTCATGAGAAACAGTTCGGTGACATTAAATAATTGGGATTTGTAATCCTGTGGATTTTTTGCAGATGTTACAACTCAGGACAGGGTTTCCAGTGTTGTTGATTACATATAAAAATGGTTTGAATTAGAATCATTTTCATTGAAACTTACAAATATGATTGGCCAAAGAAAACACTTGTACCATTAGCAGAAGTGATGATGTCTCCAGACAGTCCACCCCCAAGAGAGTACAGTCTCAAGAGGGATATCCCCACTCCACCACGGGCACCTCTACCAGGTAGACAAGGTAGATCTAGGATTGTAACCCCTCATGGACGAGGACTTATAAGACCTCAAGCTAGAAGTCCACCAACCCCGGAAGGCCAGATTTCTTTAAGTCCCTTCCCTAGTTCGGTGAGGAAATAAGTGGGGAAATATATATATGAAGCAATTTCCATTCAGGCGCTTGTCATTTTTCCAGTTTCTGGGTTTCGAATATTTTCATAACGAAGTTCACTTCTGAATTTACGTTAAATTTCTTAAAGATGTATGTAATTTCAGTATCTTGGACCGAAAGCGGAATCCAGACGCACACCGACACAGCCTGGTTTTTATACTCAAACCCTTGCTGTACGAGTTTCTGTCTACTTCCTTTGTTATGAAGACATATTCTCCATTAGTCTCTGTCTAGCTGTAAACATTTGACGATTTCTCCTACAACCGGGCTCACTGCTTGCAGAAGTTCATAATCTATAATTTCACAGAATTGTCCGAACTCTAAAGAAGTTCACTGTTTTAAAGATATACTGGTTTCTCCACAAACACAAAAGTCTAAGCCTTTACACAAATCTTTACACACTTGTACACAAACATGTAGTGAGTAGATACAATGGGGCGAGTAAACTTACTTGTTTATGTATCTATACTTGCATCAAAAAGCTAGAAATCGACTTGAAGATAAATTTCTGGTCAAAATTAGCGGAGCCCAGAAAAAAACGACCGTCCCTGAGCTCGTCACGTGACCGTAGATTATAAAATGATGGCCAACTGTCTTACCAAAGGCCTTATCAGTTTATGAGTTGAGTTGGATGCAGAATTTGCGTCCAAAAAACCCATAAAGCATCATAGAAAGAAATTGCTGCTAAACTGAAGAAAGAGTATGAGTTTACTGGTGACTGGCTTCAGTTCTAATCAAAATTCAGTGCCAGTCGAAATTCAACAAGTTTACTGCCAAATATAGGATGCTAACAAGAAGCCTGGGGAGAGACGGAGGTCCATGGAATTTTACAAAGAAATGATGGAAGTGATGATAAAAAAAAAAACATTAAAAACAGTATATGTGGGTGTGAGTAAAGCTTTGAGTAAAGTGAGAAGGGGAGAAAGAGGAGGGCATGAGAAGGTGAGTGGTAAAGTAGGATTTGAGAAAGTGTCTAAGCGTAAGAGGGAGGATGAGTTGATAGATTTGTTGACTGAGGTGAGGGATGACAGAAGAAAATTTCAGGAGGAGCAGATCAGAGTAAATTATTCAAAGCTGGTGCTTATGGAAAGATTGGTGTCTTTGCTTGAAAATTAACTTAGTCACTAAGACCATCAGCTCAACAATAACTTGGTTTCCCGAATCAGTTAACGAATGCATTTGGCGCGAACAAATAAAATCTAGTGGTACAGTTTCACTTTCATTTTCAAGTGTGTTTTGTTTGGGGTTTTTTATTAAGTTTCATGGACTTTTATTTCTTAATTTATATTTTGCTATGAAAATTGCATCGCAACTAGGTTAAGGGCTACCCAAAGGTAGAACAATGTATGCAGAGCCTCGGGAATTCGATGATGACGTCACGGTGAAATTGTACAAATGAATCACGGCCAATAAATAATAATTACTCTTACATACTTTGATTTCTCATGATTATTGTAAACATCAATCAATGTGTAACTTATCTTGTCAGTATAACACTAATCGAATGTAAAATCAAAGCTAAGTTGATCTCGCTGTACTAACAGATATGACGTCATAGGCTAGTTTGACACGCAGTTTCTCTGTACTTGAGACGCAGATAAAGCTATTAGTGGAACTGAAAATATGAAAATTAAATTTATATAAGCGTGATCTGACTACTTTTGATTCATATTTTTGAATGCATTAATCAATATAGGTATTACGTATCTTTTTTTATTTACTGAAAATTTCGGTTAATTTGATAGGTACGCGAACTGCTGTGTGTAAATGCACATACTTTATCAAAAGTCGGCTAAATTTTATATAATTCTCGGGCAGTGAGAAGTTGCTCCCAGCATTTTTTCGGGTTAAGAAATTTGTCTTAAATAAAACACAATCAATTTCTTCGTGAAAGATTATCCTTATATCGTTGAACTTTTACGATCTTTGTATCCATACATATTTTTTCTAATTTTAAACATGTCACGTGACAAACAGCTGATGTACATGAAGTCGCGTTGGCCGAACTCGGTTGAGACCCCATACATACATATCAATTAGTATAGTTCACATTAAATTAAAAGTAATGCTGATAAACGGGCGGCCTTAACCTAGCTGCATGGGAAATTTACACCTTTTTAGGTCACCTGAGTAAACTCAGGTGACCTATTGCCATCCGTTTTCGTCCGTCGTCGTGCGTCGTGCGACGTCCGTAGTCCATCGTGTGTTAACATTTGAACATTTTCAGCTTCTTCTCTGCAACCACTCAATCAATTTCAACCAAATTTGGCACAAAGCATCTATGGGTGAAGGGGAACAAAAATTGTGAATTTCATGATCCCTGCCCCCCTGGGGCCTGAGGGGTGGGGCCAAAACCACTAAAATTAATGCAATCTTTAAAAATCTTCTTCTTTACTCCTGGACATCAAGCAGTCAAACTGTTTGCATGATTGTAATCAGCATTGAGTCCTCTACCAAAATTGTGAAATTCATGGCCCTGGGGTCAGGGGTTCTAGTGCTAGGGCAGGGCTAAATAAGTATATAGTGAAAATGCATTATTTCTTTGAAAATCTTCTTCTCTGCTCCTGGGTATTAAATAAACCAACTAAGTAGATAGTTATGATGAGCAAGAGTGCTTCTTTCAAAATTGTGAATTTTATGGCCCCAGGGTCAGGG
>PRKT01000850.1:183390-200890 GCA_003671525.1 Saccostrea glomerata | reverse complement strand
TTTTTAAATAAAAATTCTTTGATTTTTCCTTTGCCTCTGTCTTTTTGTAATAGTCAAAGGCTCGTGACGTCATAGTTGAGCGGTTGAGACGTCATAGCTATGTGAAGTGAAAACACTGTAAACATGGATTTAGCAACATAATTTTGGTAATTTTGACAGTTTTATTCGCTGTCACAATGGTTTATTTATTTCCATCTATCTTCTAGTAAGTCAAGGAAGATTTTTTTTACAGCAATCTTCGTTACCGAAAGGGAAATCGAGAGTTTTCCCGCACTTCTGATATTCGTCACACTGTGACAGGATATCATTTTGATATCCTTTCACACTGTGACAGGATATCATTTTTATTCAATGAATAAATTACAGTATTTCACAGGTAAAAATGTAATAAATGCATTTTCACTATATAATCTATATAGCCCCTACCTAGCACTAGAACCCCTGACCCTGGGGCCATAAAATTCACAATATTGGAAGAGGCACTCTTGCTCATCATAACTATGAACTTAGTTATTTTTTTTAATACCCAGGAGCAGAGAAGAAGATTTTCAAAGAAATAATGCATTTTCACATAATTAATTTAGCCCCTCCCTAGCACTAGAACCCCTGACCCTGGGGCCATAAAATTCAAAATACATGTGTATTGGAAGAGGCACTCTTGCTCATCATAACTATGAACTTAGTTAGTTTATTAAATACCCAGGAGCAGAGAAGAAGATTTTCAAAGAAATAATGCATTTTCACATAATTTATATAGCCCATCCCTAGCACTAGAACCCCTGACCCTTGGGCCATAAAATTCACAATTTTGGAAAAGGCACTCTTGCTCACCATAACTTTGTGCTTAGTTAGTTTATTAAATACCCAGAAGGAGAGAAGAAGATTTTTAAAGAAATAATGCATTTTCACTATATAATCTATATAGCCCCGCCCTAGCACTAGAACCCCTGACCCTGGGGCCATGAATTTCATAATTTTGGTAGAGGACTCAATGCTCAATACATTCATGCCAACAGTTTGCCTGCTTGATGTCCAGGAGTAAAGAAGAAGATTTTTAAAGATTGCAATAATTTTAGTGGTTTTGGCCACACCCCCCAGGGGGGCAGGGACCATGAAATTCACAATTTATGTTCCCCTTCACCCATAGATGCTGTATTCCAAATTTGGTTGAAATTGGTTCAGTGGTTTCAGAGAAGAAGCTGAAAATGTTCAAATGTTAACACACAACGGACGACAACGGATAGCAATAGGTCACCTGAGTTACTCGGGTGACCTAATAAAAACCTGTATTATATTTGATATAAATTGTTCTGATAATATGAAGACACTCCTTGTCAGAGTTGTTCTGCAGTTTTATATATGAAGGGCACCAGTACATACCATGCGCTCCTGTTCCATCTTGTTCTGTCTCTCTATGTCTGCCCTCTTGTCTGCCTTATCTAAAGAACATCGGCCAAATTTCAATGGTTCAAATATTTACGAGTACTTCTGTGTTTTATAATGGCTACAGTGCTAGATCACCTTTCTTTTAAAAGATAAGCTTGTAATGCATCTAAAACAATCAAGTTTCAGTGACTAATATGAAAATATAATAAATCAAGTATACTTACATTGTTTATTTAATGCTGCTTGCATTCTCCTCTTAAGGCGTTCTTGTGGTGTAAGTTTGATGACCTACAGACAATGACATTATCTTTTTTTATCAACCAAAATTCAAATACAATGGAGCAGTTCATTCAAAATATAACTGCAAATGTGAAGACTTCAAACTTGGATAAACCTTACATTGATTTTACCAAAAAAAAATATCCCTGCCCCCCTCATATCAGAGCCCATGAACCAGGGACCAAAAAAAAAAAATTTGCAATGCACATGTCTGGATATGAAAAGAATGTACTGTACTTAATGATTCACCAATAAATTAAAAATGTCACAAAGGACAAATACATCCAGCATATGGGGGGAGGGGGGGGGTGTAAAAGTATAAAATTATGTAATTTATGAGTAAGAGACTGGATCTTTAATTCTTATGATCAATTCCCAAGAAATATAGATAAAACTTGGTTGATCAGAGATTCTCTAATAGAAATGGAGGATACAATCTTCTAATATAAAACTCATTAATATAATCTTTTAATGGATGCATGTTCACGCATTACTCCCAAAGGATAAATGCATATACAGGTTGGTTTTTTTATGCAATGAACTATTTTTGTTAATTTCTTACAAAACTGCACATAATACAGTTTGTGAAAATTAACTATAAGCTTGATTTCTTGATAAGGAAACTGGCATAACTTTAACTTTTGTAGGGAGTCTACATGTATCTAAACCCTTCTTTTAATACTTGGTGATTTTTAAGTTTTAATTTAAGCTGCATTTCACATTTTTGTGCAGATGTAACATATGGCAATTTCTTGATTCTATGTCCCAAATTTCTTAATAAGTATTTAGAAAAATAATTATATAAATGAGGATGAAAATACCAGGTGCACAATTTAACATGATGAATAATGATTATACAAATATTTCGACAGTCTCCAGACAAAACCATGCCTATTGAGACACACAGACAAACAAGCTGATTCCAATATATCATAAAGAATACCATATACATAATAGTTTTATCCTATGTGGATAATACATGTATGTATGCTGTACAGTAGTGAATTAGAAATGGATTTTTTTTTTCTTTTAAACACTCAAACACCCAGAATGTTATTGATCTTACTGACTTGAGATGTGGCCAAGGATGTTTTACCCACACCAGATCCCGATCTGAAAGATGAATATAACACTTTTTAAGGGAAAAAATAAATAAAATAAATTCTACGTAGATATATCATTGACAAGTGATTTATATTGATACTACAAATCACAAAATGTGGGTATAAAGTTTATCTTGCGGTTTTTTTTTTTGGAAACAAATTGCTTCATAATAGATACAAGTCTTGGTATTAGTATTCTTATTTTTTGTAATTGTTATTGTTTTTCACTATATTTTATCAATAATAAACATGGTAAAAACTGCCCAAGAAATGATGTTTACTTGGACAATCTCAACTATTAACTAAAAGATGAAATGTTTTTTTTTTTTATTTCAAAAAGAGTAAGATGATATCATGACTAAAGCAAGAAAGTAAATGCCAGAATTTTTTTGGTAAGAGTGAAAAATGTTTCTTATACACAAAACAATTATCAATATTGCATTGAATCAATGTAAATCAATGATACATCAAAATCAAAATTTATCAATGACAATCTAATTTCATCCATTTTTACAAATACTGTATAACTAAAGTTTCCTTGAAACAATTTAAAGTTCTTACTTTTGAGTGTTTGATTTGCCTTTCCGATCAGATTCTGAATCACTGCTAGAAGCAGAAGATGACAGGCTTTTCCTACGATATCGTTTTATTACAGGTTTTTCAGGACTTGTTGACCTAGAACTGAAAAACAGAAATATGCTTATGCAAGCCATTTTTCAGCTAGATATAAAACAAAATAATGAACTTAAGCCAAGTAATTACAGCTATGCCCGGCTATCTACCAAACTTCTTGTACGGTACATATTTAGAATATTCCAAAAACATTCTTTTATATAATTGTCTATGTTATGATTAATCTGAAGAATATCTTAAACATTAATGTTTTAAAATGTTTACAGTAAAATCAATCAAAATTTTTGTGTTGTCAGTTCTTCATGATTTGAGGAAAATTAAGTGGGACAGATTCATAGAAGAAAGCAAATATCTTTTGAACACATCTGCCAATTGTGGGAAGGTGAAATTAATGGTAAAAATAACACTGCTTTCAATAAGTACTGCTTCATTGTCTAGATTCAACCTTTTTTTAAATTAAAAAGTTAACTTTTTGTTCTCCATATCAAAAGCCACTTTTAAAAAGTGAAACTATAAACTCACCTTGACCTTGATGATCTTGATCTACTTGACCTTGACCTACTTCTGGAAGATTTTGATCTTGACCTGAAATAAAATTTTCTCTTCCTTATTAATTTTGTTTACATCTATTGAATTCATTATAAATTGCTACTAATGTAAACCATTTACCATTCAATCTTTTTGTTGTCTTCAAATAATTTATAGCATATATACTCAATTAAGATAAAACTTTCAATATTTTGTTGATTTCCATTGACTTGTCAAATAGTCTATCTATGTGTGTATACCTTGATCGTGAAGATGAATAGGATCTTGACCTAGATCTAGATCGCGAGAGACTGACCCCCTTACGAGGTGATCCAGACGACATTCTAGAATCTCCAGATCGCTTCCCATTCTTCTCTTTTTGAGGAGATTCATTAACTGTCTTTTCACTTAAAGATTGAAATTTTTCTGGGGATTTACATTTAGACTGTGATTTCTGTGGAGTTCTTGATCGAGATCTAGATGCAGATGAGTATCTTCTTTTTCGTTTCTTCTTTTCTTTTTTCTTCTTACTGAAAATAAAAAACAATCATCTGAATCTATGCGGAGAAAGAGTTACATTGTCTAGTTCATGGCCTTATTCTTCAACTTAAAATGTCAATCTTTCTTTTTTTCATTTTCTCCAAATTTCACAACAACAACTTACCATTTAAAACCCATACATGTACATGTGTATCTCGATCAAGGCATGTTTATCAATTTTAACTGAATAGTCTCATAGTATGTATCTATAGCTTAAGTCTTATTGTACACTCTACAAATGCAGATGTCGGTTTTCATAAAAATAAGTGACACCGACCATGTCTGTGAGGACTCGCTAACACTTAATTGTGGAGGAAGGGCAGGACCCTGGAGCACACCCTCTTCATCACTTTCTCCACCAAAACTTGTTATAAATTCCACTTTTGTCTTCTTGTGCTCTTCAGGTGAACGTGAGCGGGATCTTGATGATGAAGACTTTCTAAATAAAAAAAAAAACATACATGAATGTTTACCATAAAAAACAAATGATTCTGTAATGAAACAAAACTTTTTATAAATACAATTTATATTACCTTTGATATGGTTCATATTTTGGACTATCTCTTGCAGCATAGCTGGAAGGGAATTTCAGAATATTAACTACTACATGTACTAAAAAAGATCCAGTTTAGAGAAAATTCAAAAGGAAAATTTGTGTCAAAACTACATCTTCACTATCATTTATTACCAAGTGCTAATCTTTTGAATGACCAGACATGTTTGAGGCATGCAGGAGATACATTTAATTTTATAAATGTGGATACTTAGAGGGTTGAAATGTAAAAAATGATTTTTATAGTATACTGTATCATGTTCATGAAATTCCTGGTCCTCTTAATAGATATAATTGTTCTTACCTACAAGAAAGAGAATATTTACCTTGGTGGGCTGAGTTTTCTACCAGCAAGCTTCTTCTCTTTATAAGCCCTTCTCTCTCTTCTTGACTTTCTTCCCTATTATTGTTTAATATGTATACATTGGTAACTAAACAGTGTCAAATATGTTGATTTGTATATTCTTTCGAGTACTTTTGACAAAATAAAAAATTTCTTTGAGGTGTGAAGTGGATTGATAATGTTCAAATCACTTGAAGTCCAGTCAACTTCTTAGATCTGGGCTGTGTTTATGATTGTAATGGCCTACATAAGGCAATCTTTCCCCACATTTATACCATCATCATCAACATTCCATTGTACATCATATATTTAACTTATAACGAAATGTTGCAAGATGTAAATTGGCTTGGAGAGAGGTTTTACTTCAACTTCAGAATTTAAGAGGGTTAACACTACGAAGCAAATATTTTTTTCTGAAAGGTTTGGTCTTCTAATTCTTCATGAAAAAATTCTGACTTTGTATATCAGCTAGCAAATTGCTTGCTGATGGATGAGAATTTACTTTGTAAAAAATTTAAAGTTACCAATAAAATATTTACTTACAGCAAATTGTGCCTTTTCCTCTTCTAACATTTTTGCTTGTCGTATTTCCTCCATTTCCTCTTTGTCTCTTGATAACCAGCTACAGATAACATTATTTTAGCTCTTACCATCAATACTGTACTTGGAAAAATTAAATTTTTAAGAACACAAAATTTTAAGCTCTTGATTCCTTAATTTTGTATTTCTTTAACACTAATTCTGAAGCTTACCAAACAAAGTCTTCATCCTTCATCCCATACGTTTGTGCACACTGGTTCAGCAAGGTCTTCTGTTCATTTGTCAAAGTGTCAATGTCCAGAGTAACATCTTAAACAGGAAAAAAAAGGTTTTGAATCTGTCAAAGTAGGCAAAATAGGTATTCTTTTTGTCAGTTTTGAGGTATGTATCATTCCAAATTAAAAAAAAATTACAACATTAATGTCTTAATTTATATGTATCTTGAAAGGTTTTGATGTTGTGGATCCTGTATATCTTTCTTGTACAAAGGTAAAATTCTTTAATACATGACACAGTCAATAAAATAATTTTTCCCAAATAAACTCATGGTGGAAGGTCAGAGGTACCAAGACAGAGATGACAAACACTACATGCCTCTGCTCTGTCACAGTTATGGTAGGGCATTAAAAAAATAACAAAATGAAAAGACTGAATCATTGTGTAAATTACTTTTTCACGTAAACCTAAAAAAATCTCCAATTTCCATCAGGTGAATATCTAGAATTGTCTGACTTCTTTTACCTAGATCCATTGCCTCTACATCTATGTCTGAGTCCTCCTCTTCACTCTCCCCCTCTTCCTTTTTATCAGGGGTTGGTGTGCTGTCTTCATATGTGTAACCTATTGCTGCCTTCTTCTCTGCCAGTCTTAAAGGTCAAAGAAACATTAATATTTACATGTTTGCTTATATGGACAATGAAAAAAACAAATTATTGCTTTACTTTCAGGGGGCTTGTTACCTAAAAAGAATAAAGGTTATCAAAAACAGGAAACTATTCATTTGTGTGATTTTTAACTTGTCTTCAAAATATTTGTATCTGTATATTAATATAGAAAATGTATTAAACTGTGCGGTTTGACTGCACAGTTTGACTTTGTTTTATTATTTATTCCATTATTCAAGGGTACTTTGTTTTCGTCATAAAAATCCGGAAGTTACTGGCCGGTCAGTTTTACTTTTACATTCATCTTTGAAATCGAAATTGAAAGTACAGAAACAAAACAAGTGAGTTCAATTTCTACATCAACGAGTTCGTTGCAATTTGCTTACAATTGCGTGGCAGTTGCTGGGGTGTGCAACTAGTATTGCCCAACACCCGGAGCTACCGTTTTTTGGGGGTAGTAAATATAAAATTAAAATTATGCATGTAAATACATGAGAAACACAAACGATATTTTCACTCATTGTTTTGCTGTTTAATTTCCAACTATTGAAAATTTTCTAGGCAGCATGCTCCTACATCTTACATCATGCTCTTAAATCACTTTAATATCATCCATTTTGCAGTACTACCTGACTTATTTACTTAAAAAACGATCGTTTTTTCCTAATCCGAATTTCCTCTATTCCTCTGTTAATGGTAAATACATGCAGATATCTCTTTCAATTATATACGATCCCCAAATCAAATGATAGCTAAGTGTTATGTGATTAAACTTTAATATATTTCAATTATACTTATTGGTTTGAAATGAAAATAAAATGATTTTTGCTTCATTTTAGATAAGCTAGAGTAGTGCAATATGTTCAGAAAAGAAAAGATAATTTCTTAAAAGTTTTAAACTTCAACTTTAAAAGGAATTGCTTAGGACCCTTCCTTTCTCAACTATGAACTTTTTAAAATATTAGTTTTTACAGTTTTTTGCCCCAATATTTGAAACTGGTCACTTTTAACTTCGGACTAATAACTTTATTGTTGTTACAAGCCTGTGGGTTAGTACTTGATTTTTTTTTAATTGCACATCCCTGAGTAGTAAGGCAGTTGGCAAAAAAGATTATATTGTCTACCACCCATATTACAAGCCCAAACAAAATTAAGGCACAGTACAATGGTAAATCTGTTTTGTAATTCAACCAATTCATGTGAATTTGTGTATTAAAAAAATTCAATAAAATAAAAAAAAATTCCTACCTACCGACCCTATTTTATTTCAGCATGTAACAGTAAACAAAGTTATTTTTTTGTTTGGCCTTATGAACAATAATTATCATTCATTTAAATGCAGCTAATCATTAAAGTTGGACAGGAATTAATTTAATAAATCCAATTACAGACTAAAAAAATTACATAAAATTAGCGTTGACCACCTTTCATTCATTTTTTGCAGAATTTAATTGTAAGCTTGTTCTTTTGTGCGATAACCAGTTTTTGCTTCGCGTCAACAAATGTATATATAGAAATCACGTCATTGTCAATTCTCCTTGTGTGGCTTACCAATTTAATAAGGCATAGTATTGAGGATCAATACATATACGACACACCGAAACTATAGATATTATAAGCATCGTACTTCTTTTCTAAATTTTCCTTGGCTTTCAAATGTTTCGAAAGTCAAATAGGCCTAAACCGAAAGTAGATCACACACTCCTAAGTTAGTTCTTCTAAAAGAAAACCAGTTTACAGGCTACTTGGAACTCTGTAAAACATCGAGGACTCCCGAAAGATTAATGGAGGCTTACACTTGGACTTCACTTCCGGCATACAATCTTAATGTGTCATCTCCCGAGGGAGATGACAAATATGTGACAAACTTTGATTACTGCTTGTAGTGCTCTATAATTAATAGCGAGATCATGTTCATGCTCAATTCAAAATATTGAATGAAAAATACTCCCTGGAGATGATGATATTGATGACCTTTTACCTGTGAGATGAGGATCTTTGTGACCCTTTACCTGTGATGAGGAACTTTGTGACCCTTCACCTAGGAGATGATGATATTGATGACCTTTTACCTGTGAGATGAGGATCTTTGTGACCCTTTACCTGTGAGATGAGGAACTTGGTGACCCTTTACCTGTGAGATGAGGAACTTTGTGACCCTTTCACTGAGCCGGCCCCTGGGACTGGATAGAATCATCTCTAACATGTCTCCCTTCTGCTTCTCCATTACCACAAAGATTCTCTCAGGGGTCTCAAACATCTTCTCCAGATTAACCACACCTGGATGGTGTAGATTCTGAAAGGAAACACTTACTGTAATAATGATCTGTCCTCATTTCATTATACAGTGAAACTTGTCTGATACAGATGTTGTACAATCCAATACATATGTATCTTGACTTGTACAATAAAAACTTTAAGTAAACACAAGTGTTTAAAATGTCTTATCACCAGAATGTTATATTACTGACCAATTTCTATGGAGCCAGTGTCTGGATTAGACAAGTAAATTGATTAAATAGGGAGTATTTTTCATTCAATATTTTGAATTGAGCATGAACATGATCTCGCTATCAATTATAGAGCACTACAAGCAGTAATCAAAGTTTGTCACTTATTTGTCATCTCCCTCGGGAGATGACACATTAAGATTGTATGCCGGAAGTGAAGTCCAAGTGTAAGCCTCCATTAATCTTTTGGGAGTCCTCGATGATTTACAGAGTTCCAAGTAGCCTGTAAACTGGTTTTCTTTTAGAAGAACTAACTTAGGAGTGTGTGATCTACTTTCGGTTTAGGCCTATTTGACTTTCGAAACATTTGATAGCCAAGGAAAATTTAGAAAAGAAGTACGATGCTTATAATATCTATAGTTTCGGAGTGTCGTATATGTATTGATCCTCAATACTATGCCATATCAAATTGGTAAGCCACACAAGGAGAATTGACAATGACGTGATTTCTATATATAGATTTGTTGACGCGAAGCGAAAACTGGTTATCGCACAAAAGAACAAGATTACAATTAAATTCTGCAAAAAATGAATGAAAGGTGGTCAACGCTAATTTTATGTAATTTTTTTAGTCTGTAATTGGATTTATTAAATTAATTCCTGTCCAACTTTAATGATTAGCTGCTTTTAAATGAATGATAATTATTGTTCATAATTCCGTATTGTGTTAAGAAAATATTGTTCAAGGAAAGTATTTGAATTTAAGTAAATTGTAAACACCCAGAAGCACAAAGACCGCTAGAATGAAATTTAACCAAAAATCGCCTTGGGTTCTCTCGCAGACGTCCATGCTTTCCATATATGTATATACTGCGGCGGGAGGGCGTGGCTTCATTATTCAGCGGGTAGTAGTGTATTTTATCAAATGTTTCTCGACGAATCAGATTCAAGTAATTTACATGAAAGTATAATATATAGACTTAGTGAATCTGGAGAACATAAATATGGGTTATGTTAGGACAATGATAGACAACAAATTTCGCCCAAAAAAGCTCATTTCAGCCTGATTCTGGTGAGCTAAAAATGGCAGTCTAATCTACATGTCTTACTTCTTTTTCTCATCCTCTGGCCCTTTGTTTACAGCACCATACATTTCATCAATATAAATTTGATGCAAGGCTTGTTCCTCTGACACTATAAACGTAAAGAAAAATTTTACATTTATTTTAAAAATTTTGCCTTCGTTTCTTCTTCTTTGATTCAGTAAAATGTCTAAGAAATATATCTAAAACATATAGGAATACTCCATTTGCTTCAAGTAATACTGTCTATAAAATCGTGTGAAAAGTTAAAAGTATCCAAGTATTAAATTAATTAAAAGAGATACATGTAATAGAATTTTCTGTCTATGAGCCCTTTAGATTTGTACCTCCTGCGCTTTCATTTTCAACCAATGTTCGATATCTCTCATAGTTTGCTCTCCTTTCTTCTTCCTCCTCTCTCTGACTTAATCTACAGAAAAAATAAACTTACTAAAATCAACACTTTAATTTTCAAATTAAGTAAAAAATACAAATTATTAAATTAAATTTGTTTGTAAAAGTTAAACAGACAGTAGTCTTACATTGGTGGTGCCACTAGATTGAACTTAGGCATGATGTCTAGATGTGCTCTAACATCAAATCTGTCTATCATGTTCTCTTTGTCTCCTTGCCAAGGCATCCTGTCAACAAATTGTTATACATGTACAACTTAGCTATCTTGCTTGAAGATGTTATGCAAATGGTTTAAGTGTTAAAAGTATATACAGTCAAACCTCATAATCTCAAACTGAGAAAACCCGTTAAAACTGACAGATAGTATGAGGGTTTCAGATACTGAGATTCTACAAGAACTATGGCTGGGATTTCCAACTTGTGGTATTCAGAAAGCAATGTTCAAAATACTAATTTATTTAAGGGGGCCGACTGGGGTTTTTATGTGTGAAAACTAAAATAGCGAAACTCTTCATTTTTATACCATATATAACTTACATTAACTTTAGTTTACATGCAAAGTTAGAGCGAAATCTACAACCCAGGTATTTTAAGGGACTGTCTCAAATATAGGTACATTTACTATAGGATTATATAGGAAAGTGCAAATTTTTAATATGATGAGTAATACTATATTGTACATTATGTCATAATGTGCAAGAAACACAAAATTCTACCATCTTGATTCCAGAGGCCAGAGGGGGTGTCGTATAGTGAGACTTCCCCCATAGTGAGTCTTCCCCCGGAAGGCTCACTATATAGTGAGTCTTCCCCCCGGAAGGCTGGCTATATAGTGAGCCTTCCCCCCGGAACAATGGCTATATAGTGAGACTTCCCCCACGGAAGTTTCACTATATAGCCGTTCTTCTGGGGAAGAACGCTCACTTTATAGCCAGCCTTCCCCCATTCATAGCGAGACTTCCCCCTCTTATTATAGTTTCCGAAATATTGTTTTATTATTTTAAAAAATTTAACAGTGTTAATTTATGACGAAATTATCTTCCATATATATACATGTATTTATATATTTATTTTATATGCATGAACAGTTTGAATATCGTTTTAACTGTTTGATATCCATTATAACATATACATGTATATTGAGATGATATAATTTATATAATATGCATACCCTTTGCTTTACATGTATTGATAACGAATAATTTTTTTAGTTCACGAGTCACTTATATGAAATGTTCTAATTGTTTTCAGCATTTGAATAAAAAATAAATTTATATCATAGTTTTGTTTGTTTGTTTTTCTGTTTGTGTACAAACATTAGCTATTTTCACATTAGATATGGTTCAACCGATTAAAAAAAAATGTAGCGAAAAGAAGAAAAAATTATAGTACTTTAAGACTATGCGAGAAATAAAATAATTGTGCTCAATTGTGAAAAATAAAACATGCATTCCAAATCTCAATTCATATTCAAATATCTTATCTCAATCAAGTAATGACTGATGCATACATGCACGCTCTGTGTTTCAACGTATAAAGTGTAAAAATGAAATTGCGACAAAACAGATCTACACATAAAAATTGACAATTAGCCATCTCCGACTTTAGTGCAAAATAGTTTAGTCAAATAAGTGACAATTGCAATGCAGTCTCACTATGGCGGAAGTCTCACTATATGACAGGGGCATTTCAAAAGGCAAAAAATTAACGAACTTTTCTGTTTAAAAAAAAAAATTATAAGGTAATGGAGACATTCTCAAATTTCTCTATTTTAAATTTCAAGACCGTACGTTGATTACTTTTTATTCAATAACATTTTTATTACCCCTTTCTTTAAGAGCTTCATTATATCATAACGTCAAAAACACACTATAAGCGACGTCAACCTACCTACCAGTATGAAGGATTTTAAAATGTACATGGAAATATTAGTGTGTTTAATACAAACATGCTTTGGGGGCTCTCTGCTGCAATAGCGACTGCAGGATCCAGATTAACCTTCACAGGACGACCATACACCCTCAAAAACTGGGTTGGATCAAGTTTCTATTTTTAAAAAAAAGAGAACAAGAAGAAATAATACATTTCAGAACAATACTTATAGCAACACTTTGAATGAAAAATGACTGCTCACTATTTTCTCATAGAATTCTCTTCGTCGATCTGCCCTTTTCTTGTAATCAACCATAAGCCCTCTGATTTTCTTCTCCTGTTTTCTGGCTTCATGCCACATTTTCAAGCCTTATGTTTCCTAGGTTATATTGTATGATTGTAAAATTTTCTGCAAATGGAAAAATATGATTTTCTGACAAAAGATCCAGATAACATGGATAATCATAAGTACAGTGGAACGTTCATCTTTGCTAGCCAAGGTTTCTGATATGCTACATTCCTCATGAACCCTTGGCATACGGTGAAGTCAAAAGACAGGATTGTTTGCGTCGCGTGATCTCGAATCTATCAGGTACGCATAGATTGCGTCATAGACAGAAATAAGCACACGTGTTTAAAAAAAATTAAATCAAAGTGTTTTTAAGAATATTTAAGAAGCAAAAATTGAGTTATGTTTATTTATTATTTATAGTACATATTGGAAGCTTCAATATAGATTCTTAATCCCATAATTAGAAGATATTGGATGACACCATATCTATTCATAGAATCGCATGTTATCTTACGGATGGTTGTTTACTTGTGTTTTTCATTTCCGAGATTAAAGAGTCAAGAAGTATCCCGAACGCAAATATCGTCATTTACAAAAAACAATTGCTGATTGGTCGACCGGGTGTACCGAATTCCAATCAGAACTTGAGAAAAAAATCCCAACTTCTATCAACACTGTATGCCAAGGGATTATCAGGTTGGGCACAGTCTACCAAATGGTACTTTATCCCCCGTTTGGTAGATAATCTACCACATCGGTAACGAATCTTACTAACCAAATGGGGGACTTTTTTATTCTATTGCAATCTTTATTAAAATAAAACAAAAGCGCATTTATTTAGGCATTGGGGGATTTTATTGAACATATGCCTCGCACAATTAACATAAATCGGTCGAATTCCTATGTGCAATTTCTCCGTAACTTCATAAAAACAATACCCATAGTTGTATGTAACAGCCGAACTTCTTGAAGAAACGACAAAAAAAAGTCTTTGTTGTGTCTTGTTGGATAAAAATTCAATTTTATATAGTGATTTAACTCTTGATGAGTTAACTTTCAATCTCTTTTCGGATCTTCGTCAATGTTTATCTCCATAAAATCCTGTTTAACACGAGCTCCTTATGCCTTACCGGTATGGTGGGCACTTCCTGCGACAAAGTTATTTTTTTCTAGAGTTGCACGTACTATTTGCTGTCATTTTTCTTTTAGGATGAAGTTGCAGATTCTATGCGACCTTTTGGGGTTTAATATGCATATTACTGGTGAATTTTATAAATTTGAAAAATAATATTCAATATTTGTTCCAAGTACATCGTTTTAAAAAAAAATAATTATATCATACTCCAACTGCATTTACTATTTTTATGATGACCAGAGCCATTGTGTTCAAAATAAAATGAAATAAAGCCGAAAACTTATTTTTCTTCTGATTTCCTAATTGAAAATTAACACAAATGTGCCTCCATAGTTAAATCCCACTTTTCATCAGGTTTAAAAAAGATCATCGTTTTGATTGGTTTGCACTAATTTATTGGTTGCCCGGATAATCGAAATAGAAAGTAAAGGACATGATTGACAGGTGCAGCAATGTTGGAGAAGGAGAGATTTTTTTTTAATCAAAAAACAGAGAAACATTGCACTTGTTTACATAAGCTACGCTTTCTGTCAAATTTTTGAACGACTCTGCGCAAAAAATTGGACATAGAATTTCTGATTTTTTTCACCCAGAACACCAAGAAATATCTATATTTTATTCCACATGGTTTAAAATTATGCGCAATTCCACTCCACTCCATGGAATTAAACACAACCAACTTTGTCCCCCATTTGGTTAGTAAAATTCGTTACCGATATGGTAGATTATCTACCAAACGGGGGATAAAGTACCATTTGCTAGGCTGTGCCCAACCTGATTATGAGGAGAGTAGCGTATCAGAACACAGGCACCTGAATTTTTATCAATAAGTCGCTAAATAAGCCAAATATTCGAAAAATTCTACCCCCTCTATATATAAATACACAAGGTGTGCAACGCCATTTTGACCCCCACCTCGATTCAGACTTAAATTTAACACATAAATTGGATATGCCTACTGGTTTGCGTGTAGCACTGGGTTCAAATATGATATTTCTTGCTATACATTTCTTCCTTAAGTTTAAATCCAACGCGTGGATAGTGCTTTCAACTGAAATTAATGCAAACTTCAAATTTCATTCCAAGGCTCGATCGCCATCAGCTGACGTCACGGAAAATTAATCTCCACACCAAATGCTCTAATACATAAACTTTTTAATACAACAATTCTTAAATTATCTAATTGACAAACAAAAATCCGAAAAAATAAAATACTGAAAGATTATGTTGATTCTAAACCCTTGATTTTATTTAACACGTTTTATTTATTTATGTATTAGAGCATTTGGTGTGGAGATTAATTTTCCGTGACGTCAGCTGATGGCGATCGAGCCTTGGAACGAAATTTGAAGTTTGCATTAATTTCAGTTGAAAGCACTATCCACGCGTTGGATTCAAACTTTAGGAAGAAATGTATAGCGAAAAATATCATATTTGAACCCAGTGCTACACGCAAACCAGTAGGCATATCCAATTTATGTGTTAAATTTAAGTCTGAATCGAGGTGGGGGTCAAAATGGCGTTGCACACCTTGTGTATTTATATATAGAGGGGGTAGAATTTTTCGATATTTGGCTTATTTAGCGACTTATTGATAAAAATGCAGGTGCTGTGATCAGAAACCCTTGGTTAGCGAAGATGTGGAACGTTACAAAACATCATTAACAGTTTACACTATCCCTAACTAAAGGAAAATATACACAATATACTTCATCATCTGTACTTTGGGCTACATAACAAGTAATTCGAGATTCCTCCAATTCTAAATCCTGCAGCGCTTTTACTTGTGACATGTGCAGAGGATTGCGGATTACATAACAACGCAACGTTGCTTGTACTGATGAGACAGGATTACCTTTCACACTTTCCTATACTTGCTTATCATGCTTATGAGATTGTACACATTCCCTTAGCCATCTCGGTCAGTCCGTGTGGTAAATAATCTTGGACCGGAAATAAAGAGTCACGTGACCTCAATTATCAGGCTTAAAACAGTTTTGGGTGGTTTTGTATGCTCTAGTTCATGAGCACACATAGGAGTTAAAACTCAATTTTATCGTGGCATTCTGTAACTAGTAATACAAATAATATACTTTCACAAATATATGGTTTTATGTTTATTTATAAAAAATAAAAATAAAAAGTTTTGCTTTTTAATTTATAGGTCAAAAGAGTCGGGTGTGTTATACACTGTTTTGTAAATATTGTCGTCTGCCAGAGGATTAATATTGTCATCATTCAAACAGAACTTTGAATGGAATAAAAGGCAAGGACTACCTTTTGTGATTTAATTTTATCATTTTATTTCTATCATTTTTAATGGATATTCATGTTATTTTTTCTTTGCTAGCAGTTTATTTCTTTGAAGTTGAATGCACTTAGAAGGACTTTCGTCTGCATTAAAAAAGTACAATATTTAGGCCTATTTATTTATTCATCGGAACACAACAATCATTGATAAAGCCCTCACGATATACCACTTGCATAATGATTTGAAGTAATATTCTCTTCAATGGTGTAGATTTATTTTTAGATAACGAAATCAGATCTACAGAAATTTAAAATGCTGTAGTTTCCTAGGCCTACTCGGAACGGCTTCTCATACATACAGTAGTTACTTTGTAAATCTGCTTCAATATTAACAAGAAAACATGGATGTACCCATCAATTGTCGCCCGGTAAATAAATAAAGTAAACATTGGAAATGAGTCTTGATCATCAAACCGCTTCCATATCACACTGCTCAACGCGTTATCGGCTACTCGGTTGTTATCGGACACTCGGTTGATAACAATTTTTGACAGGTTAGTAAATTATTTTAAATAAACTCTGTTAAACTTAAATAGAAACAGAGAATATTTATAGTGCTTTTAGTAAACAGAAATGAATACGGATACAAAATAAAGCCTCGATACGTACTATTATAACATTTGTTAGCCTTTGGAAGGATTTAAAAGTCAAATTTGCTATATTTTGCAAGTTTTTCACCAATTGTCATTGCTGTAAATAGCTTTTTTTCTTCAAAATCCTTATGTTTACCTTGCTTTAATGATTGTCCACAAGAATACTTCCTCAGAATCTTGCGACTATGTAATTAAAGGGCAAAAAGTGCCCGAGTTTAACATTCAGTATGTTATCGGAAATACGGTTGAATAATGCACTTTGATATCGGATAACTCGGTTTTGGTTATCGGAAACAAAGGTTGTCATAAATTAGGGAAAAACGCAAAAAACGATAGAAGTCCGTATGAAATCTAAATATATAAAGTGGCTGGCACGGAATTCTAATTTTTGGCTATAATTTGCCTGTTTCAAGAATATGTAACTTTTAAAAAATGAGTGTTTTTTGGCATTTCTCACTGAAATCTGCATGATCTTGACCTATTTGAAAATATGGTATAAGTTTTAAAATTCATTTCAAGGTACCGAGGTCGCCTGGTGTCGCAGTGGTTAGAGTGTCTGCTCT
>PRKT01000850.1:158379-182114 GCA_003671525.1 Saccostrea glomerata | reverse complement strand
AAAAAAAAAAATTACAAAATCGTAAGTACAGATCTCTAAAACATCGGAGGTTGTTTAGCGTACCAAGAAGGAATGAGAACCCCCTGATGAACGGTCACATCCCGCAGTGTGCTCAAATGTGTAGATAGCGCTATTGCTCGGGATGGAGGGGGGGGGGTGACATGGATTTGCATTGCTAATGGGTGTTTATAGGGGGGGGGGGGCTGACATGGATTTGCATTGCTAATGGGTGTTTATACTAAAGCAAAAAATCTATCCCCCCCCTTGTACATGTAATTGAAAACGCAAAAAAACTGTTTGTAGAAAAAGATAAACATACGAGGAACTGAAGTGAATCAACCAGCACCCCTCCTCCTAAATAGGTATTTTTTACGGTTGGAAAATAAGTTATGTATTTTTTTTAATCAAAGCGTTTCTAACACAATAAAATTCCAGTCGGCTCCCTTAACTTTATTAATCTATTTAAAATATTTTTTTCTGGACCATGCTTTTTGTTAAAGGATAGTCTCTTTAATCGACTACCTGTCTGATTGACACAAGATCACATGATCAAGTATTAAACAAAAATAGTCCTATAAACTGGATGATTCTGTTTTAAGCTTATAAAAATATGTTAACGTTCTTCTGCGGTGCTGACGTCACAATCACAGGCAGTTGTTTCGTATACGGGGCACCCCTTCTTAAGCCACACCTGCTATATATGCACATGTGACGTGATAATACGATTGACATTACTGGACAAAAAAAAATAGTTCCCCGGGGATCATAGGGGAAATTGAACTTTTTTCTTTTTTCTTCTTTCAATACTATTCTTCGTTGAAAAATCTCTGCACGATTGAAAAGTGAACTCTCTGTTCCTTGTTCTTATTTAAAGAAAAATACAGCAAATGTCCTTGATGCAGAAATTAAAAATGATAAGTATCTCCTACTTAAAAAATAACGTAATACATGTAAACTATATCGGAAGACTAAAAGCAAAATTGTTATGATTAATTAAACATGATATATATTTACGTTTGAAACTACCTGAAGCGGTCTCCAAGACTAGAGGTTATCTTGAATGGAAAACAAGAAAAATGGTTGAACAGATGAGTACTATTATAATTTTATAATTATTTATCTTATTTATGTACATTTACATCAAAACAAACTTTTACGTTTGCTATTTTCAAGGATTGGCAGATTATAATGGATTTTTTCCAATCTATTTATGAAGCTACATGAAACTTTTTAACCTGAGTGTCCCATAACGTACACCCGTCACAAACCGAAGTATCCGGCAACATCAACCGTGTTGACGATATCATTTTTTCAACTAACGAGACATTTTTGGATTTTTAATCTCAGTTTGCTGATCTAAAGGTATTTGATTGTCCATAGAATAAATAGATCAGTTTGTTTGATAGAATAAAGAAATTTTGAATTCTACAAAACTTGAAAAGTTAAAATGTGATGACATATTCCGAAATTTTTGTAAAATTTCGTTTGAAAGAGCTGTTACAGTAGATCTTTTGAAAGAGAGTGATTTGGTTTGTGCTTTCTGTTGCTGTAAGTATAATTAATTATCTGTCATAGATCACAAACATTTTTTGCTGAAATGCAAATTTATCGTTGAAATATGAAATTTAAAACTACCCACATTTTCTAAACATTGCTTTTCTTGCACCGAGTGTCCGATAACAACCGAGTAGCTGATAACACATTGAGCAGTGTGCATATACATGTGTGGAAAGGGTATGCGTCTAAATGATTGAGACGATAGTCAAAAATACTTTGAAAACTTAAAGTCAAATACATTTTGAACAAAAACGATACCCTTTTAAACTTTATCAATTCCTCAAGTAAATGTTAGTTGCATAAAATATAAAATTTAACTATAGACACATGAATCACCTATTTTCAAAAATATTTTTATAAATGCTCTTTATGGAAGTAAATATATTATATGTCTCATAATATTTATAAAGGGAAAGAACATTCTGATTAACAATCTTTTTAATGTTTAGAAAACCTTTGATTCTGAATAACTTCTCCCAACTCAATCCCCATACACCAACACATAAACTTATATACGTATATAGCAGCCCTGTCCTCCGGGCTGCAATAAAGCTTTCCTTTTCATTTCAGGAAGAAACCAAACATATTCAGTTTTAATTTTGCATAATATTAATCATGATATAGGACTACGTGATTGATATTAGGCCTATTCTGTTTTATATACTGTGCGATTGAGAGTACGAATTTTTATAGCTGTAGATCTGTAGCGTTATGGTTTTATATATATGTCTTTGACCATAACGCTTCAGATCCAGTAATGTAAAAAAGGTGCAATTTACGGCGCAATATTTTTTGCACCCTTTTGGAGAGAATTTCTCCACTGTAATGGTAAAGTCAAATATATAAAATCATAACGCTACACCCGCAGCTAGAATTTTTATAAAAGGCGAGTTTTAGCTTCAAAATTAAATTTTTCAGTTGTTACATGTATGCATTATGAATATGTCATAAAAAATATTTGTTAACAAGTCAAGGAACCTTTGGGGTAGACTGTAGTGAACACAAAGGGGATGGGGGGTCCCGTCCCCAAGTAAGCACCTGTTGATTAACTGCGGAACTGTAGCGTTGTGATTTTATATACTGTACATGTATAGGGTCAATAATAAATATAGCCTTTGATTACGACGCAGTATTTTGTGGGCACTCTTCCGAGTCCTCGCTTGAAATCCAGCATTGGTCTATCTCCAAAGCCTTTATAATCGTTGAGTACAAACCAATATTAAACCTCGCTTGATTTGAGTTTTCTTCCATCCGACAATTTTTGTTTTAAAAAGCGGATATCTTCTACACTCTTATTACCCCACTTCCCACTTGTCGTTTGCTTGGCACAAAAATTCGGAGTCTGATATGTAGCCCCCCCCCCCACCTCCGAAAAATAAAATCCGGATTCACGTCATACGTTTGCTTTTTCAATACGATTGTGAATTTTTTTCTATCTAATGTTTAAGATACTGAATCATATATTTTTTAAACAGTGTTGGTCTCAATTTCTTTTCTTAAATATTTACCTTTAAAATCGCAGTTGCTCAACAAGTCAATTTTTGACGTTGGTTTATACTTACGTAGACGCGAAACCATCGAAAAATGCATGTATGTTTAAAGTAAAAAATTAGACTGGAATTAGAATTTCGACTCTGTCGTCTAAAAGTGATTCTTTTTTCCTTTAATTTGACATTTTTATAAATATAGAGGAGACATATATTAACATTTGACTCTTTGAGTATATTATATCCATATTAAACTTTTGCAAAGGAAGTTGTTATACTTATTGCTCAACTTTGTGTTTTACAGAAGATGAAAATCCTACCGTTTCAATTTGAAGATACTTACGCAAGCGATGGACCAAGGCAAAATAAAGAGATTCTACAAGAAACACAAGATGAGACTGAATTTAACCTCCACGAAATGTTCGATGTCTATGACGACGTTGGAGACGAAGTACCGGATGTCACTGGTTGTGACTTATTTTGTCCAGAATCCCTTTCCGACGAAGTTGAACACAATGTACCGTTCTCTTTGATAAGTTCACAAGAGTCGGACGATATTTCAGGGGGCATGGTTTATCCACCAATTGAAAACAGCCCACCAACGACCTTTAACGATTTTGGGGATGATCTGAACCGGCGACTATCGATGGAAGATTTGAGCCCATCAGAAAACGAGACGGATGACGTTATAATGGAAGAACAAGTTGGTATTCAGAGTGTGAATAATCTCAGAAGGATCCCTTCATATAACGCGGAAGTTTTCACGGGGAGCACCATACAGAATAGGGATCAACATGTTCCAGATTTGAATGGATCATTTTACGATTCTGACGAGGATAGAATTCTGAGTTCTTGTTCTACCTCTGATCAAGTTGTTCCAAACTTCTACATGGAGGAATAGTATTTTGAATTGGCAAGACCTGTCATTGTTATTTGTTGTTCAGAATAGGGATATAAATGGGCCGTTTTATGATTTTGCGAGGAGAAAATTTCGATTTGGAGGGAGAATGTTGAATTCGTATTCTACCTCTGTCCATGCTCCCATCTTTACATGGAAGAATAGTTGTTTTGAAATGGCGGGGCCTGTCATTGTTGTTTCTTCACTGTTATTGCTTCAAATGTTATCATATCTTTATTTATTGTTAATTATACATAATTTATTTTCTATTTATGAGAAATGCACATGAATGCAAGCGTTGCAAACAATGTTGATCATCCTTGTTGATATAAAATGTGCATGAAAGTAAGAATTACTAATGTTCCTCATCCTTGTTGATACTGTTAGACATTCTTGTTATTAAATTACTTGTGTAACTTTGTTAATGCAGCCATACATGTGTGATACTTAGTCTTAATCATGAAATAAAGTTTAATGGCACCTTTCATATATGAATTTTACTTTTTTCCATTTTTATTTTATAGAAAATTGATTGTAGTTTTTTTTTTAAAAAGAGAGCAAAATCTCACAAAAGACCAAAATGAAAGTATATCTACTTTTAAATTGATAATAACTGATATACCGGGGGTATTATAAACAATAGTTTAAATAACGTCAGAGAATTTTTCCTTTCCATTGAACCATAAAATAAAGTGAATTTGAAATAAACACTGTATATATATTATATATCCTATTTGTTTTCTTGAAAGTTAGGCGAGTTGATTTCTTGATAATTCAACTGGAATGTAAATTTCGCCAAGGCTAAGCGAAAGTTCAGGAGCTAAGAAGGCGAAATATGCATATGGATCTCGTGCGTCTTTCTTTGTGTCTGACTGGGCAGGGACTATTGAAATTGACATTATAGTCTGGTGTAATTAAAATTTCTAAGACAACTTTATTTTTAAAAAATCGAAATTTACAAGTTTATTTCACAATGAAATGAAAATATGAAGAATCACTCACGTCTAGTTTGTTGGATATGCCAGGGACCGGAGATCAGTGGCGGATCCAAAAATTTTGAAAAGGAGGGGGGAGGGACCAGTTTGGGGTCGGGGTAACACACACGCAAAACATTGATTTATGTATATTTTTGACATAAAAGGGGGGCTCTTAATCCGCCAGCTGAGATCAACGATCCCTATAGCTGAAATATCGGATAATTTACGCAGGTTTATTCCCACTTAGCCAAAATTTACCATTCATTTTATTATCAGCATTCAATAAGTAAATTTTAACCTATTTCATGTGGTTAATCTAAAACAGACTTTAGGTCACTTCACACAGGCACCTGATGTTACTTATTTTTCTTTTAATAAAAAAAATTATAAGGTATGTGTATATTTTTTTTTATTAAAAGAAAAATAAGTAACTTCAGGGGTGTCTTCCCAATTAGTCAACATTTTGAAAAAAAAAAAAAAAAGGTAAAAGACAGGAAAATCTGTGTTGGCTAAGTGGGAATGGGGTACAGGTAGAGAACAAAAGAAATTAATTACAGGTAGGCTATAGTCTGTTTTAAGGTGAATAAATATTGATTAATTTTAGTCTATTTTAATTTGATGCATTTATTTTTAAATTACATCAGATAATGAAAAAAAAACCTTTGTAATTATTTTATGTAAAGATAGGGCTTTTTTGTACATTACATAATCATACACATTTCATGAATTTCAGAAAAAAATTAAATCAATTAAACTCTAGGAACAAAGGGTTTTACAAGTTCAAAATTGGTGAGAATTTAAATTTAAACATAAATCACATTAATTTTACCATTTACGCTTTTTCCCTTTTCATATTTTAGCTCAGATATATCATATAAACAAGTGGATTTTTTTGTTATTCTTTTAAAATAACAAATGCACACTTCATTGATAATATTTAGATTAATTGTTTTAAAAATGAAAAAGACCAAATGTGCTGCAACAAGCCTTTTTTAAAATGTACAAACATTGATATTTTTAATTGAAATTATAATTTTGGGGCATTTTCCATAGTAGCTGCAGACCTGTAGCGTTATGGTTTTATATACTTGTCTTTGACCATAACGCTACATGTACAGATCCCGTAATGCAAAAAAAGTGCAATTTACGGCGCAATATTTTTTGCGCGCTTTTGGGAGAATTTCTCCACTTTCTAGCATTGGTTAATCATCTACCTTTCACTTCCTAATTCTAGACACATTCTGTAGCCAATATTTATGTTTTATCTACCTCCCAACCATTTATAGTTGTCTCTAAAGTAGCTGCAGATCTGTAACTCTCCGAAAAAAATACTGGGTATATTGATAGACCGGTCTATCAATATATTTTTTTCGGAGAGCTACAGATCTGCAGCTATCTCTAAAGACCATAAACTCGCTTGAAGTGAATTTTTAGCAATCTAACATATAATCTTAGTCAAGCGAGTTTATCACAAGTCTTGTAGTTGTAGAGATGACTACAAAGGGTAAGTAGATGGATAAAATATATAGATTAGTTAAATAATGTGTCTACAATTAGGGAGTGAAAGGTAGTTTATTGACCGATGATGGAAAGTGGAGAAATTCTCCCAAAAGTGCGCAAAAAATATTGCGCCGTACATTGCACCTTTTTTTGAGGCCAACTTTTTCTTCATATCAACTACTTTCAGCACCAATTCCTATACCATATTTTCAGTACATCACTAATAGTGGGGGGGCTGGCCCCCCTGCCCCACCCGGTTGCTACGTCCCTGTATGTGGACTCAAATCTTACAATTTTACTAGGTATTATCTTAAATTTTAAGGTACCTTTTTCTATGTGGCATCCTTTCTTTATAGACTCTCCAACTGTTGTCAGTTGACTAAAATTGAGGACATTTAAACATACATGTATGTAAAATGCAGAACAATTTCAGATGTAGAGTAAACGACATCGCACTTCATGCTCGGTCTTGCTTTCTCTAAGGCTTCATTGCTACATGTTTAAATATCATTCGTCAAACTTTATTTTAGTTTACTGAAATCACAACAATTTTGAGAGGAGTTTATACGACATCATCGGTGTCTCAGATCAAGTGCAAAGAGCAAGTCGATTGTCGAGTTTTATTTACACCTGTTCTTAATTTTTAAAATATATAAAATGCGGGAAGACAATTACCCGGGGTATAATAAGCCCTACTGTAAAAAACTTGCATGGACGATGCACACCACGGCTTTTGCTTTGGATGCTGGGTCTAGTCCAGCTGCAATAATGTTGCCCTCTCCGATTTTTTCTCTCCCCCCTCCTCCCGTAAAGAAAAAAAATTTAAAAAGGTGAGGGCTACATTATTTTTGCAGCTAGGTCTGGTCCAAAATATTAAATGAATGAGCAGATTGGGGAAATTGGAGATAAATGTTTTTTGCTTGTCAAGAAATTTCTGGGTTGGAACCCCCCATCCCACCAAAAAAAAAATCCTGGATCTGCGCCTGTGATTTTTATTTATTTATTTATGATATCATGTATTTTTAAAAAATCCAGAGAAACACAGGGTACCCATTTCATACAAAAATACCCCACCTGCTTTGCATTTCATACATATGTATGCTAGTAAGGATTTTTTGTACAAAACAAATATTTTGCGTAATTTAACTAATTTTCTTCCTCTTTAACAGCGAATTATATGAATTTAAAAATGAATCATGAATTCTGTGTGGGAAAATGCTAGGCATTGATCAATGCATTTTTACATTATAATTTGACATTTAATATGTTATTAACACAGCTATTCATAATTCATTAGCAGTTTTGTAAATATTTCTCCAGTGACTGAATAAGTTCACTGTCTTTTCCACATAGTCAGCTGGTGTACATCACTCTTCTGGTAAACTTTAGTTAGTGATATGTTCTTTTTGCATATTCTTTGTTGTTTCAAACAAAATTAAATAACAAGCCTACAAGAGCCTTTGAGCACTATTAAATTGCTAATTGAGATGGGTCAATTGTTCACTAACTTCCCACATCTTCTTCCACATCGCCTTGTCTGAAGAGATCTCAGGCCACTTTTCTTCCTGTCCTTTTTTGTTGTAATATTTTCCAGTATCACTGCCTAGACCAGCCACTGCAAGATGTACAATGCCCTGACTTCCTTCTTCTGCTGAAGGGAGTAGAAGATATTTAATTGGATTCACAATGAAATTTAAAGCTGGAGAAACAGAATGTCTTGACAGTTCTGTGTTTACCATGCCTGGGTGTAATGTGTGTACACTAATGCCTGTTCCCTGAAGCCTTTCTGCTAGTTCGCGTGCAAAGTACACATTAGCAAGTTTACTGTCTGCATACGGTTTTCTCTGTTGGCCTTTAAAGTCTTCGAAATTAACTTTTCCATATTTATGCAAGGCAGAAGACACAAATATTATTCTGCTTGGAGATGATTTTTTCATCAAATCAAGAAGACGGTTTGTGAGCAAAAAATTTCCAAAGTGGTTGACACTCATATGAATTTCTAAACTGTCTTCAGTTTGTGCATAAGGGTGATTCATTACAGCGGCATTGTTGATCAGTACATGTAACTTTTGTTCATGTTCAATTATATCCTGACAAAAAGCTTCAACTGATTTGAGAGATTCGACATCGAGGTATTTAAAGATAAGTTCTCCACAATCTGTTATTTTCCTTATATCTAATATAGCAGCATTTGCCTTCTCCTTATTCCTGCAGGCCATAATGACACGGGCATGTTTCTTGGCGAGCTCCAGTGCCGTTGCTTTCCCAATGCCACAATTTGCTCCAGTAACGATGACGGTCTTGTTCCGCATTTCCTTATTGCAAATAGGGACTCCGTGTTTATAAAACCGCATCATTTTCCTCAAGACCATGATTGAAAGAGCAAAAACACACCCTGCAGTTGCGTATTTCCAAACTGACATCGTTTACATTTCAACAAGAATCAAGAAAGTAAGTTATGCAAGTCCCAAGGTAACATGCTACAAAGTGAAAGAAGCAAGTTGACTATAGTTGTTTCACTTTGTAGAATGTTTTTAAATTTATTCAAACATGTCAATTTCATTATGATCATAGCTCTAATTATTTTCTCCCCCCCCCTCTCTTTCTCTTTCTTCATAAAAAATCATTTGACAAACATAGTAAATATTTTAAAAATGTTATACCGTATATACGAACTACATTATGTACTACTGACTAAAAAAAATTCTTCTTTCGGTTTGTAAGACGACTTTCGATTTGTTCAACATGTCCAAAGTTCACTCACTATTTTTCTCATTGGGTGTCATTCAAAAAAGAATAGTTGCTGGTCTGTATAATTGTTTCATTATAATTTTATAAGTTATAATTTATAAGTTTTTGATAAACAATGGTGTCTGGCAAGCCGTTCCACAATTTGCCTGCTCAACCTGTTTGTGAAGCTGTATTTTCTAACATCTCTGTAACATCATCTATGTTTCACTAATTTAAAGCGGTTTCCTCAATTAATATGCTGTGTTTCACTGCCAATTTAAATAATGTTGATGGAACTCTTTTGTCGTATTCTCTTGGAAACCATTTTATGCAATCAGTTCAATTAAGGTACCCAGTAATACATTGTAATCATCTTCTAAGTTTCATTGCATAAAAATAAAAGCTTTTATTATATGATTGAATAATTTCCATCTCGACATGTAATTGAAAACGCAAAAAAACTGTTTGTAGAAAAAGATAAACATACGAGGAACTGAAGTGAATCAACCAGCACCCCTCCTCCTAAATAGGTATTTTTTACGGTTGGAAAATAAGTTATGTATTTTTTTTAATCAAAGCGTTTCTAACACAATAAAATTCCAGTCGGCTCCCTTAACTTTATTAATTTATTTAAAATATTTTTTTCTGGACCATGCTTTTTGTTAGAGGATAGTCTCTTTAATCGACTACCTGTCTGATTGACACAAGATCACATGATCAAGTATTAAACAAAAATAGTCCTATAAACTGGATGATTCTATTTTAAGCTTATAAAAATATGTTAACGTTCTTCTGCGGCGCTGACGTCACAATTACAGGCAGTTGTTTCGTATGCGGGGCACCCCTTCTTAAGCCACACCTGCTATATATGCACATGTGACGTGATAATACGATTGACATTACTGGACAAAAAAAATAGTTCCCCGGGGATCATAGGGGAAATTGAACTTGTTTCTTTTTTCTTCTTTCAATACTATTCTTCGTTGAAAAATCTCTGCACGATTGAAAAGTGAACTCTCTAATTCCTTGTTCTTATTTAAAGAAAAATACAGCAAATGTCCTTGATGCAGAAATTAAAAATGATAAGTATCTCCTACTTAAAAAATAACGTAATACATGTAAACTATATCGGAAGACTAAAAGCAAAATTGTTATGATTAATTAAACATGATATATATTTACGTTTGAAACTACCTGAAGCGGTCTCCAAGACTAGAGGTTATCTTGAATGGAAAACAAGAAAAATGGTTGAACAGATGAGTACTATTATAATTTTATAATTATTTATCTTATTTATGTACATTTACATCAAAACAAACTTTTACGTTTGCTATTTTCAAGGATTGGCAGATTATAATGGATTTTTTCCAATCTATTTATGAAGCTACATGAAACTTTTTAACCTGAGTGTCCCATAACGTACACCCGTCACAAACCGAAGTATCCGGCAACATCAACCGTGTTGACGATATCATTTTTTCAACTAACGAGACATTTTTGGATTTTTAATCTCAGTTTGCTGATCTAAAGGTATTTGATTGTCCATAGAATAAATAGATCAGTTTGTTTGATAGAATAAAGAAATTTTGAATTCTACAAAACTTGAAAAGTTAAAATGTGATGACATATTCCGAAATTTTTGTAAAATTTCGTTTGAAAGAGCTGTTACAGTAGATCTTTTGAAAGAGAGTGATTTGGTTTGTGCTTTCTGTTGCTGTAAGTATAATTAATTATCTGTCATAGATCACAAACATTTTTTGCTGAAATGCAAATTTATCGTTGAAATATGAAATTTAAAACTACCCACATTTTCTAAACATTGCTTTTCTTGCACCGAGTGTCCGATAACAACCGAGTAGCTGATAACACATTGAGCAGTGTGCATATACATGTGTGGAAAGGGTATGCGTCTAAATGATTGAGACGATAGTCAAAAATACTTTGAAAACTTAAAGTCAAATACATTTTGAACAAAAACGATACCCTTTTAAACTTTATCAATTCCTCAAGTAAATGTTAGTTGCATAAAATATAAAATTTAACTATAGACACATGAATCACCTATTTTCAAAAATATTTTTATAAATGCTCTTTATGGAAGTAAATATATTATATGTCTCATAATATTTATAAAGGGAAAGAACATTCTGATTAACAATCTTTTTAATGTTTAGAAAACCTTTGATTCTGAATAACTTCTCCCAACTCAATCCCCATACACCAACACATAAACTTATATACGTATATAGCAGCCCTGTCCTCCGGGCTGCAATAAAGCTTTCCTTTTCATTTCAGGAAGAAACCAAACATATTCAGTTTTAATTTTGCATAATATTAATCATGATATAGGACTACGTGATTGATATTAGGCCTATTCTGTTTTATATACTGTGCGATTGAGAGTACGAATTTTTATAGCTGTAGATCTGTAGCGTTATGGTTTTATATATATGTCTTTGACCATAACGCTTCAGATCCAGTAATGTAAAAAAGGTGCAATTTACGGCGCAATATTTTTTGCACCCTTTTGGAGAGAATTTCTCCACTGTAATGGTAAAGTCAAATATATAAAATCATAACGCTACACCCGCAGCTAGAATTTTTATAAAAGGCGAGTTTTAGCTTCAAAATTAAATTTTTCAGTTGTTACATGTATGCATTATGAATATGTCATAAAAAATATTTGTTAACAAGTCAAGGAACCTTTGGGGTAGACTGTAGTGAACACAAAGGGGATGGGGGGTCCCGTCCCCAAGTAAGCACCTGTTGATTAACTGCGGAACTGTAGCGTTGTGATTTTATATACTGTACATGTATAGGGTCAATAATAAATATAGCCTTTGATTACGACGCAGTATTTTGTGGGCACTCTTCCGAGTCCTCGCTTGAAATCCAGCATTGGTCTATCTCCAAAGCCTTTATAATCGTTGAGTACAAACCAATATTAAACCTCGCTTGATTTGAGTTTTCTTCCATCCGACAATTTTTGTTTTAAAAAGCGGATATCTTCTACACTCTTATTACCCCACTTCCCACTTGTCGTTTGCTTGGCACAAAAATTCGGAGTCTGATATGTAGCCCCCCCCCCCACCTCCGAAAAATAAAATCCGGATTCACGTCATACGTTTGCTTTTTCAATACGATTGTGAATTTTTTTCTATCTAATGTTTAAGATACTGAATCATATATTTTTTAAACAGTGTTGGTCTCAATTTCTTTTCTTAAATATTTACCTTTAAAATCGCAGTTGCTCAACAAGTCAATTTTTGACGTTGGTTTATACTTACGTAGACGCGAAACCATCGAAAAATGCATGTATGTTTAAAGTAAAAAATTAGACTGGAATTAGAATTTCGACTCTGTCGTCTAAAAGTGATTCTTTTTTCCTTTAATTTGACATTTTTATAAATATAGAGGAGACATATATTAACATTTGACTCTTTGAGTATATTATATCCATATTAAACTTTTGCAAAGGAAGTTGTTATACTTATTGCTCAACTTTGTTTTTTACAGAAGATGAAAATCCTACCGTTTCAATTTGAAGATACTTACGCAAGCGATGGACCAAGGCAAAATAAAGAGATTCTACAAGAAACACAAGATGAGACTGAATTTAACCTCCACGAAATGTTCGATGTCTATGACGACGTTGGAGACGAAGTACCGGATGTCACTGGTTGTGACTTATTTTGTCCAGAATCCCTTTCCGACGAAGTTGAACACAATGTACCGTTCTCTTTGATAAGTTCACAAGAGTCGGACGATATTTCAGGGGGCATGGTTTATCCACCAATTGAAAACAGCCCACCAACGACCTTTAACGATTTTGGGGATGATCTGAACCGGCGACTATCGATGGAAGATTTGAGCCCATCAGAAAACGAGACGGATGACGTTATAATGGAAGAACAAGTTGGTATTCAGAGTGTGAATAATCTCAGAAGGATCCCTTCATATAACGCGGAAGTTTTCACGGGGAGCACCATACAGAATAGGGATCAACATGTTCCAGATTTGAATGGATCATTTTACGATTCTGACGAGGATAGAATTCTGAGTTCTTGTTCTACCTCTGATCAAGTTGTTCCAAACTTCTACATGGAGGAATAGTATTTTGAATTGGCAAGACCTGTCATTGTTATTTGTTGTTCAGAATAGGGATATAAATGGGCCGTTTTATGATTTTGCGAGGAGAAAATTTCGATTTGGAGGGAGAATGTTGAATTCGTATTCTACCTCTGTCCATGCTCCCATCTTTACATGGAAGAATAGTTGTTTTGAAATGGCGGGGCCTGTCATTGTTGTTTCTTCACTGTTATTGCTTCAAATGTTATCATATCTTTATTTATTGTTAATTATACATAATTTATTTTCTATTTATGAGAAATGCACATGAATGCAAGCGTTGCAAACAATGTTGATCATCCTTGTTGATATAAAATGTGCATGAAAGTAAGAATTACTAATGTTCCTCATCCTTGTTGATACTGTTAGACATTCTTGTTATTAAATTACTTGTGTAACTTTGTTAATGCAGCCATACATGTGTGATACTTAGTCTTAATCATGAAATAAAGTTTAATGGCACCTTTCATATATGAATTTTACTTTTTTCCATTTTTATTTTATAGAAAATTGATTGTAGTTTTTTTTTTAAAAAGAGAGCAAAATCTCACAAAAGACCAAAATGAAAGTATATCTACTTTTAAATTGATAATAACTGATATACCGGGGGTATTATAAACAATAGTTTAAATAACGTCAGAGAATTTTTCCTTTCCATTGAACCATAAAATAAAGTGAATTTGAAATAAACACTGTATATATATTATATATCCTATTTGTTTTCTTGAAAGTTAGGCGAGTTGATTTCTTGATAATTCAACTGGAATGTAAATTTCGCCAAGGCTAAGCGAAAGTTCAGGAGCTAAGAAGGCGAAATATGCATATGGATCTCGTGCGTCTTTCTTTGTGTCTGACTGGGCAGGGACTATTGAAATTGACATTATAGTCTGGTGTAATTAAAATTTCTAAGACAACTTTATTTTTAAAAAATCGAAATTTACAAGTTTATTTCACAATGAAATGAAAATATGAAGAATCACTCACGTCTAGTTTGTTGGATATGCCAGGGACCGGAGATCAGTGGCGGATCCAAAAATTTTGAAAAGGAGGGGGGAGGGACCAGTTTGGGGTCGGGGTAACACACACGCAAAACATTGATTTATGTATATTTTTGACATAAAAGGGGGGCTCTTAATCCGCCAGCTGAGATCAACGATCCCTATAGCTGAAATATCGGATAATTTACGCAGGTTTATTCCCACTTAGCCAAAATTTACCATTCATTTTATTATCAGCATTCAATAAGTAAATTTTAACCTATTTCATGTGGTTAATCTAAAACAGACTTTAGGTCACTTCACACAGGCACCTGATGTTACTTATTTTTCTTTTAATAAAAAAAATTATAAGGTATGTGTATATTTTTTTTTATTAAAAGAAAAATAAGTAACTTCAGGGGTGTCTTCCCAATTAGTCAACATTTTGAAAAAAAAAAAAAAAAGGTAAAAGACAGGAAAATCTGTGTTGGCTAAGTGGGAATGGGGTACAGGTAGAGAACAAAAGAAATTAATTACAGGTAGGCTATAGTCTGTTTTAAGGTGAATAAATATTGATTAATTTTAGTCTATTTTAATTTGATGCATTTATTTTTAAATTACATCAGATAATGAAAAAAAAACCTTTGTAATTATTTTATGTAAAGATAGGGCTTTTTTGTACATTACATAATCATACACATTTCATGAATTTCAGAAAAAAATTAAATCAATTAAACTCTAGGAACAAAGGGTTTTACAAGTTCAAAATTGGTGAGAATTTAAATTTAAACATAAATCACATTAATTTTACCATTTACGCTTTTTCCCTTTTCATATTTTAGCTCAGATATATCATATAAACAAGTGGATTTTTTTGTTATTCTTTTAAAATAACAAATGCACACTTCATTGATAATATTTAGATTAATTGTTTTAAAAATGAAAAAGACCAAATGTGCTGCAACAAGCCTTTTTTAAAATGTACAAACATTGATATTTTTAATTGAAATTATAATTTTGGGGCATTTTCCATAGTAGCTGCAGGTACTTTCATTTTGGTCTTTTGTGAGATTTTGCTCTCTTTTTAAAAAAAAAAAACTACAATCAATTTTCTATAAAATAAAAATGGAAAAAAGTAAAATTCGTATATGAAAGGTGCCATTAAACTTTATTTCATGATTAAGACTAAGTATCACACATGTATGGCTGCATTAACAAAGTTACACAAGTAATTTAATAACAAGAATGTCTAACAGTATCAACAAGGATGAGGAACATTAGTAATTCTTACATTCATGCACATTTTATATCAACAAGGATGATCAACATTGTTTGCAACGCTTGCATTCATGTGCATTTCTCATAAATAGAAAATAAATTATGTATAATTAACAATAAATAAAGATATGATAACATTTGAAGCAATAACAGTGAAGAAACAACAATGACAGGCCCCGCCATTTCAAAACAACTATTCTTCCATAAGATGGGAGCACGGACAGAGGTAGAACACGAATACAACATTCTCCCTCCAAATCCTCGCAAAATCATAAAACGGTCCATTTATATCTGGCATGGAACACGTTGATCCCTATTCTGAACAACAAATAACAATGACAGGTCCTGCCAATTCAAAATACTATTCCTCCATGTAATAGTTTGGAACAACTTGATCAGAGGTAGAACAAGAACTCAGAATTCTCTCCTCGTCAGAATCGTAAAATGATCCATTCAAATCTGGAACATGTCGATCCCTATTCTCTATGGTGCTCCCCGTGAAAACTTCCGCGTTATATGAAGGGATCCTTCTGAGATTATTCACACTCTGAATACCAACTTGTTCTTCCATTATAACGTCATCCGTCTCGTTTTCTGATGGGCTCAAATCTTCCATCGATAGTCGCCGGTTCAGATCATCCCCAAAATCGTTAAAGGTCGTTGGTGGGCTGTTTTCAATTGGTGGATAAACCATGCCCCCTGAAATATCGTCCGACTCTTGTGAACTTATCAAAGAGAACGGTACATTGTGTTCAACTTCGTCGGAAAGGGATTCTGGACAAAATAAGTCACAACCAGTGACATCCGGTACTTCGTCTCCAACGTCGTCATAGACATCGAACATTTCGTGGAGGTTAAATTCAGTCTCATCTTGTGTTTCTTGTAGAATCTCTTTATTTTGCCTTGGTCCATCGCTTGCGTAAGTATCTTCAAATTGAAACGGTAGGATTTTCATCTTCTGTAAAGTGTACATTATATGTAAGAAACACAAAATTCTACCGTCTTGTTACCAGAGGGGGCATCTCAAAGTGCAAAAAAATAACGATTTTCCTGTTTTTATAGAGTATACTATAAAATACAATGGACACAAGAAAGACTCTTAATCATCATAACTTTGTACATAGTTCATCAGCTAAATACCCAGGAGCAGACAATACTGATATTTTGCAAAGAATTACTGCATTTTCACTATACCTACATTCATTTGAACCCCTCCCTAACACCAGTACTGACCTTGAGGCCATGAATTTAATTTTGGTAAAGAGCTCAATGCTGAATACAATCATGCAAACAGTTCGACTCATGATATCTAGGAGTAAAGAAGATTTTTCAACATTGCATTAATTTTTAGCGTTATAGCCCCACTCCTCAGCCCATAGCTGCTATAGGCCAAAATTGGTTGAAATTGGTTCAGCGGTTCCAGAGAAGAAGCTGAAAATGTTCAAGTTTATGACTGATTGAGAAATTCCAAAATCCAAACCACAAAGCCATGAAATTCACAAATTTGGAAAAAGCACTAGTAGGTTACTCATCATTAGTAACTTGGTCTGTTTAATTTATACAAAGAGAAAAAGATGATCTTCTAAAACTCTATAATCTCCATGATTATAATAAAACTCATCTCACTTTTGTAACAGAAAGTGGAGTACACATATTCTATTGTTTTTAAAGAAATGTGCATGTCATAAAGTACATGTAAAAAATGAAGTTTGTCAATTACTGGTAGACCAAAACATTCAATTAATTCCAAAAACAAGAAATGTTCCCCCTGGACATACATCCAGAGAAAATGAAATTGCAAATAATTGGAATTTTCTAAATCCAAGGGGCATACCTCTGTTAAAAATTGCTCAATCATACTAAAAACAAAACTTGATCCAGATATTCTTAAAATCTGTACACCCAATTTTATTTTATGCTCAACTTCTGCAAAAAAAATGGAACGACAGCAGCACAGCAATATCTCCATCCCTCTTCAAAGGGGGTGATATAAATTTACCACGTAATCAATGCCCATCTTTCTAAATAAGGCAATTAAATTATGCAATAAGACCACGAAAATAATCTCTTACAATGTATAGGAATACACCCCCAAGCAATAGACAAATCTCACAGACGCAGAATTTGAGACAGAAAATGTTATTTACCAAATTCACAAAGTTAAAAATAAGAACATTTGAGCAATTCTATTTATTTTGTCACAAGTAAACATAAATAATTATAATAAATAACCCTGAAAGTAATAAAAAAAATTATAATCATGTCACATTGTAATGTGATGGAAATTAAACTGTCAATCATAGAACATGTATGATGTTGTTCTAGATTCTTGATATGATAAAATACAAGAAATACATGAATGTATAAAATTTATATATACAAAAATTACACATGTACATATATTTCCCTGTTACAAATATTATAAATGTATTTACATTTCTGCAGCAACTACTCTTTTGTTGTCAACAAAACATATTCACAGCTTGGTTTTCTTTATAATTTTGAGTATGTTGCTTGTTTCTTCTCTATTGCTGCCATTGCAGATTTCATCACATCTTCACTTTGAAGCATTCCTTGATTCCATAGACCCTAAAATTATATGAAAAAACTTTAGAATTGCAACTCAGTTACAGTACATGCACCTTCCCCATTTAAAAATTTGGTTTAGATACAGCTAAAATACTTTTTGAAATATGTTTATATAAAAAATATGCTACATCTATTATCACATGATACAGTGCGTATTACCATTATTACTTATACACTGACATCATATATCACCACAGGTGCCCATTACTCTTTTTAGAATTTTTATAACTCTTAGACAAGATAACTTACCAAAGAAAAAAAATACACAAATGTGTACATAAACCTCTACTTTGATATCTGATATCATTTTCTTTTATTCAATTTTAGAGATTGAAGAATTAATAGTACACTGTAGCCTTGTAATTTGAACTAATTGTACATGTAACATATATGTGGCATACATAGCATAGGAACAACACTTTAACAGCCCTAGATCTGTCTCTGATTACTTTCTCAGGGAATGTCTAACTTGTTACAATTTTCAATGATTCTGACAAATACTTTAATCTTTAATTTCATAAATATACATTGTAATGAAAAACCCATTAAAGTCATTTATTTTCCATGGTAGTAAAATGACTTCACCACATGATTCAGTCCCTCCTGTACACTGTGATCCCTAGAAAACACCAGGCTTATCTTGGTTCCTTGGACAGCGATTGGTGACTTTGAAGCAATCATAGAGGCCATCTCTAATGACCCCTCTATCATGGCCTCCTTATCGGGGAATATCCGGCTAATAAAGAGGGAGATATAAAATACATGAAATTATATATATATATAACATGTTGTTAAAACATACAGCTGCGGTATTCAGCACAATAATGAGATGCTCTCGTAAGACAGAACATAGCCAAGCATTTGAAAGTTTGCCTCTAAATGTACTTTTAGACTACTTTCCTGGGTAACTAGAGAAGAAGTACAATTGTTACAATTTTCCTAAATATTCTGAGCATAAGATACTCAGGTGAGCATGTGACCACAGACCTCTTATGAATAAAATTCATAAAATAAATTCATCAGAACTCTGAAATCAAATACGAGGGGCATTTCAAAAGTTCTGGCAACTGGTTAATAAAAAATTAACCGTTTTACGGAAAATATTGAGTTTGATATCATTGGAAAGATAAGATAAATACACACATATTGTGACGTCACTTTATAATTTTTATGACGTAATAACTCCGAAAATGACATCACAATATACACTGTATAGCATACTGACCATAAAAATGACGTAACAAAAGATCAATTTGATCAAATTAAAATTTTCAAAACAATTTTTGCTCATTACTCGGACGCAAGCTAATGGAAGCAAATACAAATTGCTGGAATGTTTACATAGACTACAATCTATCATATGGTGTTTTATTTCAGAGATCTTTTTGTTTTGAAATGGTTTTAGCGAGTGTCTAACTTAGCATGTTTTTGTCGAATCTCGCTGAAACTATTGCGTAAAAAATACCTAACTGTGAAAAAGACAAAGTTGACAATCAAAGGGAAATAGATGATCGTTATACAAATTTAATGGCATAAATTCGTCAGGTGTTTTAACCAGATTTGTTTGATCGATCAAGACTCACGAGAAGTTAAGTTTAGTGTGCCCTATATTTTCTCGTAAAATCCAAAATGGCGGCAGCGCAGTTGTAGCCCCACCGTGCCTCCACATATTCGCAAATTTTAATGCCTGGAAAATAAATGAGATTTTACATGTTTGTGTAACTTATATTCATTTTTTTGATTCAAAAGTCAAAAGCAGTAGTGAGTTTTGGGGCGCCGAAGTTGAATTAATATGAAAAAACACGCACAGAATCAAGTCTGGGGCAAGATTCAGTACATTTTATTTGTAAATGGTAAGAGTCCTATCACTCAAAATATATTGGATGAAAAGAGCATTAAAATACTTCAGTTTAATACAGGACATGTTTTATTTCAAACAATGGAGAGCTATATAAAAGACCTAATATCCAGCCGTATCATGTAAATAAAAATCTTAAATGAATGTCAATGATAGCATAACCGGACATAAACCGTGCTCGTAAACAAGAAATACAATGAATAATGGAATTGCAGATAAACAGCATCATAGTCCTACTCTACTTCTTTGCATATAAAAAAATTCTTTGAAATATCTTTTCAAATAAGCCTTTGGCAGCACTTTTAAGATCGTCTCATATGGATAAAAACGCGACTTTTCAGTATGTTAACCAGTCTATATTGTGACGTCATTTTCGGAGTTATTACATCATAAAAATTATAAAGTGACATCACAATATGTGTATATTTTTTTTTACCTTTCCAATGATATAAAACTGAATAATTTCCGTAAAACGGTTAATTTTTTTATCAAACAGTTGCCGGAACTTTTGAAATGCCCCTCGTACTATAATGAAACCTGAAAGTAGATTGTTAGTGAGCGACGAAAAATAGGTGTCTGTAGCTCTCTACTTTATCTTTCCAAATTTTTTTCAAGCTGAGAGCTACAGTTCTGCAGCTACATCATACATGTAACCCACCAATAAAATGAGTACCAGAATTTTACCTAAATTAATACCTTACATATCCAATTTGCTTTGCTTCATCACTGTAGAATTTCCTGGCTGTATAACAAAGTTCCCTGACTAAGCTGTCGTTTCCCACTATCTTTGGAAACCTCTGTAGTGTGCCTACATCTGCTGCAAGCCCAATATCCACCTCCTACAAAAATTATATCACATTGGATTGAAATTTCTTGATAAGGCAACCTTTAAATAATGTTCTTTTGCCCTCTCTTGACCCAGGATGAAAAAAATTAAGTTGGTAGAAAGGACCAAAAATCACCAGAACATTTCAGCATCAATGCTGAATTTGTAAGATCTATTTTTGGAATGCATAAAAAAATGTTTCCTGGGGGTTAAATAAGTCTTTAGTCAGCCATATTTCACCAGTTAGTCTGGAGAGGGCAACCAAACAATTTTTTTAAAAGATAGCCTTGGTTTATATTTTAAATCCTACCAAATACATTGTATCTTATCAAATTCAAGCTTTTTGCAATACAATCATGTAGTTTCTGCATCACAAGCATGTTATATCAATATGCATCTGCATGTTAGTTTGAATGCTTTTACAACCTCTTATACATTGTATTTTTATGAATTTAAATGTTTTAAACCTAAAATGAACTTGTCAGAATTGTTTATCTAGATTTCTAGTAATGTAGGTCTAAAGTTTACTTGCCTTTATTTGAAACCATGCATCACTGGTACAGTATCTAATATCACAAGCTGACGTCATGTCAATTCCACCTCCTACACAAGCATTGTGTATGGCTGCTATCACAGGTTTAGGGCACTGCATTCAGAATATTATTGTTGTACATGTGTTTCTTTAATATTCTTAAACTCATCAAAAAATTAAGATTAATAAATGTGAAATACATGTTCTATTGGCCTTGAAGTTTGAGCCTAAAGTTAAGCAAGTAGCGAGTGGTCATTAACTTTCATCACTGTGTTCATCTAAAACCTGAATGATTCATTTCACAGTAAATAATTGCACATCCATATTAGGTTTAATTAATCAAAAGTATGATTCCTTTGATTATTCAGAACTTTGATATACGAGTACATGCATTTCAGTGGAAATTTATTTTTCAAAATATTTCTCTTAATTTGCAGAATTCCCCTAATCAATATTTCCACATGGAAGAAAATCTATAACATTTCTCACTTTCTCAATGACTGTAAATGTTTCCTGATAGTCTCGGATTAAATTCCTTAATTTGAAGGCTTTCCTACCAACTTCTAAGTCTGAGGTCATAAAATCTTCACCCATGTCTGTCAAATCTAATCCTGTCACCGGCAATCAGTTCAATTAAGGTACCCAGTAATACATGTATTGTATATTGATTAATCATCTTCTAAGTTTCATTGCATAAAAATAAAAGCTTATATATCTTTAAATGATGAACATTTTATCATGAAGATGATAATAATTGCTGCAGACTTAATCTCAGCGAGATGGGTAGGGACTAAAATTTTGGTCTGATGTCCACTATACCCATCTCAGACTGATCCCGCACAATTTTACTATTTTTTTTTTGTTTTTTTTTTACGAATAATTCATTCTACTACTATTTCTTATAGGAATGATCTATAATACCAATTATTTGAAGCAGATTATTGCGAAACTCTGCAGCATTGTAGGTTTGAATAAATAGCAAACAGCCATCGTGCTGCCATGAAAAATAAACAACTTTTTTGCTGGATTTAAACCTTTTAAAGGTAAGATAAAGTAAAGTTTTATAGTGACAGAGACTTAATTAATGGGATGTTCAAAGGAAAAAGTTGAAGCAGGCAGCTAATTCATTTCAGCCTGTATTGATTGAAACGAGCGATCGAAGTGGGGGCAAAAAATACTGAGTCACTATGTGCCGGATTGGTCTGGGATGGGTAGTGGACGTCAGACAAAAATTTTAGTCCCTACCCATCTCGCTGAGATTACTGCAGACTTAAAGTCTATAAATTACTGGTAAATATGTACATGTATAACAAATATGTAAAGAGGATGTACTCCTGGAGGGATTTAATGTATCATATTATTTATAAAATTAAGGTACATGTAATCAATTTACCTGAAGTAGTATATATAATTTATGTAAAATCTTGATCGAACTGCATTATTAAGGTCAGTCCCAGATATTGGGAATTAAAGCAAGGAACATGTCAACAATGGAGTACACCTTTGAAACCCTGAAAGTAACAAGGCCAAAGGATTATGTTGTACAAGTGGAAATGAACAGACCAAAAAGATTAAATGCAATGAATCGAGCATTTTGGAGGTAAGTGATCTTAGAACCTGTAATTGTACTGACATTTCAGTTAATGAAGGTTCCAATAACATCTCATTAATATGGGTATTCTTTAACATTGTGTGGAAAAAATTGAAGAGTTTATGTATTCCATGCACTTTTCTTCTCTAGATCAATAACCATTAGGTGCTTAGTCAAAATCTTATATATGTATATTAAATTAAATGAGAACTTCTTTAAAATGTCATATTAAAACACTAAGATCTCTTTACATCTTTGTTTTAGGGAATGCAGGGAGTGTTTTCAAAAACTGTCCACAGATGAAGACTGCAGAGTTGTTTTGTTATCAGGATCCGGCAAAATTTTTACAGCAGGTAAACGCAACAGTATGCAAAAAGGTTGGATATATGGAATAGTGCCAGATTTTTTTCTCAAGGACAAAACTAAAAAAATTAAAAATATTAACTTAAGCTTAATTGTTGGTTTTGGATGCTGATGAGACCAACAATAAAAAAATATTTGTTTGATGTACTGAGACCTACCCATCCAAATTGCCCCTACCCAATCATTTTTTTCAGCACTTTGAAATTTTGTTTTTTTTTTTTAAAGTTAATATTCAATAGAAATAGAGATTGTTTCATTTAAAATCTAAGGTATATAATTTCTTTAGGCTGCTTTTAGATTGAAATCTTTCATAGCAATAAATATGAAATCTGTCTAGTTATCCACTGCATATTGCAAACATCAATAAATTTCTGAATCTGTGATTTCAATTTGATCACTATTGTTAAGCAAAAAAAAAAATTAAAAAAAAAAAAAAAAAAAAAT
>PRKT01000850.1:113182-158281 GCA_003671525.1 Saccostrea glomerata | reverse complement strand
AAAAAAAAAACAAACAAACAAACAAACTACGGGTACCTATACTCACCTTGACAAATGTGGGTCAAAGTACATCAAACAAAAATATTTTTAATGATGGCCTGAAGTTTTTTTTTTTCTTTTGTGGTGACAGGATTAGATTTGACAGACATGGGTGAAGATTTTATGACCTCAGACTTAGAAGTTGGTAGGAAAGCCTTCATATTAAGGAATTTAATCCGAGACTATCAGGAAACATTTACAGTCATTGAGAAAGTGAGAAATGTTATAGATTTTCTTCCATGTGGAAGTATTGATTAGGGGAATTCTGCAAATTAAGAGAAATATTTTGAAAAATAAATTTCCACTGAAATGCATGTACTCTTATATCAAAGTTCTGAATAATCAAAGGAATCATACTTTTGATTAATTAAACCTAATATGGATGTGCAATTATTTACTGTGAAATGAATCATACAGGTTTTAGATGAACACAGTGATGAAAGTTAATGACCACTCGCTACTTGCTTAACTTTAGGCCCAAACTTCAAGGCCAATAGAACATGTATTTCACATTTATTAATCTTAATTTTTTGATGAGTTTAAGAATATTAAAGAAACACATGTACAACAATAATATTCTGAATGCAGTGCCCTAAACCTGTGATAGCAGCCATACACAATGCATGTGTAGGAGGTGGAATTGACATGACGTCAGCCTGTGATATTAGATACTGTACCAGTGATGCATGGTTTCAAATAAAGGCAAGTAAACCTTAGACCTACATTACTAGAAATCTAGATAAACAATTCTGACAAGTTCATTTTAGGTTTAAAACATTTAAATTCATAAAAATACAATGTATAAGAGGTTGTAAAAGCATTCAAACTAACATGCAGATGCATATTGATATAACATGCTTGTGATGCAGAAACTACATGATTGTATTGCAAAAAGCTTGAATTTGATAAGATACAATGTATTTGGTAGGATTTAAAATATAAACCAAGGCTATCTTTTAAAAAAATTGTTTGGTTGCCCTCTCCAGACTAACTGGTGAAATATGGCTGACTAAAGACTTATTTAACCCCCAGGAAACAATTTTTTATGCATTCCAAAAATAGATCTTACAAATTCAGCATTGATGCTGAAATGTTCTGGTAATTTTTGGTCCTTTCTACCAACTTAATTTTTTTCATCCTGGGTCAAGAGAGGGCAAAAGAACATTATTTGAAGGTTGCCTTATCAAGAAATTTCAATCCAATGTGATATAATTTTTGTAGGAGGTGGATATTGGGCTTGCAGCAGATGTAGGTACACTACAGAGGTTTCCAAAGATAGTGGGAAACGACAGCTTAGTCAGGGAACTTTGTTATACAGCCAGGAAATTCTACAGTGATGAAGCAAAGCAAATTGGATTTGTAAGGTATTAATTTAGGTAAAATTCTGGTACTCATTTTATTGGCGGGTTACATGTATGATGTAGCTACAGAACTGTAGCTCTCAGCTTGAAAAAAATTTGGAAAGATAAAGTAGAGAGCTACAGTTCCATGCTTTGTAAAAAACTTTGATTTACGCCACCTATTTTTTGTCGCTCACTTACAATCTACTTTCAGGTTTCATTATAGTACGAGGGGCATTTCAAAAGTTCTGGCAACTGTTTGATAAAAAAATTAACTGTTTTACGGAAATTATTCAGTTTATATCATTGGAAAGGTAAAAAAAATATTCACATATTGTGACGTCACTTTATAATTTTTATGACGTAATAACTCTGAAAATGACGTCACAATATAGACTCAGGTTAGCATACTGAAAAGTCGCGTTTTTATCCATATGAGACGATCTTAAAAGTGCTGCCAAAGGCTTATTTGAAAAGATATTTCAAAGAATTTTTTTATATGCAAAGAAGTAGAGTAGGACTATGATACTGTTTATCTGCAATTCCATTATTCATTGTAATTCTTGTTTACGAGCACTGTTTATGTCCGGTTATGCTATCATCGACATTCATTTAAGAGTTTTATTTACATGATATGGGTGGATATTAGGTCTTTTATATAGCTCTCCATTGTTTGAAATAAAACATGTCCTGTATTAAACTGAGTATTTTAATGCACTTTTCATCCAATATATTTTGAGTGATAGGACTCTTACCATTTACGAATAAAATGTACTAAATCTTGCCCCAGACTTGATTCTGTGCGTGTTTTTTCATATTAATTCAACTTCGGCGCCCCAAAACTCACTACTGCTTTTAACTTTTGAATCAAAAAAATGAATATAAGTTACACAAGCATGTAAAATCTCATTTATTTTCCAGGCATTAAAATTTGCGAATATGTGGAGGCACAGTGGGGCTACAACTGCGCTGCCGCCATTTTGGATTTTACGAGAAAATATAGGGCACACATTAAACTTAACTTCTCTTGAGTCTTGATCGATCAAACAAATCTGGTTAAAACACCTGATGAATTTATGCCATTAAATTTTGTAACACGATCGTCTATTTCTCTTTGATTGTCAACTTTGTCTTTTTCTCACAGTTAGGTATTTTTTACGCAATAGTTTCAGCGAGATTCGACAAAAACATGCTAAGTTTGACACTCGCTAAAACCATTTCAAAACAAAAAGATCTCTGAAATAAAACACCATATGATAGATTGTAGTCTATGTAAATATTCCACCAATTTGTATTTGCTTCCGTTAGCTTGCGTCCGAGTAATGAGCAAAAATTGTTTTGAAAATTTAAATTTGATCAAATTGTTCTTTTGTTAGGTCATTTTTATGGTCAGTATGCTATACAGTGTATATTGAGACGTCATTTTCAGAGTTATTACGTCATAAAAATTATAAAGTGACGTCACAATATGTGTGTATTTTTCTTATCTTTCCAATGATATCAAACTCAATATTTTCCGTAAAACGGTTAATTTTTTATCAACCAGTTGCCAGAACTTTTGAAATGCCCCTCGTATTTGATTTCAGAGTTCTGATGAATTTATTTTATGAATTTTATTCATAAGAGGTCTGTGGTCACATGCTCACCTGAGTATCTTATGCTCAGAATATTTAGGAAAATTGTAACAATTGTACTTCTTCTCTAGTTACCCAGGAAAGTAGTCTAAAAGTACATTTAGAGGCAAACTTTCAAATGCTTGGCTATGTTCGCACCTCCTATACCCGATTTCGCAGATTCAACGATACCCTAATATCGAGTATTATACGCGATTTCACGGATAATACCCGATTTCGAGTATTCTCTCCGACTTGTTTAATACTTGCAGTATTTGTTTTAAGGTACTCCAAATGATGAAGAGGAGCAACAGAGGTTACTCAATTGACCTATATATTGCTATCTGTTGTGCGATATGCGTTAACATTTCAACATTTTAGCTTCCTCTCTGAAAGCACTGAACCAGTATCAATGTACATGAATATTTAACATAAATATTGCATGTAGTTGAGTGTAACATTGAAAATTTTCACTCCAAGAAAACCATTGTGTCAACCGAGGCGCAGCCGAGGTTGACAATAGTTTTCGAGGGGTGAAAATTTTCAATGTTACACTCAACTACATGCAATATTTATCATATTACATTGAATGTTTTATACAAATACATACAACAGTGAACTGTGCGCAAATAAATTCTGCGGAGTCGTTATTTTTTGGAATATCACCCGTCGTCAAGCACTATTGACTGTTGCTATGCTGGAGGGCGTGACTTCATTATTCAGCGGGTAATAGTGTTTTTTAACAAATGTTTCTCGACCAATCAGATTCAACTAATTTACATGAAAGTATAATATATAAAAATAGATGTGCTTTTTCTCTGCTCCTGGGTTGTACGAGGCAAACAGCGTACAGGGTTGTTAGAAATGAAGTAATTTATAGCAACCCCTTTGCTTGTTTGTTTTAATATATAATTGAATTTACAGGTTATTTGATCGAATGGGAATACAAGAAAGAATATTATACAGAGAGAAACAAAAGAAATTAATGTTTCTGCTTAAAGTTGGATTCTACATGTACCTCAGTGTTGTATCGGACTTATTGTCAAGAACAAAAACATTATTTTCTTTTGTTTCTTACCCACTGAATAATGAAGCCACTTATTCCGGGTCTCCCAGTGCAAAACATGGACTTTGTCGTTATAACCATATGGGAGGCAGGAGTTGTCATTAAGTGAGCTCATTGCTCACAATACCTCTAGTTTTAACTGAATCATTTTTCAAATCATTTAGAGAACTCAAGATTCTCTATCGTGGATAGAAATTTGGCGACTGAGATGCATGCTATGCACTCAACAACATAAATTTGCATCTAAGATAAGAGAACATGTCTTGTTCTCTAAACATTATTTTCGTAAGAACTCATCCAAAATAATAAAATAAAAGATCTTTATTTCTTTTATTCATAATGTTAAATTAAGAAATAAATGACACTATTCAAATTTTCTTCATCTGAAGATTATGTGGATATATTTGAATTTCTTATTTCCAATTTGAAGAGATATCATCTGTGGGTCACATCATAATGACAAGTTCAATCAATTCCCTTATTTTCCTTTTTTCTTATGAAGATTTGGAGCAGAAACTTTTACTTTTCCTGGTATATTTTGACTTGTATCAGCATCCTGCAGGAGTAAAAAAGGTGAATCAGCAGTTCCTTATCAAAATCAACTTTACTTACAAGGAATAGTCCAATGTGTTGTCATAAAAAAAGAGCCAACACATTTACAATAAAAGTAGTCCAAGGCTGGATTAGACAAGATTCGGGATTTGACAACATTCAAACATACTTTGTTTACTTCAAATATCAAAATACTGGAACACAGCCTCTGGATTAAATAAGTTTACTGTACATAAACTGTGTACTTTCATTTTATAGCTACCATTAGCTTATCTTACATGAGTAGAGACCATTTAAAACAATTATTAGCTTTCTTAACAAGTATAAAACTGTAGAGCAATATAGTTCATGTAAATAACAATACTTACCTTTAAAATGCGAATGAGATCTTTTTCTCTGGAGGCAGTTGACTTTTCATGTGAGAACATATGCCCCGCCCTACCCCCGGGGGTCATGATTTTAACAATTTACAATCTACACTACCCCAGAATGCTTCCACATAAGTTTCAGCTTTCCTGGCCCAGTGGTTCTTGAGAAGAAGATTTTTTAACGATCCCACCCTATTTTTGCCTTTTCTTGATTATCTCTTCTTGGAAGGGGACCTGGCCCTTTATTTTAACAATTCAAACTCCCCGTCCCCTAAGGATGCTTTGTACCAAGTTTGGTTAAAATGGGCCCAGTGGTTCTTGAGAAGTAGTTGAAAATGTGAAAAGTTTACAGACGGACAAAGGGATGGATGGTCAGCTGGACAGCTAGACGTACGGACTACGGACAAAATGTGATCAGAAAAGCTCACTTGAGCTTTCAGCTCAGATGAGCTGAAAAACCTCATTACATATACATGTCTTAGATACATGTTTTAGGACACAGTATATATGTGTCTTTTTCATATAAATTCAACGAATGGCATATTCAGCCCATCCATAAAATGTGGGCATTTGGAAAGCATTTGGTAAGCATCTATAAATAAATAAAATAAGTCCTGTACATCATACCAGTATTATCATTTTTACCTGTACAATCCCAAACCTTTTACCCTCTTCATACTCATTAAGGAAACCTTTACTGGGTTTTTTAAATTCTGACATAAAGGGTATTGAGAAAAAGAAAACACTAGTTTTAAAATCATATTATCTCTTTAACTCTCATACTGAAAATTGGAATGACTTCTTAAATTCATTAATACTCATGAATACTTTTTAAAGTTTGAATTAATTTACAGCAGGAAAATCTTTTGAAAGCTTTAGATAAATATTCAGAGTAAATGTGAAACACTCAGAAGAGCTTTGAGTCTCCAGTGCCAAAAAACTTAGAAATGTTCAGTTTTGCTCTCAGGAAATTTGAGTAAAAGACAAGAGGCCCATGGGCCTTATAGGTCACCTGAATACATGTATCATGTAACAACTTCCCAGCAATTGAACTTGGTTTATGTTTTAAACAAATAACAATGAAATTCAATATTTTGAAAGAGGCACCATTGTTTATCATGATTATACACTTATCATGTTTACTTTGGTTACTTAATACCCAGAGGTAGATCAGAGAAAGAGAAAATGCCTTTTCACTTTATAATCATCAGTTGTGCACCCTTTCCCACAGAAACCACTGACCCTGGGGCCAAATATTTCAAAACTTTGGAAATTTCATCTTAAATTATATTTCATTATAAATTGTTCATTAATACCAAAGTGCATTTTCAAAGCATTAATTTATTTTCAGACTATGTAACCCCCCTCCAAATACCTCTGACCCAGGGGCCTGAAAATTAATCCATTTAGGAGCTTTCTTCATCATAAATATGTACTTATATCATTGGCATAATTCCCAGGAGTAAAGGAACAGATTTTCAAAGAATTCATGCATTTCCATTACATAAACATTTGAGACCGGTCCTAAAACAAGAAGCCCTGACCCAGGGGCCATGAAATTCACAAATCTCAAAGAGGCATCCTATCTCCTCATAACTATGTACATAGTACATTGGTTTAATACCCAGGTGCAGAAAAGAAGAAATTCAAAGAAATAACGCATTTTCACTATATAATCTTTATAGCCCCACCCTAGCACTAGAACCCCTGACCCTGGGGCCATGAAATTCACAATTTCCAAAGAGGCAGCCTTATTCAACAGTAGGGATGTGCGATTTTATCGGTATACCGGTATATCGCGATTTTTTGTTGCGTGATACGTATCGTGATACGGAGACCTAAATACCGGTATTTAGGTACATACTTTAAAGTCCAGAAATTATTCATTTATTTGTTCAATCTTTCAAATTACAATTATAGAAAGTCTAAAAAATGTTGTAAAAGGTGAAAAGAATTGCATCTTACCGTCCAAACATGATTAATTTTATGTACATAAAAATTTTTTTAAAAAATGAAATTTTGTTTTTCTAGCATATTTTTAAGAAAAATAATGACAATTCATTAAAAACCATTGTAAAAATTGCTTGTAAAAATATCATGATATTATCGTGATATTTTGAGAAAAAATCGTGATATATCGCGATACGAAATTTTTGGCGATACCCATCCCTATTCAACAGAACTATGGACTTGGTTAGTTTATTTAATGTCCATGAGCAGAGGAGAAGAATTTCAAAAAAATTATGCATTTTCACTATACATGTATAATCTATATAGCCCCGCCCTACCACTAGAACCACTAACGCTGGGTCATGAAATTCACAATTTTGGAAGAGGCAGCCTTTTTCAACAGAACTATGGACTTGGTTAGTTTATTTAATGTCCATGAGTAGAGAAGATTTTCAAATTTATGCATTTTCACTATATAATCTATATAGCCCCACCCTAGAACTAGAACCCCTGACCCTGGGGCAATGAAATTCACAATTTCCGAAGAGGCAGCCTTATTCAACATAACTATAGACTTGGTTAGTTTAATAATGCCCATGAGCAGAGGAGAAGAATTTTAAAGAATTAATGCATTTTCACTATATAATCTATATAGCCCCACCCTAGCAGTGGAACCCCTGACCCTGGTGTCATGAGATTCACAATTTTAGAAGAGACAGCCATATTTGGCTGAACTATGCACTTGGTTAGGTTATTTAATTCCCAGGAGCAGAAAAGAAGAAATTCAAAGAAATAATGCATTTTTACTAATGTATATAATCTATTTAGTCCCGCCCTAGCACTAGAACCCTTGACCCTGGGGCCATGGATTTCACAATTATTGCTGATTACAATCATACCAACAGTTTGAATGCTTGATGTCCAGGAGTAAAGAAGAAGATTTTTAAAGATTGCACTAATTTTAGTGGTTTTGGCCCAACCCCCCAGGCCCCAGAGGGGCAGGGACCATGAAATTTAGAATTTTTGTTTCCCTTTACCCATAGATGCTATATGCCAAAATTGGTTGAAATTGGTTCAGTGGTTTCAGAGAAGAAGCTGAAAATGTTCAAATGTTAACACACAATGGACAACAGACGACGACGGACGTAAACGGATAGCAATAGATCACCTAAGTTTAATATTGAAAATTTTGACAAGGTTGTAATATGGATCTTGTTAATATCAAAGTTTTTTGTGTACAAAGTGAACATTAAAATCACACCAAACTTTACTTGAAGTGATATTTTTGAAAGAATATCAAAGAAAATTTTATGTATTTAAAACATGTTGACACTTATTATTTAAAAAAACCCATATTGTTGATGCAAGAGATGGGATGACACCTACTTGTAATTCAGCATGGTGCTGTATGGAGCACATACAGGAACAGCATAGAGAAGCTCATCCTCTGTAACAGGGCACCCTGTCAGAGAATCCAGCATCATCACATCCTGAAACATTGGGTAGGCATACTTTAAAATATACCCAATTTACACTAAAGTTTATCTTGAAGCAACATAAAAATATCTTCAAATACATATATTCTAGCTTGTGTACTAATTTTTGTCAATATATGAATGTGTATGTACGAGACACAAGACATCTGAGATGTGGGAAAAATGTTCTCTACTTTTAAAGCATACTAAGTAATATCCATTACTTATCATTAAGTAATAAGTAAAACATCAATCAATATAGGCTGGCTTACATCTGGTTTATTGTCCTCTTCCTGTTTCTCATCATCCGAGTCTGGCTTTTCCTGTATAAAAATATTATTAATTATAAATCTACAATTTTTCCCTTGATATAACTGTTTCTCTTTATCAAACACAATATTGAAAGCTAAGCCTTGTACATGTATGTAAATTTACATTACACAAACTTGATATCTTGTCACCTGTTTAGCTGGGCTGACTTCATGTTTTTCAGTTTCCATAGCTGTTGAATCTGATAGTAAAAACATTTCATTATAAATACTACATATTTATTATATTTACTATATAACACTAGTAAAGAGAATAAATTGATAACAATTTGTTTAAATTGTATCAAATAATCTAAGATGATTTAAAACAGATGTTTACATCAAGTTACTGGATAAAATACATGTAGATTTTTAAAACATTTATATGTGTATCATCAGAAAAAATCTCTTCCCATGACCCATTCTTAATGAGAAACCCATCAAAGTACACTTATTCCTCATACCTTCGATGATGATTTCAGCTGTTGGCTTCAATATGATGTCCACAGACTTGGTTTGACCTTTACCCTTTTGTTGCTGCAGCTGTTGCTTGGCACTGACTGGTCTCAAGTTCTGGGGCGGGGTTTGACCCTTCTTGCCTTTCTTCTTTTTGTCTTCTTTTTTAGAACCTGCTGACTGTAGAAGCAAAAGAAAATTAATGACAACAAAAGAACTGTTATCAAATATTAATTACTTGTTTCCCCTGGCAGAGGAGAAATTATTTTTATGTGCATCTGCTGTTTAACTGCCTGTCTTTGAGTCACAATATCATAATAAAGTCACAAGGGTTTCCTTTCCAAATTACTCTCTCTCTCTCTGAACACGTAAATACTTAATAGGGATGAAACATATATTGCATCTAAAAGGAACAGATTTCTTTTACAATATCCATTTCTATCAATATACAGAAGATAAGAGTAAATAAATTCTTACAGCTAAAATTTCCATCCTTAATTGTCTCTCTTCTTCATCTTGATCTCCATATTTTTCTTTTATCTTTTTCATCTTACTCTGAAAGTAGAACGACAAAAAAGAATTCATTACTGCTTGTTACATTTAACAAACAATAGACAAGACAAGAAAGTGAAAAAATTGCTAATCATCTATATATGTGTGTATATGAGACCTTGAGATAGAAAATTAAGTAAAAACACATTCAACATACATGATTTAGAACTTCTTATGAGAGAAATACTCTGTTTGGAGATTTTCTTAATTAACACGTGCTACATTTTTGTTCATTTGATGTACCAGAATTTACCTAAAAATCTAACAAGAGGCCCAGGGGCCACATCGCTCACCTGAGCAATTGCCTAGGAAAAAGGTATAAAATGTTGCTTGTTAAATGAAACACTTAATTTACATATAGCAGCGTATTGATTATACAAAATTTGAAAGCATTTTCCTTTTGGACTGTTTAAATTTTACATAATTTCAGTGCCATATGCAATTTTTTTTACTTAGGCTTAAGATGATTCATTATCCCTCGGCCTGTTCTTACATAAGAATTCAAAAATTAAATAAATCTTTATTCTTACTCTTTGTCCTCTCTTGGGCTGTATCTGGAGGAGTTTTTCAGAGGACTCCTCTTCTTGGGGCTCTGTCTTTGGACTGCCGTCCTCTGGATTTGGATTCTGTGTTGGCTGGTTCTCTTTCATATCCTCACCTGGTACCTTGCCCTTTCTTGGATTTAACCAGGATACATTATCTTCATCATCATCCTCTTTCTGTTGGTTTTGGGCTTTTCTGGCTTTCTTCATTTCCCTAAATCAACAACTCATGAGATCATATGATGATAAATATAAATGACAAGAGGCCTAAGGCCCTTAATGATAATGTGAGTATAATACACCATTATTGTAAGAAGATATACAGTACAAAATAAAATGATAGATGAAGATACATTGGATGTTTCCAAAAAGCAAGTCACAGAATGATGAGAAATTATCTGAGGAGTTAATGAAGTACTCAGTAACAAATCATAAAGAAACAGTTTTGTTCATTGAAAAACATTAAATGTACTTATATACAGAATATTTTGTCTTATTTTTATTTATTTGTAAATTAAAAGTCTGCCTGACCATTTATAAATTCTGAACCACACTTTTTGTATTATATGTTGAATTTTTTATTCAATTCTTTTATTCAACTGAACTATCAATTTTTAAACTTTATTTGCAGAAACTGATTATTTTAAGTGAATAACATAGCAACTGAGTCACTTAAGTGATCTAAATATATTTTTTTTTCTTTCATTATGTTAGAGATCAGAGAAAAACTTGATAACTTACCTCCTTTGCTTTGCAGAAAGCTTTGGGCCTCTACCTCCATTCTAAAATTGTCACAAACAAAATGTTTTAGTCAGTGTTTCTTTCTTAAATGTCATTCATCTACAGTATTTCATTAATTGAATCCTTTTATCACTTGCAAGCTATATGTACACACATGTAAAATGAACAAATTACAGATACATAGGAATCTAACAAGTCATCATTTGTACACATACTGTATTTATATTACATTTACCATGTACCTTGCCATCTTTGTCTACTGCTGTTGTGTCTTTTATCTGCAGAGCCTCTACACTACCACTTGTACTGCTCCTCTCTCGCTGTAACTCAAACCTGTATTACATGAACGTGTTCAGTGTACTCGGTGTATACAATGAGTTTGTATGAAACAACGAAAAATCTTTGTTTTGCAGTTTTATAAGAAAAATATTTTGAAAATTACTGGATTAATTAATCTTAAATTTCATCACACACAGACTTGCAGTTATTACTGCACAACTTTCTTTAAAAACAATACTTTTGCAATTATATTTGTCTTTTTGAAGTTGAAAGGAGTGCAAAACAATGTACATACATGTATAGCCAATTAAATATACATTATACAAGTACATGTACATAATTGTAAAATGCAATATTGACTTCTGATGTAGGTTAATAGTAATCATATAGGTAATGGTGTTTCACTGTATATGCTGGTTACTCACTTGTCCCCCTTGACATGCTGTAATGATATTGATGTATCTGGAAACAAACTCTCTGTCTCCTCCTCTTTCTCAACTTTCACTTCTGTTTTAGTTTCATTATCATCACTATCACCTGTTCTACTTTCACTTTTTTCACTTGTCTCTTCACTGTCATCTGCATTATCTTTATTGACTGTACTTTCGATTTCATCAAAGTCATTCCTTTGTTTTCCACTGTCTTCACCATTTTCACTGTTATTTCCATTCTGGTCATTTTCCTCCCCCTCACTTTCACTGTCTGAGTCCAGACTTAAGCTGTTCGTGTCGGCTGTAAGATCACTCTCTGTTGCTAAGGAATCTGCTACAGACATGGAATCATCCTCTGTTAGATGAACCTTTCTCTCTCCTTTATGTCTCTCAATACTACCCTCCTCCAACTGATATCAAAGTAAGAAAACATTCTTAATAGCCTATATTTATTAACAGTACATAATCTTGTAATACAGAAATTTAAAATCAAGAAAAAGAAGTAATACAAAGGAAATACAGGAATCAAACATTAACACATCCTTCTTGAATTTATATTTTTATAACCCCTTCATTTATTATGTAACTGAGTATGTGAAAAGATGCAGTATAGTCAAGCCTTGCTAGCTCAAACATAAAGGTACCAAGATAAAAATTTGAGATATTCAAAAGTTCTAAAAATCGAGGGTGAAAAACATAAAGAAGGGATTGGGACTTCTAAATCAATCTGACATATTCATTGTACTGGAGATATTGATGATAAAGATACCAAAGGTTAATTGTATGTTGTAAAATTTCGTACCTTGAACATTAATCCAAATCCATACACAAGGTGGGTAGGTGGAAGGTAGTTTTTCTTTCCTGTTGATTAAACAAAATGAAATATCTAATACACATAAAAACTGAAAACAATTATACTCCCTTCTTAATCTCAAAGTTACCTACCCCTAACCATAAAGCTTCCTGTTGTGAGGTATTCACCAGATGGCGCTGTTTTGGATACTTGATCATGATATACCCACCAGGCACTAGTGACAACCTTGGCATCCCAGGCTACACTGTTACAGATAGCCATGGTACCTGCTTCATTCAGACTCTTAGGTGGAACTGGCTCACCTTTGTACAAGAAAATTCATCATATTAAAATACAATTTTAAACAGAGGGTATTTATTAGTGGTCTTTGTGTTTAATAATATATACATGTGTTCAAAACTGTACACATATTTGTTTTACTTTAATTTAAGCTAATCTGATGGATTTTAATCATTCTAACCTGATGGATTTTTCAGGACACAGCTACTTGCTCCATGGAGATCAGCATGAATGTACAAGTCTCCTGTTTAAGAAGCAACAAATACCTTTATTGTAAAATCATTTCTCTCATGTTTATCTTAATGACCATTCTTAAATGTATTTTGTATAATTCATTCCTTAAACAATCTCCCTTAAATTAAAAATCAAACTATATTACTTAATCCTAATTTTCAAGCAAATGTCAGTGATCTATACAGTTATACACACACCTGGTCTGAGGTATCTTTTGACAATCATTTCATTCTGCTGCTGGTCACGTCCACCAATTACCAGATAATTCTCAGAAGTAATGAACCATAGAAACTTTTCAAACCTAGAAACCATTATCATTGAAAATTACTAGTTGAATTCTAATTTTTATCCTTCAAAAGAACTGCTGAAAATCTAGACTTGTTTCAATAAAATTTCAAAACTATTGATAGCAATATACCCCAATTCAAGCTACATGTAAGTGTTTATAATTCTGAATACTGTAGTATCCTAAAATTGTACTTACCAGTATGCTTTCCTGGTTTTATTTATGGTGGCAGCTGTTGCTACTTCTTTGAGTGTTTCCTTAGTTTTCCTCTCAGCTGATTTCAAAGCCTGATTTATTAAAGTGAAGGAAATTTGTAAATTTTAAAAATTATAAATCCACCTTCTTTTAATTTTCTAAGTCGTTAGTTAAAGATTGCAAGGTTTTCCATACTAAATTTTAGACTTATAAGAAATGCAACTTCTCAAACTAAATGAACGATTTGGCAATTTGCATCCCAAATTAGAATACGCCATACATTCAAGTTTGGTCTTGATAGGACTTACAGTACATTGAGTGTGCACCTGTTATGTAAGCTTTTTAATCATCAATCAAAGTCAAGCCCAGCATCTAAAGTAGGTCTAGTAGAATGAGATAGTCCTTCAACGCAACTTATGAATAGGGCATAGAAGTACTGAGAAAGAAAACTTGACCCCAAATCTTTTCATGGAAAGCTGACCCTGATGGAATAGTATAAGCTTCGCCTGACTTAGTCAAGTTTAGCTATTTGTATATACACGTATTTAAGTTTATCATCATAACTTAAAACAATGAAGATCACTAAATTTTTAAGTGTCCGGATTGGTAGATCGGGTGTATATTGTTTTTGTTCTGTCTGTCTGTTTGTCTCTCTGTCAGTCTGTTTTCAACTTTAACCTTCGCCATAATTTTTGAACCTTGAGAGATAGAGATCTTGTGACCTTAACTTTGACCTATATGCTAAAATTAGCTTTTTTGGACTTTAGCAATAACTTTTGAACCTTAGGAGGTACAGACTTCATACAAGTATTTGGTATGCATACTCCACTAATTAAGTTCTTTCAAATGACACCAAGGTCAATGACCTTTTGACCTTCACTGTGACCTATATGCTAAGAAAAGCTTTTTGAACTTTGTTGCTGCCAGGTGCAAAGTGTTTCACATACACATCCTTTTTTTCAAACAATGCTGCATGTTGACATATAAACTAGAAATTTTATAATATACTGACTTTTGCAGATGCATCTATTGTTTTTTGTTCTTTCTTTGCTGCAGATTTTTTCTTTTCAAAATATCTGTAAAAAAAAAAAAAGATTCTATCATTAAATCAAATTATTGACTAATTTTTTTTTTAACTGAAGATGAAAAAAATAAAAATATTTGAAATTTCAAATTTTTTTCATAAACTATCATTTAGCAATTTTATCGAGAATTCAAACCACACATAACACAAAATTATTGTATGAATTTACTAAATAATTATATCTCCGTCAATAGATTTATTACGTTTAAATGTTATAAAACAAAGAAAAGCTGGAGACCAACACCTTAAGGTTAAGATTGCGATAGCAACGTCATTCGCATTTTTTACTTCAGTAGATAAATGTACATGCTTAATTGTTCTGATGACGACCGTCACAGGTCGAAACCGGTCAACAAAATAAATTTACTGCTGCATTCTCACGAAGTGTTGGTGATCTGTTTTATATTTTTAAGTTTAAATGTTATAAAGTAAACAGAGATATTACATTCCTCCACACCAAACTACAAAAAATGTTCTCTAAAGAGGCTAATGAACTGCCACAGACTTACTTCCTGGAGTTTCCATAAGCACTCATTGATATGTCTATGTCCACCTTAGTTGGTTTCAGTATATCTTCATCTTCATCATCATCAAATTCATCATCACTGTATCTGTATGGGTCCCTATCATATCAAAAGTCATTTAAGTACTCTAAATATACCACAATTTTTACAATTTGAGCAGAAAATCTTGAATGTACATTTCAGTCAAAAAAAGATAAACTTGCTGCAAAGTTTACTTAATACATGTATTTACATTTACATCAAAACATTACAGGCAACACAAGACATGATCAAAAATGAATACATTAAAAGCCTCTAATTTGGCTCAAATAAACAAAAAAACAAACAGACACCTTAGTAGGAGGGTGATGATGTTGGATTCTAGCTTCAGTCCTGTGATACAGGAAGCCACTGGATCTCCCTGTAACTGAGCTTCCTTGACCAGGTTTTGTATCTCTGTCCAATCAATCTGATTGGCTAATGCACTCCTAACAATCAGTAGAGCCTGGTCTACCTATAAGTAAGCACAGTTCAGTTAAAAATGTCCTTTTTAAATATCATTTGCACAGTAAAATAACTTTTAATACAATTTAATACAATCTTTTCTCACAACTGCACTTCAGAAATGAAGAAAAGTCAGCCAGTGGATGCATTTTTCATTCTCTATCTAACAAAACTAAAACTTACTAGTCCCAGATTTAGTTCTATTAAGCGGCCCTTGTTGATGTCAGTACCCTGCTCTTTTTGCAATCCTTCTATTCTCTTCTCATGATCTTTCTTAATATTTTCCAGTTTTTTAAGAGCTGATTTTTCCTAAAAATCAAGTGAGAAAAATCATGAAAATAAGGAATTTATAATACATGTTGCTAAATATATTTATAGAACACAGCACATTTTAAAAGAGAATTCAACCATACTTGCCAAAATTTTAAATTCATGCATTGATGAAATTAACATGTAATACATGTACTATATTGGACATTAAATGTTTCATCAGATCTAATCATTGACCTGAGTTAAGTGTGCATTTATTCAACATGAAATGTTTTAAAATCTTTTCTACATGTGAGAATTATTTTTTTAATACATGTACATGTATGTATTATCTTAAACATTTGGAAGAAAAGGGAAATTAAATAAAATTTCAATACAAATGTATATACATGTACATTATATATTGTATGACAGCAAAATAAATGATCCTGCAGCTTAACAAATGAAATGCTCCAGATATAGGAGTACAATACTTTACCTGTTGTAGAACTTTCATGTCTAACTTCTGACTCTCTAACTGGGAGAAGAACTCATCCACAGATTTGTTAAAGTTATCAAACATACAATGAGGCTTGTTTTCAAACTGCTTAAACAACATTGGATGAAATTCTTCATAACTGTAAAGAAATTAAAGAAAAATACTGAAGCAATGTGAATTCAATCTTTTTATCAAGTAAGGCTCAGAAATTAAATCTTTTTTGGTAGACTTACGTTAAGAGTTCTGCTGGTTCTCCTTCTTTGACTGCCGCTCTCTTTTCTTTCTTTTGAATAATGACTCCCTAAAAGGTACAAAATATAGAATTCCTTCCAACAGGGGTAAAAATTATTGGTTACCATATTTAATCATTAGCAGATTATTTAATGCCTGGTGCACACGAAAAATACTTGTATAAACATTACATGCAGTCTCCTATTCTGCTCTTTCACTTACCTGGCAAGGCTGTGATGATAATGATTCCAATAAAGATTCTGCCATTTCTATTGCACTCTTCAGTTTATCCATATCTAAATGTTATAAAATGTATTTTGGGTTCAATAATGGGGAAATTAAGAGATATTTTTTTTATATTTTATAATACTTAATTTATCACAATTATCAAATATCAACACAAGAAAGAACAGAGTACAAGTAATGAATTACTCTGGGCTCTTGGCTCATACATTCATCTCCGTGTATGGCTTGCAAATACATGCATAATTACAGTGATGAAAAAGTGTGCATATGATTTAATTCATCATAATAAAATGCCTTAACCAATGTTTTATTTCCCTTTTAAGGTAGCTTTTTACCAAAAAGATCACGAACTTTTTTGTATAATCTGTTATTAACATTTGCTGTGTTTTTCTAGTAAGCCAACTGTGAAATTGATTTGAATACCATTTTTGTGTATATTCATGCATAGAAATATATGCAACTTGCACTAATGTGACATCACAATGGGGCTACCGAGACATTGGTAAAAATATAATGATATACGTCATACAAAATATAAACATTGAGTATATTTTTTTTGCTTTTAACATGTAAAATGTAAATATAAGGAATGTTTTTAAGTATAGAGTGAGATATTGGTGTGTAAATCACAAAAGACTTGCACATACCCCGGTAAGCATATTTTCATGAAGAGCTAGTGTGCTTCATGAAATATGCCTATGTGACAAGTCTGTGTGATTTGCAAAATAACTCACACAAAACTTAAAAATATTCCTTAAATGATTCTTTTGAATATAATGTTTTAATGTTTTTATGTCAAAAATCTTGATGCAAGCCCATTTAGAGGGCAGAGGTGTTTGAGAGATGAACAAATGACAATTATGCAAGGGTTGTAATATACCTACCCTCTGTGATACTGAAACCTTTGGCGACCTTAACATTTTCTGGAAATCCAGCACACTGTAGACAGTGTTCAGTCAATGCAGGCCCATAATCTAAAGTAAACACATACATGTAAAAGTAAGTAAAATGTAAAACGAACAACCGGCTTGATGCAGGCGTTAATAACTGATGTCACAAATGACAATGCATAGTTTCTATATCTAGTCTACATGATAAATAAATTCATTATGCAGGTTCTATCAGTGGTGTAAGGGTATTTACCCCAGGTTGTATTCATAACACCCTTTGACCTTCTGTCTCAGGGTTTATGGAATAATAAAACCTGGGGTCAATCACTATCTGTTTTGTTTTAAGCATAATTTCTTTATAAGCCTGATTTTACTGAATGTTAGTGACAGATAAAAGAGTAAACATGCATCCATAGTAATAAATTATTCTGTTTCTAATAAATGTTTATGTAAGCATATCATAGGTATACTGTGAAATCACTCATTTTCGTGGGGTTTTAGTTTCATTGTTTTCGGGGTATGGAGAGACCAACGAAGCTAAGACTACATGAAATGTAAAATTCCATATATGCATTATACACTAAACATTCTCCAGCGCCGAAATCAAATCCCCACAAACCAATTCTTTTTCCTCAAACCTCAAAAATTTGACCCCATGAACATATGTGATTTTACAATAGTAAAAGCCCCATACAAACCTATATGTGGAAGAAGAACTTTCTTCAAAACTTCTCCAACTTTGGCACCCAAAATAACTTCCCTTAACCTTAGAAAAAGTTCAGAAAATATACTACATACAAGTCATTCACGTGAGTTAGAAATCTTCATTCTTATCATCAAAACATATTTTAAGTCCAACTACAAATTCTAGAAGTAAGGAATCCAGAAAATGCATGCATAAACATGATAAATCAAGGAAAATTGTCATTTTACACTAGTCATCTTTGAAGATAATTTAAAACTATCACGATTATCTCAGCTATTTTTACTTCATGAATTCTATAAGAAATTATACACGTCTCACTTCTCATCTGATGGTATGGAATGCTGCTTAGCAGCATTGATTGGGTAGGTCTCTCTCACAGCAAACTTAACATCCTGACAAGTGTCAGTACGAGGTCTCAGAATATTTAAAATGGTGTACTCAAAATCTGTCAGCACTACATTTCCCTAAAAATAAATTTTATTTTTTTGTGTGACATAATGCACAATACATCTCTTCCAATGCAAAGGCAGCTGACATTATTTATTTTCTTTTTAATACCCTGGTAATAAAAATATACCCCCTGCAATTATACATATAAAGAACATGTTCTTTATATTGGTAGGGGGTAATTCTTTTTTATAAAAAGAAAAATAAATAACATCATATGTCTGTGTTCCATTGGTCTGAAACAGCTCAGGTCTTAAAAACTGCAGTATATAAATGCAAAATGGAAATATGAAGGTTGCTAAGAAATTATTGAGATAGCGTGTGAATTATAGCTTTGCTATTCTTGAGAAGAAGATTTTTAAAGAATTTTCCTTTATATTTCTATGTAAAACTGTGATAAAAATGTGGAAAAAATTATGACAACAGAGAAATAGAACAAAGTTATCTGAAAAGCTCACTTGAGCCTTTGCAGAGGTTAATAAAGCTTAAAAGATACAATATAGCAAACAAGGTCAGTTTTCCATACCTGAAAGATTCTCATCCTTGAAAAAGCCAAGAAAATCCACATGTCTTGATCAAGTTTTATTTCCTCTAGCTTAGTCTGTTCTCCAAAACTTCAACCTTAAAAAAGAGGAGTCAAATGTTACTGCATTTAATACATTAAACAGAAAAATGAAAAAAAATATATTCTATATTAATACCACTTAAAACAAGAAATCTGTGAGCCAATGCTCACTTATGAGTAATACCACCTCTCTGACGTGAATATACAATATCATATTAATAAATGTTATGGGTATGATGCTCTGATGGGAATATAAATTATCATGTTAATAAACGTTATGGATATATGCACGGATAAATAGGAATTCGATATCAGATTCATATAAAAATCAATCAAACCAATACTGCATGCCTCAACAAAGTTTCATATATGTACTAAAATTTCAAGCATCTGTTATGCGTAGTTGCTGAGAAAACTGTGAAGAAAATTTGTTAATTTATGAAACGGACAGATGCACTGAAAAACAGGAAGTTGACATCGGATTTGAACAAAAATCAATCCCACTATATAGCATGCCTCATAAAAGAGAGTGCTAAAATGTCAAGCATCTGCGATGAGTAGTTACTGAGAGAAAACTGTGACAAAAATTTGTTATGTATGAAACAATGTATGATATAGACAGATACACAGACAAGCAGGAAGCTGACATTAGATTTGAACAAAAATGAATCCCACTGTATGGTATGCCTCAAAGAAGATAGTTTTAAAATTTCAAGCATCTGCGATGAGTATTTGTTTGAAAAAAAAATGTGACGAAAATTTGATATGTGTGAAACATGTATGAACGGAAAGACACATGAACAAACAGGAAGTTGACATTAGATTTGAACAAAAATGAATCCCACCATATGGCATGCCTCAGAGAAGATTGTGTTAAAATTTTAAGCATCTGCAATGAGTTGTTGCTGAGAAAAATTTGTTATGTATGAAACGGACAGACGTACAGATAAACAGTAAGTTGACATCGGATTTGAACAGAAATGAATCCCAACAAATGGCATGCCTTAGAGAAGATTGTATTAAAATTTCAAGCATCTGCGATGAGTAGTTGAGAATTAAAATTTCAACGGAAAGACTGACAGACACACAAGGGTAATTTAAAGTCCCTCTTGGATATCTTTTACTCATATGGAAATGCAGCATTTTTCCGGTGGACTACAAATGTTAGGGTCATAGAGCAGTGAGGGTCTTTTTTGTGCCAGCACCTACAGCAATATGGCACCTAAATAATCATATACGATATCTGAAGGACCAGTCTCCTTGTCCCATTGTGGGATTCGAACCCACGTTTAGTATCAACTCCTTACTATGCTACTTTATAGCAGATAGTCTCTTATATACCACTGTGTCATGCAGGCAACAACACAACAAATGAATTTTGATTAGAATTTCACATCATAAATAAATGTTATCAGATGTATCATTCTGAGGTTTTGTACCACTTCCAGAGGTAAACAAACAGTAGGAAGGTCAAACATATTAATGTGCACAGATTAGGTCATGATAGCGACTTTTGCAGTAAGGTGTGTATCTGGTCACATACTGCATGAACGTTTACGCAATTGAATAACACAACCTCTGTAGAAATGGTAATACAGCCAGGCTTAGATGTGAGAAAATACATATTTATCGATGTTGTTTATAAAAATCTACACTTTATTTAACTTTATTTGAACATGCTAGTGTTTGAGAAAAATGTATTAGCGGTGGTTTAGAGCATACATTATATACAAAATTTCTAGGCAAAATTTTAATATTGGTATGAATTAAGAATCAGCATGTTTGGTACGTTGAACACTATTACAAAAGCCAGCTATGTTTATTGCCGAATACAAAAAAAAGAGTCCTGGACTAAAAATTTGGTCTAATAGTTAACTTAACCTTGTTTAATATAAACAATAAGATGATCTGTAATATGATAATGTCATATACCTGATCAGTGTCAGCTATCCACTTTGGTATGTCTTGGTGGAAAAGTCCACATCCATCAGGCATTGTCCTCCAGGTGTTTCCACCAAGTCTTGATCTGGGCATATCTGCTGTTTCCACATTTTGAAGATCATTGTCCATCAGGCTTGTTTGTATTAGTTGTTTCCACCAATTTCCTTTTGGGTGTAGTTGGTGTTTTCGCATATTGGAAAATAATGTCCATTAAGTTTGCCTCAAGATTCATTGGCCTTGCCTCCTTCAGATTTTTTTAACAAGTCCTTTTGGATGCTTTTGCAGTTTTCCCATCTTGGATGATCATCAAGCTTGTCAATTCCAGTTGTTTCCACAAACTCCTATTGGCTGCAGCTGCATCAAATGAAGAACATGGGAGAAAATATATCATTAAAGTTTGTTTAGGAAAATCCACATTTAACCGTTTATGAACAAGTGTTCAAATTGTCCCAACAGCGATTTAAGGTATGCTTTATATTTCTAAGCAAAAATATTAATATTGGTGTTAATAGTTGGTTTATCTGGTTGTACACCATAGAAAAAGTCAGCTATTACTGACTTCAAGAAATAAGACCAGCTAAAATTTTAGCCAGCGAGTTAACTTGAATTTGTTAAAAATGTGATATTGGATTATGATAACCTCACATACCTGATAAATGTCACATCATCATCCATTATCTATTCATCCTCCAGTTGTTTTTATCAGGTCTTTTTAGGTGCATCTACTGTTTTCATCAAGTCATGTTTGGTGCATCTGCTGTTTCAACTATGTATTGGTTGGGTGCATCTGCTGTTTCCTTCATGTGTTAGTTGGGTGCATCTGCTGTTTCCTCCAAATTCTGTTGGGTGCATCTGCTGTTTTGCCATGTCCTCTGGGTGCATCTGCTGTTTCACCATGTCTTCTTGAGTGCATCTGCTGTTTCCACCATGTCCTCTGTGTGCATCTACTGTTTCCACCATGTCCTCTGTGTGTATCTACTGTTTCACCATGTCCTCTGTGTGCATCTGCTGTTTCACAATGTCCTCTGGGTGCATCTGTTGTCTCACCATGTCCTCTGTGTGCATCTACTGTTTCACCATGTCCTCTGTGTGCATCTGTTGTTTCACCATGTCCTCTGGGTGCATCTGCTGTTTCACCATGTCCTCTGTGTGCATCTGTTGTTTCACCATGTCCTCTGTGTGCATCTACTGTTTCACCATGTCCTCTGTGTGCATCTGCTGTTTCACCATGTCCTTTGTGTGATCTGCTGTTTCACCATGTCCTCTGGGTGCATCTGCTGTTTCACAATGTCCTCTGGGTGCATCTGTTGTTTTGCCATGTCCTCTTGGGTGCATCTGCTGTTTCCACCATGTCCTCTGTGTGCATCTGCTGTTACCACCATGTCCTCTTTGTGCATCTGCTGTTACCACCATGTCCTCTTTGTGCATCTGCTGTTTCACCATGTCCTCTGTGTGCCTCTGCTGTTTTACCATGTCCTATGTGTGCATCTGCTGTTTCACCATGTCTTTTTGTTGCATCTGCTGTTTCACCATGGCCTCTGGGTGCATCTGCTGTTTTGCCATGTCCTCTTGGGTGCATCTGCTGTTTCACCATGTCCTTTTGAGTGTATATGCTGTTTCCACCAAGTCCTGTTGAGGGCATCTGTTGATTCCACATTTTGGAAGATCAGCATCCATGGGCCTCCTCCAGTTCCTTCCACCAAACCCTGTTAAGTCCATCTGCTATTCCACTAAGTCTTTATTTACTATCACATTAGTTTTTTTGTCTATGACCCGTAGAGCTAAAAATAAGCCAGGCTTAAAATAAAAAGTCAGCTAGTTAATTTGACATGGTTAATTAGATGATCTTGAATCATTAATATGTTATTTACATGTACCTGATCAGTGTCAGTTATCTTCTTTGATAAGTCTTGCTGGGAAGGTCAACATTATCATGCAAGTCATCTCCAGTTGTTTCCACCATGCCGGGGGTCCAACTGCAGTTTTCACATCTTAGAAGATCTGCATCTATCAGCCCTGCATCCTCCAGTTGTCTCCACCTGTTTGGTGCATCTACTTTTTCCACCTAGTTCTGTTGGGTGCATCTGCTGTTTCCACCATGGCCAGTTAGGTGCATATAATGTTTCCACCAAGTCCTGTTGTTTACTTCTGCAGTTTTCAGATACTTGAGAGTTAATAACAATAAGCCTTGCCTTTTCAGGACGGATCTTAATTTAAACAAAATGAACAACTTTTATCTTTTAAAAGTTAATAATATCAGTATATTGTTGCATAATTAATATGCACTGTAAATTTGGAATATTGTCGAAGTGCATAATACCAATTGATATTAATTAACAGGATCCTGGCAATAAAGTTTCTAATTGTGATGTTCATCTTCCCTGGGTGAAATTCACAAGCTACTTGACAACACAGTGTTTATAAACCTATGTTTACAAGATGTATTTTGGCTTTCTACATGAAAAACTTATTTTCTAGAATTTGAAAAAAAATGTCAAGAGTAATAATTTACACAATTACAGGAGTTGGGCATATGAAATTGTAAACTAAGTCAGGAGGAGAGCAAAGTCCCAGAGATGAACAATTTGGTTTCGTTTAAAGTGTTCTTCATTCAACCATTACATGTACAATATATTATAAAGTCCAGTGAAATAAAATCTCGAAGCATCTATTCACTATCTGCATGCATAATTGTGCTGGCTATAAGTGAGTTTACTGTATTAAGGGAGTCGATTCAAATGGGTATTCATGAGTAAAATAAACATAATGTATACATAAAGGAAAACATTCAATTCTACATCAAATTGTATAATTACTTTCATGGACTTAAGTGCAGATGGCAAATTTTGGGGAAATCTATCATCTGAATATTTTTTAGTACCATCAAATATAGGTACATTTACTTTAGGATTACCCTGGGATATATAGGAAAGGGTTTTGCACTTCAAAGCAAGTTTACAAATTCCACAATAGATTCTAATTGCTCAAATTCTGAAGTGTATTTCTATAAGTGTACATTATAAATAAGAAATACAGGAGCTATCTAGAATGTTAAAATTTAAAGTCTCCCATTCCATGGAGTGTCACAAAAAAGACTATTATAGATACTAAAGATTTATATTTAAAAACGTATCATAAAAATATTAATTCAAAATTGATTTTTAATTTCCTGCATTTAACACATAAAAAGATATTTTATACATTTTATAATCCCTCTTAAAAAACTGATGTTCATCATGCCATTCATAAACAAAAATGTCAAGGTGTCCACTTACCTATCATTTTAGAACAATAATTGAAAAAGGAGTTTTTTAAACATGGAATTTTTTTAATATATGTTTTAAAAAGTTTTATTTCACTGCATGCATTTTACATTAAAATAACCTAGTCAGTCCTTTTCAATTAAGATTTTAATTCTTTAATTTCTCTGATTTTTAACTTAATATTCTCCATGACTGCTTAATATAAAAATGATTACTTATGAAGTTTGACTGTATATTTTTGACTTGAAATGAACATTTGATCTATAATCTAACCAATATACTTCATTTCATTTTTTCTATATATTTTCAAATCATCAATTAAATATTTTCTATCTTACCTTATCGATGATGGTTTAAAAAATGGCTTATTAAATTCCTCTTCATCTTTCGTGAATTGTTCAACTACAAAATACTAACAAAATTTTTAAATAGAGCTGAAATGATAGATAAAAAGGTCTTCAATCAGACGAGATGTTTGGCTGAAACCCACTGTTTCCTCATTATCCAACAATAATGAACATTAGACACATTCTTAAGAATAACAATAACAATATTAATAAAGCTCGTAACAATAATAATTAACAAAAACTCATAACAATAACAAATAACTAAAATCTCAACCAAAGCAAATAACTAAAATTCATTACAATTTCTGTCACAATAACAAATGACTAAAACTCATAACAATAACAACTAACTAACACTCATAACAATAACAAATAACTAAGATCACAACAAAAGCAATTATCTAAAACAAATAACAACTAATGCTCATAACTGTCACAATAACAATTAACTTAAACTCTTAACAATTTCAACAGATAAAAACTCAAACAAATTACTAAAACTCATAACTATAACATTACAAATAACTTATATCCCCCTATACATGTAATACAATATGTAAATATAACAAATGACTGATCCTCATACCAATAACAAAGAACTAACATATTTAGAACAATAGCAAATAACTTACATACATAATACTGATAGATAACAAATATCTATCAATCATAACAATAACATTATGACCATTTACAATAACAAATAACATACACTAACAAAAGCTAAAACTTAACAATAACAATTTTAAAATCTTATCAAACTAACATAACAAATAACAAACAAAACTTAAATCAATAAATGACTCAAAATTTCTCTACCAAGAAATTCTCATAAATAAATAACCTAAAAACATAAAATATTATAATGTAACAAAATAAAAAATATAACATGAAAATTAACAACTTTTACAATCCTCATAAGCAAAAAACTATAATAACAATTAACGCAAATAATTTCAACCTATTAAATTAATAACAACAAAACCTAACAAATGAAACAAAATAAAATACAATAAATAAAAACTAAAATAACAAAGAGACCTTACATCAAAGAATTAAAAAGAAAAACCTCCATTCCAGCGTTGTTGGCATGCTGTTCCAATCCATGATGAAGAGCCTAAGCTCCCTTCAAATCCTTATTCCACCATCTCCAATGATGAAGTCCCGGCAAAGAGAGAATGTACAGAGAAGATTAGACAAAGGAACAAAAACATAACAAAATCCAGAATCAGGAAAGGGGTAAAGGAATGTACTTAAAACTTGAAACAAAATTAACAGATAAGGACTTAAATACAAACTTGATACCAGGATCAGGGATGAAGAAAGGAATGTACTTATATAAAACATTAAATCAATAAACAAAATAAACAGATAAGGGCTGAAATACAAACTTAACAGGATCAGGGAAGGGGACAGGAATGTATTTAAAACATGAAATCAATAAAAAAAATAAACAGATAAGGGCTGAAATACAAACTTACCAGGATCAGGGATGAAGAAAGGAATGTACTTAAAACATGAAATCAATAAACAAAATAAATAGATAAGAACTTAAATACAAACTAAAAACCAGGATCAGGGATGAAGAAAGGAATGTACTTAAATAAAACATAAAATTGATAAACAAATTAAACAGATAAGGGCTGAAATACAAACTAAACAGGATCAGGAATGGGGAAAGGAATTAATAAATGTACTTATATAAAACATGAAATCAATAAACAAAATAAACAGATAAGGGCTGAAATACAAACTAAACAGGATCAGGAATGGGGAAAAGAATGTAGTTAAAACATGATATAAATAATTAAAATAATTATGAAACCATCTCTTTATTCCACTATCTCTAACCACGATGTGCCAGACACCTCCATGATCTCCATCGATGAAGTCCCAGCAAAGAGATACAGAGAAGATTAGACAAAGAAACAAAAACACAACAAAAACCAAATTGAAAGAACCACTACAAAAATGTGATGAGAGTTGGGGAGGGGAGGGAAATGTTAGTACTTAGTAGGAGTGCCAAAATAAGAATGAAACCATCTCACCTCTGGGCTTTTCCTTAACAATGTAGAAATACCTCCATTCCAGCGTTGTTGGTATGGTGTTCCAATTCAATATGCCCAGCCTCCTCTAAGTCCTTCAACAATAAAGAATCAGCCACCTCCAAATCTGTATTCCACCATCTCCAGCCACAAAGTGCCAGACACCTCCAAGTACACCATCTCCAACAATGAAGTCCGGGTAAAGAGAGAACAGAGAAGATTAGACAAAGAAACAAAAACACAACAAAGACCAAATTGAAAGAACTACTACAAAAAATGTGATGAGAGTGGGGCATTGGAGGGAAATGTTAGTACTTAGTAGGAGTGCCAAAATAATAATGAAAGCATCTCACATCTGGGCTTTTCCCTAACAATGTAGAAAAACCTCCATTCCAGCGTTGTTGTCATGCTGTTCCAATCCAAAATGCCCAGCCTCCTCCAAGTCCTCCAACGATAAAGAGGCAGTCTCCTTCAAATTAGTATTCTACCATCTCCAGCCACAAAGTGCCAGACACCTCCAAGTCCACCATCTCCAACAATGAAGTCCCAGTAAAGCGAGAACAGAGAGGATTAGACAAAGAAACAAAAACACAACAAAAACCAAATTGAAAGAACCACTACAAAAAATGTGATGACGTGGTGGAGAGGAGGGAAATGTTAGTACTTAGTAGGAGTGCCAAAATAATAATGAAAGCATCTCACCTCTGCGCTTTTTCTTAACGGATGTGCACAGATTAGGTCATGATAGCGACTTTTGCAGTAAGGTGTGTATCTGGTCACATACTGCATGAACGTTTACGCAATTGAATAACACAACCTCTGTAGAAATGGTAATACAGCCAGGCTTAGATGTGAGAAAATACATATTTATCGATGTTGTTTATAAAAATCTACACTTTATTTAACTTTATTTGAACATGCTAGTGTTTGAGAAAAATGTATTAGCGGTGGTTTAGAGCATACATTATATACAAAATTTCTAGGCAAAATTTTAATATTGGTATGAATTAAGAATCAGCATGTTTGGTACGTTGAACACTATTACAAAAGCCAGCTATGTTTATTGCCGAATACAAAAAAAAGAGTCCTGGACTAAAAATTTGGTCTAATAGTTAACTTAACCTTGTTTAATATAAACAATAAGATGATCTGTAATATGATAATGTCATATACCTGATCAGTGTCAGCTATCCACTGTGGTATGTCTTGGTGGAAAAGTCCACATCCATCAGGCATTGTCCTCCAGGTGTTTCCACCAAGTCTTGATCTGGGCATATCTGCTGTTTCCACATTTTGAAGATCATTGTCCATCAGGCTTGTTTGTATTAGTTGTTTCCACCAATTTCCTTTTGGGTGTAGTTGGTGTTTTCGCATATTGGAAAATAATGTCCATTAAGTTTGCCTCAAGATTCATTGGCCTTGCCTCCTCCAGATTTTTTACCAAGTCCTTTTGGATGCTTTTGCAGTTTTCCCATCTTGGATGATCATCAAGCTTGTCAATTCCAGTTGTTTCCACAAACTCCTATTGGCTGCAGCTGCATCAAATGAAGAACATGGGAGAAAATATATCATTAAAGTTTGTTTAGGAAAATCCACATTTAACCGTTTATGAACAAGTGTTCAAATTGTCCCAACAGCGATTTAAGGTATGCTTTATATTTCTAAGCAAAAATATTAATATTGGTGTTAATAGTTGGTTTATCTGGTTGTACACCATAGAAAAAGTCAGCTATTACTGACTTCAAGAAATAAGACCAGCTAAAATTTTAGCCAGCGAGTTAACTTGAATTTGTTAAAAATGTGATATTGGATAATGATAACCTCACATACCTGATAAATGTCACATCATCATCCATTATCTATTCATCCTCCAGTTGTTTTTAATCAGGTCTTTTTAGGTGCATCTACTGTTTTCATCAAGTCATGTTTGGTGCATCTGCTGTTTCAACTATGTATTGGTTGGGTGCATCTGCTGTTTCCTTCATGTGTTAGTTGGGTGCATCTGCTGTTTCCTCCAAATTCTGTTGGGTGCATCTGCTGTTTTGCCATGTCCTCTGGGTGCATCTGCTGTTTCACCATGTCTTCTTGAGTGCATCTGCTGTTTCCACCATGTCCTCTGTGTGCATCTACTGTTTCCACCATGTCCTCTGTGTGCATCTACTGTTTCACAATGTCCTCTGTGTGCATCTGCTGTTTCACAATGTCCTCTGGGTGCATCTGTTGTCTCACCATGTCCTCTGTGTGCATCTACTGTTTCACCATGTCCTCTGTGTGCATCTGTTGTTTCACCATGTCCTCTGGGTGCATCTGCTGTTTCGCCCCCCCGATGGAAATAGAAGAAGAGGATGGCAAAAGAACAACTGGAGACCCTTTGTTGAGAGAGACAGAGAACTAGGTTGGAAAAGTTGGAAGGAGGGCGGATGGCCAGGTTGTTGTGAGTTGCATTCTGTTTTGTTTCATGCGTCCTCTGGGCACTCTGGACAGTAATTTGAACCATGGAACCCCAATCTCGACCAAGAATGTGAATTCCGCTGGAAGTGCTTCCGGTATTGCATTGAAAGATTGGAAACAATAAGGCATGTTTCGGGCCCTTAAGACACATTCTGACGATGTGAAATAGGAATAATTCGGATGACCATAATTCCTATTGATAAGCGGTAATTATCTCCACAAAGTGGGAAGGTCACGTTTTCACCTGCGTCTGACTGCTGCATGTCCAAGACATAGTTTAAAGATGTCATCGGAGAACATTTCTATTAATTGTTTTTCTGGCTTTGTTAGTCGCTCTCAGGGTTTATCAATTTTAATGACAGGAAACGAAAGTGGAGAAGAAATTGTTAAAATTGTTTGTTTGGGTATAGTTGAGAATATATATATGTTGCATGTATCAACTTTTTAATTTTTTTTTTTTAATTATATATTCATTCATATGTTATGTATAATTTATTATTATTTTTTATTTATATATATTTTATTATTATCTCATATTATACACATGACAAGTTATAATGATTAATTAATTGAATGTATTAAAGTTGTCCCTGTAACATTTTAATATCACTGACACAATGAGATCCGGTATGAGTTACTTTATTTGGAATTAAGATCGCATATTGTGAATAAAATAGAATTTTGGATCTTTTTTTCAAATCATCATGTTAATAGTTATTTTATTACTGTATAAGTTGAGTGAAAAAACCGTTTCTACAGTTACAAGATGACGCTTCTCCATTAAGGCCTGGTTTGAATTTATTGGATAAGTCAAAATATTGTAACAACTCACACATTCAATATGTAATATTTCAAGCGGGGAATTTTATATCATATAAATTGTATTCTAGAAGAACATGGATTTAATTCTACAAGTGGTAATCCTACTTATACTCATACTCCCCTTTCCAAGGAAGAAATTTTTCAAAATCATATGTCAGTTTTAAATCTTTTTAATATTCCACAGAGCCAAAATGAATTTGAACTACCCTATATATATATTGGATTCCGAAATTTCATAAAAATCCTAACAAACAAAGATACATTGCGGGTACCATTCAATGTTCAACCAAGCCTCTTTCTTTACTCCTAACTAAGATATTGACAGAAGTGAAGGAAAAACTTCAAGAGTACTATGCAACAATATATATTCAAGAAGTGGTGAGAATCAAATGTGGATGCACAAAAATTCCAAAGAACTTTTGGACAATTTGAAATCACAAGATATTACCAAAATCAACAGCTTTTAAAAAAAACTTATGACTTTTCAAATTCAAACACAACCATTCCCCACGATAAATTAAAGTCCAGGCTTTTTGATATCATTGACAGCTGCTTTTTCAATAAAAATGGAACTCGTAAATTCACTAACCTGCTCATTGGTCATTTTGCAAAATTATTTTTTTGAAACACATTTTGATTGCACACACAAGTACTCTAAAGTTGACATCAAAGATATGCTTGAGTTTCTGATTGACAATATCTATGTCGTTTTTGGAGACCAGGTATTCCAACAATCTATTGGAATTCCCATGGTTACCAATTGCGCTCCGTTATTAGCAGATCTTATTTTATATTCATTTGAAGCAAAATTTGTGCAAAAACCTATGCGTGAAAAGAAGGAAACACTTGCTGTGACCTTCAACTCGACATTTAGATATATCGACGACGTATTGTCAATTAACATTGGTAATTTTCATTCCTACGTGGATACGATATAAGCTGGTTAGCTTGAGATAAAAGATACCACAGAGTCTGACACATCTGTTTCATACTGGCGGACGCGCTTTCACGCCGCTATCGCAAAAGGAGGAATGTCATGTGACGTCCTTTCAGCCAATGAAAACTACGAAAATAATCCTCTTATATAATATTATCCATGTATTAATGTACTGAAAACACATTATACTGATAAATCTGGGTTTTGTTATAGAGTGCCATATCATTTCAAAATTACCAGTATGGTATCATATTGTCACATTCAAAATGTTTGCTTGTACAATTGATTTCCATTTAGAATGTACTATGTAAGTTTTTACATACCAGTATTTGTATATACATATCATTTTAAATGATATTCAAAAACAAGAGAAGTGGAATCTGTAGTTGGAATCTATAAGAAGTAATTATTTGTGTCTTATATATACAAGCACAGCTGTTTAAGTCCATTTGTAAATTCTGTTAATGACTGTCAAATATACAGCACTAAAGTAAATAAAATGGCAATCAGATTCCATCTTGTGAAAAACTTTTAAAATAATCAATTTTTTCTGTTTCTGGACAAATTATTGACATAATTTACACTGTAGTTCAATTGATTAAATTCACACTCCTTGGTGTCCTGTCTCTCAGTAATTGACAAGTCTTGGTCTTCTGTCCGGTGACCTTGAACGGGATCTTGATCTACAAATGATATAAAATTATTTCAGTAGCTTGTTCATCATAAGTAGAAACTTGGTTTGTTTGTTTTATATCTAGCAAATAATGCACTTTCACTATACCCACTTTTGCTTATCATAACTATGCACCTACTTTTATCCCAAAATGCCAATTGAAACTTTGTTTATTTACAACCGTACTAATTTTTTTATCCTGCATTCATGTAAATAACTCAAGATACTTGAGTCAAATTAAATCAATATCGTCCAAGTGGTCCCTGAGGTAAAGCTCATATTCCCAAAAATAAATACATGTATCATAATAGTGGTCTAATGGTTAACTTGTGAACCTTCTGACCTGTGCCTATAACTCCTTGGGCTTCGTTCTCGTCTACCCCTGACTGGACTCCTGTGTCTCTCCCCACTCCGTCTTAAATGCCCCGGGCTGCGTCTCCTCTCAAAGTACTGGGTTCTCCCTCTGTCAGGTGAACCTCTGTTTCTCTCTCTACTTGGACTTTTCCTCCTCTCAGAATGGGGACTCCTTCTGCGGTCCTGTAATGGACTCCTTCTTCGATCAGACAGGGGACTTCTGCGACGTTCTTGCTGAGGACTTCTCCGTCTCTCTGGTTTTGGGGACCTATGTTTAGGAGAAGGACTTCGCTTTCTAACTTGAGGACTGTTACTTCTCTCATCAGAGTCACTACTATTTTGTCGCCCTTCTAATTCTCTGTGTCGTTTCTCCCTTTCCCTTTTTCTTAATTCTAGAGTCCTAATTCGTAGTTCTTCTTCTCTGTCCTACAAATATATGACTGATACAGTAAGCTGGGCATGAACAGTTTGAGGTGTTCTGTTATGATCATTCAATATCAGTTGCATTTGTTTTAGAACATCTTGATCAATGAAAGAAGATTCAGTGACCATTCATCAAGACCTTAAGACTGATATTACTTATTTTTGTTTATAAATTTAGTCCCCTAAAGTAAACGACATCGGTATACTGCGACAAATCAAATCATATGCTGTGTGAAACTCAACACGGGCGCCCTTACATTTCATTACGACATCGGTGATTGTTCATTTATCTACTTTGTGTCTGGTGAGAGTCAGAAATATAAGATTATTATCGATAAATTTAAAGGATAAAACCTGGTTCTGTTAATCCCGGTGCCAAGAAATGCTACTGGCTTTTACATATCAAAAAAAAAATCTCGCCACTTTTTGTCAGACCAAGAACGTAAACCTCAGTTTAAAAATATGGCCGTTGAAAATTTTTTGCAGCATTTATATAGTACAGAACAATCACAATTTAAACGTTTGGTACTTTCATATAAATTTGTTTCAATCCATCACACCCAGCGTGACAAGCTAACTAACTCTTAATTTATGTGCAAATCAGAATTCTTTGTCTTTAACTTGACAGCAACAATAATACAAAATTCAAGATTTATTCATTATCATAAGGATGATCGAGGGTCGCTTTTGAAGTGGTGAGCAAATGTCGACGTGAATTACAAACATGTTGACAATTCAGGAAAGAAAGTCTTTATTAATAGTCTATATATAATTAGATTTTCTTTTTAATTAGTATATGACTCCTGATATCGTAGAACCTTAGAAATTCATCTAAGTAAGTGTGCTACCATTTTGTCATGTGTATATACTAGTACTTATACGGATTGATTTTCGATAAAATAAATAAAATTCTAATAACTTTTTCTCCCACTCAATTAGAGAAAATTCAAATAGGTACAAGATACATATTCACACTCTTATTTTTTTTCGTTTTAAATTTACTACAACTTGACCAATGTCAAAGTGGACGATTTCGTCTTCATTTTTCTTTTGAATCTTGCAGGCGTCTGTGGTTCCGAGTCTCGTTTGTTTTTATGTCATTAATTACATCAGGTTTTATGTTATATCACACGTGTATGCTAATCAAGATACATCAAACATTTTAGAAACCCCAAATTACAAAGAAATATATATATAGAGGTAATAATATGTTTTGGAATTTGTTCAATTAATACGAAATCAATTCAAATATTCGATTTCAAGAAGATAGAACCGATTTTAGTTGATGTTCACTTTTAATGTTATAAATAATAATGTTATTGATCGATAATCTAGATTTTCATTTGATCCCATGTTCTGACCAATTATTCAGAAATTAATTGTCCACAATCTGAAAGAAAATAATGCATGGAAATTGTCAAAATGAATTCCCTTTATCATTTGTCGTCATAAAATTGAGGTCATTTTATGACAAATCTGTGTAATTAAGGCTGACTGCCATTTTTAAGAATTTGAAATATTAAGATGGCCGTCCAGGTAGGTAATATTTTAATTAGGTCTGAGATGGCGCCGTAAGAAGACAAAATGTCAGCTACAGATCATAAGGTTCTGTTGTAAATATAGGCCTATGGCCGTGTCATTCTTGTGGTTACCTTTTAAAGAAAAAAAAATAAATAAAAAGGCGAAACAACTTAATCGTGGTCATTTGTTCGTCAAGGAAGTGGTTCAGCATGGTACCAATTACTTACTGTCAATTTAAATAATATAAAAATGAAAATTAAAAATGCCAAAATGGACATCGTGTGATTATGCAAATTTTACGATTAATATCTTCGTCATTAAACCAGTGGGTAATCTAAGAAAATTCCAGCAGACACTGACCCTTCAACTAATAATTTTTTTTAAAAGATTATAAACACTGTGTATCAATTAAAAGTTTTTTTTTTATATGAACACAAATAAAACGTTTTATCATAATAAACGTTTTTTCTTCGCTAAAAATGTTCAGGGAAATTATCTTGATATTGGAAACAATTATCAAATGAGGAAAGTCCAAACACAAAAATACCATTCTACGTACACATGTAGGCATGCAGTATTTGGTACGAAGAATGGGGAATTCTTTTTTTCCCATAACATAATGCTGTACTGTGCATTTAGTCTATGAAAATGTTCATTGAAACGCCGCTTTTTGGGAATGAACAGGTCCTGAAAACGTATGGGAGTGGCACTTTTTTCTGTGTATAGACACTCACGCTTTCCAAAACAGCAAGGGAAGTATAACTAGGTTGGGAAGCACATGGACCAAAGATCATGAAGGCATAACAAAATGAAACATAAAAAGATGAGCAAAAATATTATCCGATACTATGCTAAAACATATGATGCAGAGGAAGAGGCGAAAAGATGAGTTCTACAACAGACTTCAATGTGTTATAGCCACCTATAGAGAAAGAAATGTTACAAACATGGGAGACCTTAACGCAAAAATTAGAAATGATCACACCGGATATGGCGAGATCATGGGACAAATGAATGAAAACTATAAAAGATTAGCAAACTTTTATGCATTCAACAAACTAGGTATTAGTGGCGCTTTATTTCCAACACAAAAGAATGCACAAAATTAAGCCACTTGGGTATCACCAGATAGATTTTGTGAGAAACAAGAAGACAAAATCACTCTTACTAGTGAATCTGTTGCCCATGTGTCAACCCAACTTCCTGTCTGGACCACGAATCAGTTGATGATCAGCATCAAGTCAATGCAGTGTCTACAGTGGAAGCTTGTCCAGTTTCAGGGGATGATAACCTTTCTTGGTTCCAGTCCAAGTCCAATGATGAACTCTCACAAGCCCAGGTTTAAAAAATTGAATTTTAATAAATAGTTTTGAAGTACGAGGTTCTGCGTGAACTTTTCTAAAAAGCTGACGAGTGACATACCTTAAGATTTTTTAAGACATATATATTCCAATGAAAAACGTTTATGACCTATTTTGGCCCGAGCAATCTTATTCCGAGAATCATGATCGAATTTCATGAACGTATTTTAGATTGCTTCAATATAAATATAACTTGTAATTGTTTTGTTGCTTTTAAGTGAAAAGTTTACAAACAGAAACAAAATGTGATAAGAAATGAACACTAGTAACAGTTCGACATTTTACTCTGGACACGACATAGTCAAGACTTTTTACTTACATTTCTAATTATGATATCTAAAATATTTTTATATCACTTGGTGGGATTTCTTAGCAGTATCCTAGGGGCTTATGTTGAACTCATAAACATCTCTACTTCTAAAGAAATGAAGTCCTAAAACTCAGAATCCCATGGGAGAATGGTGGGATTTTCAGTTCCACCGTTTCTCCCATGGGAGAAAAAATGTCAGATGGGATATTTTCTCCTAGGGGATTTTTTCTCCCGTATATTTGTTCAAATGGCTCCGCCTCGTCTGGTATGAAATTTACTAACCAGGTATCATCCCGTACCCTGTCACTAAAACACTATGTAACTAATTACACCCTGCCGCTTTTCAAGCGGGGGAGGGTATAAAAACTTCAGTCAGCATTTGACTTAATGAAAGATTGTGTTTGCTGACAAGATCATTGTATCGGCCATAGAAAAAAAAAATCATGACTTTCAAAGAGATTGCTGATATTCTTGTTTAATAAACTTGTTTGTCAATAACTTACCTCCTTTTAAAAATTATTCATACGTTGAACATGGTTTTACATAATGCAAATGGATCCATAATACAATACAAATTGAACATTATACTAGTAGAATACAAACGGGGAAATATACAAAACAATGCTAATTATTCAATATAATGATAGATATAGAATACAAAAGAAAATTATTGATTTCAAATGGAAATATACATGAGAACATTGAAAGAATAAAATTAAAATGCAATTCAAATAATACAAGTAACAAATATAGAATACAAAATGCGAGTTATAGATAACTAATGGAATATAAAATATAACACATATAGTTAATTCAAATTAAAAATCAAATATAAAATCAGGCATGGGGCGAATAACATTATAAAGTAATGCAATGCACTACCATATCTTCATTGAAAGAACAGTATTCCAGATCAAAAATCCATTAAACAATATAAAACAGGTGCAGAGCAGACACAGACCTCCAAAAATTCAGAGGTGGGATCAGGTGCTATGGAGGAGTGAGCATCCTCTGCCGATCGGTCACTCCCGTCGTGTTCTCCTAGTCATGATCCGGAAATAACTGACAAATCCGTCGTCAATCTAGTGAAAATATGAATATATTTCTATATAAATAATTAACTAACAATTAGTATGCAAAACGTCAGTCAGCATTGGACTCAATGATAAATTGAATTTGCTGACAAGGTCATTGTATCGACCATATAGCTTACGAAGTGATGACTGTAATTGAGACTGCTGGTGATGATTTGGAGGTCCGAGTTTGCTCTGCACCTATTTTGTATTGTTTTATGGACTTTTGATCTTGAAAACTGTTCGTTATCTCCATATGTTTCATTATGCTATCTTCTGGTCTTTCCGTGCAAGTCGCTGTGTTTGCTGGAAATAAATGCAAGTTCGTCTGCATAATCCAGGTCTTCTAAGGCGGACATAAATTTCGAACGTATGCCTCTCTTCTAATTGTTGGTATTTATCATTATCCAATCTACCACAATGATGAACAGGAACCCAGACATAGAACATCCTTGTCTCACTCCTGTTTGTTTTTAACCATTTTGTTGCTTTTCCACTCTTTATGACACAACTACATGTAGTACTTCTGTCATATAATCAGGAATCCATACTGGCTTAGTATGTTTGTTTGTATTAACGTCCCTCTCGAGAATTTCCCCCTCATATGAAGACGCCGCCACTTGCCAGTGGAAAGTTGCAATTTTTTTCCCTATACTCGGTACTTACGGCCATTGAGAAGTGAGGATCCTTTACGTTCCAGCGCCAACTGTAACACGAAACCTCGTTTATACAGTCTCATCTGAAGAACTGGTCTTCACTTCCCACAGTGGGAGTCGAACCTGCGACGTAAGGATCAACTCCCTTTTTAGCGACTCTAGACTCTAGAGCACACACTTTTTAACACTGCGCCACGCGGGCGACCTGCCTTAGTATGTCCCATATTTTTCATATCCTTCTCTCAAATGCTTCTTTAAAGTCTACGAGCCTGAATTATGTACTATGGTATTTGCCACTCTATTGATTGTTCTAAAATATATTTCTTAGAATTTAAATCAGTTATCATGTTCCCCTTCCTCCAAGGCATGCAGCTTGATCTGGTCTTAAGCTGTTTTCTATTCCATCTCTTGTTCTGTTATTCACTATTCTGTGAACAAAACACTTTAGATGGCACGAATAATTTAGTGATATTCATCTGTAGTATATTATACTATTCTCTTGGATAATGCATCCCTTCTGTTGCTGATGTTGAGACATTAAGGACATCTTCAAAATTCTATTCCCATCTCTCCAGTATTTTTCCGACTTCGATGATTAGTTCATCATTTCTGGATCTTTTGCCACTTTTCTTTTTTCCCTCAAAGATGCTTGGTCAGTTGGTAGACTTCGTTCAGGCGGTTTGCTGCGTTCTCTGCTTGCATGGTAAGCTACATATGTATATCCTCCAGTTTTTTCCTCTAATCAGCTTTTACTCTTTTTTTTCACATCTTCATCTTTGGTCTGATATCTTTTCTCTTCATTTCCTTCATTCTCTCTCTTCTTTCATCAATGGCTCTGTATGTTTCTGCAGTAAGGCAGTCTTTGTGTTAATTAAGTCTTTCTTTGGTTGTTAGGACGGGACTTAACGTCGCGCCTATTGCAGAAAAAAATACATTAGCAAACCTGCTTATACGCGGGTTTTGTATTTTTTCTGCAACAGCCGCAACATTAATTCCTGTACTCAAAATCAAAGAAAGACAATGTTATTTTTTAAAACATCATCGAATACCTGAATGTCAAACTGAAGGCCGCAACAACTGTTTCCTATAAGTCCCCTACGGGTGAAATCGGAAGGAACTATATGTCTCCTCAGCGTCTCTCTGTCTGTCTAGCTACTAGTGTCTGTTAGTCAGTATCACTTGGTTTTCTGCACCTTTTTTCTAAATCTTGTAAACATTGAACTTTTTTTTCTATGTGAGTGTATCTTGATTAGTAACATATAAAGTTCAATGATTTTTGACAGAATTGGGGCCTTTTTCATTTTTACCGTTTTTCCGCAATTTTTTTCTTTACGCTTGCAGATTTGTTATGTGACTTAATATTGAGTTTAACATAATTTAAGTTATATGCTGTAGATCGAGTCAGCATTTTGTTCCACTTCGGTGATTTTTGACGGATTATTGCATTTTCAATTTTTATTGAAATCAGATTACGCTCTTCAATAGAGTCTAGTATTGTTAATGCTACACACCCAGGATCCCTGTTCTTTATGAAACAATACAATGACGAATCTTTTTATAACCCAACACTTCTTTTAACCTGCATATACACACGAAGTTTAAAGATTTTACCATTTATGACAATTTTGGAATTATTATTATCTGCGGCTGGAGCATCATGATATTAAGTTGATAAACATAATTTTGGAAAAAAGTATACTAGTATCTATTTAAAATAAAAACAGTTACAGTCTTACTTTGATATTTGAATATTAAACTAGAAAATGATTTTAGTGGTAATCAAACAACAAAATTGTATGATAAACATGCAAGACGACTTCAACTTTTCAGTCGTCAATTAACCTTACTTATACAACAATATACCAGGAATTAAGTTAATCACCTGCATGTGGGGGGTATACCTCTCAGTTTATGTGATACATAAGAACATCTTCTACGAATTAACAATTTCTTAAACGAGGTAAGTTATTGACATACACGTTGATGAAACAATAATATTAGGTCTCGTTTAAAGTCGTCATTACGTAAGGTCTATTGTCGATATAATGACCTTGTCAGCAAATATAATCTATCATTAAGTCAATTCTGACTGACATTTTTTCCCTACTTATTGTTATGCCATAATTTACACGTTGGATAGTCGACGGATTTTTCTGTATTTTCCCGATCACGACAAGGAGCCCAAGATGGGTGTGACTGGTTGGCAGGGGATGTTCACAATTTTATGGCACCCTATCCACCTCTGATATTTTAGAGGTCCTTGCCGGTTTGCTCTGCATCTGATTGTTTGATGGATTTCTGAGCTTGAAAACTTAAGTTTTACGGTACCTTTACATCGAACATCTAAAGCATAATCTTCTAACATGTTCTTCTTTGCCCTATACAGCTATATTCCCGATACACATAATTAGTGGTCATACTTATAAATTAATAAATCTGCAAATGAATCCAAAATGCCAGCACCAGGGTATTTACTTACTCTTCTGATATTGCACTATAGCTAGGTATGAGAGGATGTTAGTAAACTGAATTTAGATTTGACTGGCAAAATAATTATCGTTTTTCTGGAACGTTAGATGGCATCGAACCCGATGTTTGATCATAAACAAAGCAATTATCACTACATGATAAAAACGAAGTTTGATGTGAACGGGCATTGATTTAACAATAAAACTTTTTATCACAATATAGTTTTAAACATATATTGAAATACTTTTAGTGAAATAAGAAATGTTAATATGTTTAACAGTAAGAAACGCATATTAGCCACTGGGAGCACCATGGCAACGAACCCGAAGTACAATTTGTATAACATTTTCCGGAAGTCTTTTTTTTACTTTGATAAATAAATCTCATTTTGTATTATTATTATTTTTATTTTTTTGCAAAAATATTTTGTATTAAACATTAGGCCATTATAATAAATGAAAAATAACAATAAAAAAATGGAAAGACAAGAAAAAATGATAATAGTTCGCTTCTTTTAGCCTTGATATGAAATATCCAGTCCGAGCACCCGAAATACAATACTGTATATTCCTTATTTTTCGCGAGTACTTATTATCGCAGATTTCTCTTAATCGTCAAATCGTGAGACCAACCGGTGGATCAAGACATTTTGAGTGTATTTAGCGGCATAAAAAGTTATTTTATTTCGAGAGTGGTGTTTCTCGCGAAATTACTCGGTAATTTATTCCTCGCGTATAATATGGAATCTACAGTATGAAGAACATAATAAAACAGGGACCAAAGTAAAGTTGCTAACATACATGTAGATAGAAAAATTCAATTAATGAAAGTGACATTTTTTCAAGTTAAAACCAAAAGAAATAAAGTAAAGTAGGGCGTTTCAACTGGTTTCATGATTTCATAAATACTTTGAATTCTTTATTATAAGATTACCTTAAGCTATAAACCAAATAAGACAAGACGACCTAAACACTTTTTCAGAATGGATTAACAGTATCAGATGGATGTTGAAATCTCTCATTATGCGATTAAGGGGCAATATGAAAACCATATATTCTTTACTCTTTAATTAATCGAAAAGGGAAAGAAGAATTCGACTTCACAATCAATATGTTCTAGTCCCAGCTGACAAAGCAGGTAATAACATCAAATTTGTTTTTAGGTCCCATTATTTTAATTGTATTTAATAGGAGCTGGACTTGAATTTAATTCTGAAAATGGCAATCCAATGTATTGGATATATTATGTAAACTGCTTTGAAAAATCACATATCTCACCATCGTTGTGATCGACGGGGGCAGAGTATGTTTTCTGAAAGAAAATATCACTAAAAATTTATGTCTTCTGCAACTTTTTGAGAAATACGGGAAAATGCACAAGTTAATGACGTCACAATAGGCATTTAGAAGGTCATATGAGAGAAATGATTTGTGTTTTCTTACGGCATGGAATTCATATAAATCAGAAAGAATGAATTCTATTTTCTAATATCACTTTCATATTTTAGGAAAATACAGGGCATAATTTGTATTGAAACTGTACCTTGTTCTTGAATTTAAAGTACTATACTTACACTGGATTCATCCTTTATAACAAAGTTTTTTAAAGCGGGTTTTAGCAAATAATTTCTTTACTCCTTGCTCAAATCAAAAAAGTCGAGAGGTGGTGAACATCAAATCTAGATACCCCAAAATTATTTCAAACTCTAAGTAATTTTTTGATAATTTGAATTTTAAAAAAAAATTACCTAAATCTTAATAACATCAAAACTTACGCTTTTCCAAAACGTAAAAAAAAACATCCGATATATTACAGTCCAGGCTTTTTGACATCGTAGACAGCTGCTTTTTCAATAAAAAAGGAACTTGTAACTTTATTTATCATTGGTCATTTGCTAAATAATTTTGTTTAATACATTCTGATTGTACGCACAAGTACTCCAGCCAGAGTTGATATTCAAAAGATGCTTGAGTTTCTGTTTGACAATATATACGTACATATAGGTTTGGAGAACAAGTCATCCACATATCTGTCGGAATTCCCGTGGGTACCAACTGCGTTTTAAGCAGATCTGTTTTTTAAATACGTATTCATTTGAATATCATGTTGTAAATTTTGAATTTACTAGAGGGAGGTAAATGCAAAATTTACAACATTTTGTATTTACCTCCCCCTAGTAAATTCAAAATTTACAACATGATATGAAGCAAAATTTTATTCATATTTATGAGAAAAAGAAAACAATTGCTGTGATCTTCAACCCGACATGTGAAATTACATGCACATTGTTTATATCTACGACTTTTTATAAAAAAAATAAATAAACAATTATTTCTTCTCTTCATATTTAAACTCAATATTTTCCAGTTTACTTACAAAAAATACACAGAGTCTGACATCTGTTTCATATTTGGATAATTAACTAGAAAAAGACGTTAATGAAAACATGACAAGGCCTTATGAAAAAAACATGATGACTTCAATTTTTCTATCCCCAGTTTTTCCTATTTATATACTAGTAGCACAATACCAAAATATCAGTTGCATGTGGATTTTATGTCTCCCTTACTCCTAAATGATTCGATATTCAAGCTCTAGAACAGTTAGTACTAGGGCTTTCATATTCCACAAGTGTATTCCTTGTGACGAGACCTTTCTTTGGATATCAATAATTTTGACCTTGAAGTTTGAGTTTGACTTGCATTTGAGAAATTACAATCTTTGCAATAAGCTGCCATGCTTAGTGTTTCACAAACACATCTTGTTTCCCTTTTTTCTTCTTACTTTTCCTTTTTTTAACTCAAAAAATTCTCTCTAAAATTCTTTAACAACTTTCATCCATTTGACAAAATCTTTGATGAGTTTTACACGTTGCTATTGTGCTCAAACCCCTAATGGTAATATAATTTTTTTTAGGATTATATGGGAAACTGAATGGCATACTTTAAATTTCATGATGACTGACCGCTCCTTTTTATCAAATTATCCTGCTTAAAATGCCTTCAGGGCCTGAGACATCATTCGATGCAAGGGAAAAAGAAAACTAATTTGAGGGATTACAAAAATCGATCGTCAAAGTCTGTCATTACACAAGGATATCATTAATTAGGACAGAATGAAGATAAAATGACAAGCTTTCTACGTCCAGCTTTTGTCGGTCTTTTTTTTTTGGTTTGTTATAAGAATTTCTTTTCCAGATTTCATATAGCTATGTGCACACATAGTTATAAAGCTTTATAGAATCCTAACACTATATTTCTAGAAAGACATGTGTTTGTGAAACACTGATGCTTTCGTATGGCAGTTAATGGCAAGGGTTGATGTTTCTCATATGCAAGTTAAAACTCCAGATCAAAATTGTATCGTCACAAGGATTACACCTGTGACATATAAAAACCCTAGTATTAACAAAAGTGATAGCCAAGGTTAACGTTATTTTTTAAGTGGGTTAAATTCCAGAGTCAAGGTCAAAATTGCTGGTATCCAAAGGAATGATTTGTAATAATGAACACACATGTGAAGTATAAACTACATGTATTTGAAAGTTATGGCAAAGGTCAAAGATTTGAAAATTTTGGGTCAAATTCCAAGGTCAAGGTTACGAGGTCAAATATGGTGGTACCCAAAGAAAGGTCTTGCCACAATATATACTCCTGTAAATATGAAAGCCATAGCCCAACTCACTCAGAATGTATGGACAAGGTTAGGTTTTTGCGGTTAAACAGACGGACAGGGCAAAAACCATATAAACCCGAATCTTCGATAACGGGCGCATTTAAAACAACCAAAATATAACTTTAAGATAGGGGTTCTGTTACATGTGTCATGTTTCTTCCATAATAAATATCATTGAATCCATACAGCATCACGTATGCATAATATTTGTTGAAAGTTAAAAAAAAAAAAAAGGTATAATATAAACTTTTAAAGTTTGACAAGATATACGGTTAGGGTATTTTTTTCCAATTTTTTTGTAATTTCATAGTCATTATTAATTGACATTCTTAATTTAATAAAAAGAAAGATATTCTTCAAATGTTGTTAAGAATGTCCATCCTTCAGCCAGGAACATTTTAAAATCTTAAAAATCATTAATTATTTGAGTTGGTCTGAAAAGTAAGCTTGAGACTGGTATTTTTTTAATAGTAACACTTTCCAGCATGCTTCCTATAAGGATATTAAAAAGTTTAATGTATTTACAATGGACTTTTAAATAGTAGATACGTGCTCATTATAAAGAAAAGAGTATTAGGAAAATTAAAGGGGCTGGGGTTTGCAGCCATTTTCAGACTATTTTGACCTCCTTTAGAAGGAGAACTCCATATAAAGATATAGAAAATGATCAAATTTTAAAACTGAAATTTATATGAAATTTTCTTTGCCAAATGATAATTGACAGCTTAAGATATCATAGAATAAAAAAGTGATATCTGGTGGTTAATTTGTTGACCCCCCAGCCTCCTTACATTTTTATTACACTTGCCTTATTTATCAATGTTTCTTGCAATGATAGCAATTACTTTTTACGCACAAATATTACGTAACAAATTGAGAAGTTTAATACTACTGAAAAATCAAACAAGAAATTCTCCTGAAAGAAAAAAAAAGTTTTTTTATATCCTGAATTACATTTTATATTCAAATGTCCACCAGAAAATTGAGATTTTTTTCACTGCTTTATTATAGTAAATAAATATATAATGTCGACAAAATTGCCTGGCTAGGAAAACATTACCATAACTTTTCGGATCTTGTGAGTTCCTTGTAGAATTTTTAAATGGTGAACACAGAACCTTAAGAACGGAAAACCTTGACGTGTTTATGTAAGGATTGTTTTTCTTGACCATTTCATCTTTGATATTTAAATACCACTTATTGTTCCAAAGATAATATTTAGTCATAAAGTGTTAATTAAAAAAACATGGTACGTGTCATTACGTAAAAGTCAATGTCCTGTAAGAAATGATTTATCAATCAACAATCCTTTTATTTAAATTCAATCGTTAACA
>PRKT01000850.1:50242-112619 GCA_003671525.1 Saccostrea glomerata | reverse complement strand
CTCCGCCTCGTCTGGTATGAAATTTACTAACCAGGTATCATCCCGTACCCTGTCACTAAAACACTATGTAACTAATTATACCCTGCCGCTTTTCAAGCGGGGGAGGGTATAAAAACTTCAGTCAGCATTTGACTTAATGAAAGATTGTGTTTGCTGACAAGATCATTGTATCGGCCATAGAAAAAAAAATCATGACTTTCAAAGAGATTGCTGATATTCTTGTTTAATAAACTTGTTTGTCAATAACTTACCTCCTTTTAAAAATTATTCATACGTTGAACATGGTTTTACATAATGCAAATGGATCCATAATACAATACAAATTGAACATTATACTAGTAGAATACAAACGGGGAAATATACAAAACAATGCTAATTATTCAATATAATGATAGATATAGAATACAAAAGAAAATTATTGATTTCAAATGGAAATATACATGAGAACATTGAAAGAATAAAATTAAAATGCAATTCAAATAATACAAGTAACAAATATAGAATACAAAATGCGAGTTATAGATAACTAATGGAATATAAAATATAACACATATAGTTAATTCAAATTAAAAATCAAATATAAAATCAGGCATGGGGCGAATAACATTATAAAGTAATGCAATGCACTACCATATCTTCATTGAAAGAACAGTATTCCAGATCAAAAATCCATTAAACAATATAAAACAGGTGCAGAGCAGACACAGACCTCCAAAAATTCAGAGGTGGGATCAGGTGCTATGGAGGAGTGAGCATCCTCTGCCGATCGGTCACTCCCGTCGTGTTCTCCTAGTCATGATCCGGAAATAACTGACAAATCCGTCGTCAATCTAGTGAAAATATGAATATATTTCTATATAAATAATTAACTAACAATTAGTATGCAAAACGTCAGTCAGCATTGGACTCAATGATAAATTGAATTTGCTGACAAGGTCATTGTATCGACCATATAGCTTACGAAGTGATGACTGTAATTGAGACTGCTGATATTCTTGTTTCATCTACTTGTTTGTCAATAATTTACCTCGTTTTAGAAATTATGCATACGTAGAACATGTCCTTGCGTATCGAATCAACTGACATAGACAGTAAAAAATTCATATGCAGGTGATGAAGGTATTTTGTTGCATAAGTAAGGGAAGTTGACGATTGAAAACTTAGTCATCTGAACGTAGACCTTGGTTGTTTGATAACCATTAACGTATTTTCAAGTAAAATGTCCAAAAATGAAACAGATGTGCCAGACTCCGTGGTATCTTTTATACTAGTATCGTATCGACATAAGAATGGAAATTATCATTTTTAATTGACAATACATCGTCAATATATCTAAATGTCGAGTTGAAGGCCACAGCAAGTTTTTTTTTTTATTTTAACGCATGAGATTTTGGACAAATTCTGCTATATATGAATACAAAAATAGGTGTGCTAATAATAATACTGGTATCCATGGGAACTCCAATAGATTGATGGAGGACCTGGTCTCCAAAAACAACGAAGATATTGTCAATCAAAAACTCAAGCATCTTTTTGATGTCAACTTCCGAGTAGAATTGTACTTGTGTGTACAGTCAGAATGGGTTTTTTTTAAAAACAAAATACACGTATTTTTGCGAATGACCAATGACAAGGTAAGAAAATTTACGAGTTCCATTTTTATTGAAAAAGAAGCTGTCAAAACCCTGGATCTTTATTTAACGTGGGGGATGGCTGTGTATAAAGTAGAAAAATCGTAAGTTTTAAGCTGTTGATTCTTGGTAAAATCTTGTGATTTATAATTGTCCATAAGATCCTAGGAATTTTGAAGTTTCCACATCTAATTTACACCACTTCTTGAATATTGTTGCACGGTAATCTTGGAGTTTCTCCTTCACTACTGTTAATTTTTAGTGAGGAGTAAAGAAAGAAGCATGGTTGACAATTTACTAGAAACCGCTATGTATCTTTGTTTATAAGGATTTTTATGAAGTGTCAGAATCCAATATTGATATAATATTCTTATTCATTTTGGTTCTTAAGGATATTAAAAATTTCAAAAATATTAAAGAATTTGGACGTTAAATTACCATTACTTTAATTTCTTGAAGTAATGCATTTCATAACCAAACTTGATCAAAGTAATGCATTACAATTATCCTCCCTTTCGGATGATTTAAAAATTATTTAAAAATATAAGATAGAAAAATTTTAACTTTTTTTTATATTCATAAACACGCATCCCACCCCTTCAAATCGATACACATAATAAATGATATAACTAAAATTTAATATCAAGTACTTGTATTTATTACACTGTTAATTATTTACCTCATAAGAGGGTGGAACTTTTAAATTGCAAAGTAGATTTAAAAAAATGCACTATATACCTTTTTGTGTATATATATATATTGATGTCATAAAGCAATTTAACTTTTTATGGCAATTTACTACCTTCCCAAAACTAAACTTAATAAGACATGTAAAAATTCTATGGACATAGTACCTTAGATTATGACAAAAATTAAATGCACTGACAATTATAGAATTGAAAAGGGTAAGACAGTATGCACATTTTGTTATGCTTGTCGCCTATTACTTTTGTTGCAAATGATATGCCATAGTCTGCTTAAGCTATACCAGCTTAATGTGTCATATTAATACTGCCAGAAGAAAGGGGCTGGTTTTAGAAGTACTTCCTTCTCAAAATAATACATGGTTTCAAATGATACATAACCTTAGACAATTTGTGAATTTGGTGACACTCTATTAAAAAAAGATGGCAGATATCAATTTTAGTGTTTATTAATTAGTGTGCCTCATACCAAAAATATTTTTCGATATGAAAACCATTTAAAATTTTCCTTTAAATATGTGGTAATTCCACTTTCGGCAGATGAAAAAATGTGTTTAATTAGATACAGAGATTATTATTTATATAAATTAGGTTTACTTTTTTATTCATTAACTTAACAATTATTTCAATGTCTTTTTTTATTGATTGATTTTATATTGTTTAACGTCCCTCTCGAGAATTTTTCACTCACATGGAGACGTTCATACAAAGTGATGCTTTGTAATGTCAGCATTAGTCTGATTTTGAGAAAGTAACGCATTTCACTACGTGTACCATTACATGTTATGCAAAACTTCAAGTAATGCATTACCGTAACGTTTAGCATCACCCCAAGCCTGTTATATCTACTCCGAAGCGCCTGCACCAGTGTTCTTACTTACCCCTAGTATTCCATGGGGTATGAGATGATGTCTGTTAACTATCATACAATTTCATATTTAGAGAGAGAGAGAGAGAGAGAGAGAGAGATTATTCAATTTTTAAAAAAAAAAAAAACGGATTTGTAATTTTGATGCATATTGAAATTGTCTTGGTTAAAAATTATTTTCTTCTTGCTAACTTTTAAAATCTCAAAGAATGACAAAAGAAAACAAGGTATTTGCCGAAGAGATAAAATGTTTATTAAATTTTACACTGTACTTTGTACTTTCATACAAACATTCACAGTTTAAATACAACAAGCTTAATTATTGGACGAGTAAAGTACATCAAATGTACAGGGGAAACGATGGGTCCAATAAAAAAAGTTCTTGAAGGGATGTCTAATAGTCGAAACCACTGAATTACCTCAAGAATCTCCGTGAAGAATTTTGATGACATCCCTTAAAGATTCTAAAATGAGAAAAATAGAAACCATCGCTGCTGGGGTTGTTCCATGCCTTACACGGTCGCATATTTTCCAAACTTTTTTTTTTCATTTTATTTAGTAATAATACCATTTCATACAATCAGTTGTTCTTAAAGTGCAGAGGTAGGATTTGATTATTTAAAAAATGCATGGAAAAACCCCAGTTGAAACCCAAAATCTCTCTATATAAGTTGGGGGGTAAATAATATGAAGACAATAAATAGTAATTGAAAATTTCATAGCATTAAAGTTCTTCGTTGATTATTATCTAAACAAATAAACCACAACACGTTTTGTTCAAACGGTGATATACAAAATCAAAAAGAGAAAAAAACAACTGTTAAATCCTTTAACAGAGCAAATGGGAAACTGTGCTTTAACGGAACTTACGTTTGAAACACACAAAACAAGAAAACTAATTAGGTGCTCGAGCTAAAGAAAAGCATTAACTGATTTTATTGAATATCTAAAACAGCTTGTTGATAAAATGAAAAAAAAATATTAACTACAATCGAATCCATAACATGGCAGCATTTGATAACACCAAGAACTAAACATAAAAGACAAAACAATTCAATTGAACAAACTCTTATCTGAGACACTGAGTAACTTATAGGCTTTCAACAATAAGTATAAATTAATAAAAATATTCTCATTGAAAAAATGGTATGGCACGACAGAATTCAGAACATTTGGATGTATATGCATAAAAATGACGAGAAAATGATGCGCACAATTTAGAGATCAACATCTGCTCGTGTACCACGTGACAGTACTATTTAAATTTCTCTGAATTAAGTACATAAATCAACTGACTTAAATCAAATTTGTTCTAATTTCTTTTCATTCATGGTGAACACATCAATAAAAGAAAATAAATGTTTATTCAAATTCTATTAGAAATACCAATTTCAAATTTATAACTTATATGAGGACATGAATTCACAAAATACAATTTGTCAACAAACAAATGCACCAAAATATATCAAATCTGATGTTCAAAAGAAAACAAATTTAGCACTATATTTTCATTTGCACCAATTCTTGCCAATTCATATACCAAATGCATATTTCATAGATACATTTTAATTGATAAAATATTGTGTCAATAAAAAAGTACATATTGTCATCTAAGACCTACTTAAAAGGGGAAAAATCTTAAAAATCATAACTTTACTACTGTATTTTACAAATTGTTTAAAAAACAAATAAACAAGGATTTAAAATATATTCACAGATAACCGATATGGCACAATTAAGCTTATTTGAAAAGTTTCACAATATAAAAAGTTGAAACAAGCAGCACTTTTTTTTTACTAAGCAACATTACAATGCAAACAATAATAAAGCATTTCTTAGTATTTTAACTTTTTAAGAAAAAATTTCAGTTGTTAGATTCAGTAAATTTAACTTACAATGATACCGAAATTTCGAAAAGCATAATCATTATAGCATTTTTATTTGCATTATAATCTTAGTTTGTATATCCTTTTTAGACTGACGGTGCAGTTCTTCTTTTCAGCGTTTTAATGTCAATTAAAACTTCGAAAAACAAATTAAACATTATGGCAAAATACGAACAAAAAGAATTTTGAATTATCGCCTGATAGTAAATGTAAACAAACTGGGGTAAACATAACACAATATTGCAAGTCACGGCAATGTATTTTTTTTACATGCAAAACCTTGCTATGGCACAATATGTTCATCCTAAAACTGGATGTAAGTTGAAAAGGAATGGGCAACCAAACATCAAACACCAAATAAGGTTCCTACATATATATGTATATATATACATTCTCCCTAAAACATGCTATATTTCGAATCATGCGTTGCACAGTCATATACTATACAAAGCCAGTATTTCATAGCTGAAAATGCTATACAATTTTAAACTACTTGTTCAAAGTGAAAAAATGTATGAACCTTAGATTATTTTGAAAAGTAAGAAAAAATGAGAAAAACTTTCCTAAATCTAACAAACTAAATAATTTCTTCATCTAATTTCTAAAAAGCAATGGCACAATATATAGAAAATAAGATAAACCATTTCTTGACTTCATGTATTTGCAGCGTATTACCAACAATAAAATCTAAATACGCTTGAAATTTCAAAGCTGCCGGTAATAAATAATTTAACATTTTTCGTCTCTCTTACAGAAGTCATTGTTTTCAATGGCTGTAATGCTTACGTTTTTTCATTAATCCAAGTCTAAAGGACACAATAGGCACTGGGTATTATAAATCAAGAATATAGCGGACATAGGTCAGATGGACTTGGGCACCAAATATTTGCTGCAATGTAAGTGTATTGCTGCCTCAGTTTCTTTTTCACTGCAGTCTTTTAGTATCCTGTTACCGTTCTGCCGTCTATGACCCTCATGAGCTTTAAAATAATAAGTTCACTCCACCGATGTAATACCTTCTCTATATGATCACAATAGTCAAGCTGTATTTCCATTCTCCGTATTGAAAGCCCTTGGCAATAATTTGTTACAGTGTCAAATATGGCAGCCATTTCAAAACATAAAAAATGTGTCTTAAAATCTACTTTGTGAAGTTTTTGAAACTATATCAATGTACCGATAAAATTGGTACCAATCGCCATTCAACAGTTACATGCCATTTTCGTAAACAACTAAACCGGGATTTTCTTTCCAAAAATATACAGTAAAATGAAAATTAAATGCAGTTTAAAGTCACACTGCAGACTTCTTCAAGCAAATATGTTTTTCTATAAAAAGTGTACCATTGCAATCCACAACCCTTTTCAGCACAAAAAAAATTTACAACAAAAATATACTCTATCTGGATGAAAACAATATCGGAGAAAGGAATACATACACATTACAAGGATAAAGAGAAAATTTTCGCCAGAATTAACATTCTCATAATGAAGCACCAATAATTACCAATAAGATAGACATCATTGTAGAATACACACAAATATTATAAAACACCTAAGTGAAAAATGATCAATCGTCTCTGACATCAAGTACCCTGCTTCACGTGGTACACAAATATTATGGCAAAATTTTATGACTAAAACCATACGATGGTCTTCTGTATGAAAATGAGAATCACCGGGATATAAATCGTTTATGTAAAAGCATATGTCAAAGCCGAGTCGTCGATCGTCTCTGACATCAAGTACCCTGCTTCACGTGGTACACAAATATTATGGCAAAATTTTATGACTAAAACCATACGATGGTCTTCTGTATGAAAATGAGAATCACCGGGATATAAATCGTTTATGTAAAAGCATATGTCAAAGCCGAGTCGTCTAAGCAATATTGTTCAGTCCTAGTATTGCCAATTAATCATTTTACTAAGTCGTACAAGAAATTTGATAAAATAAAAGAGAGAGCGAGTATTCGATACAAAGTTTGTTTGCCACACTAGAAGAGCAAAAATGACGAATTCCTATTGAGCAACAGAATTCGTTAAAACGAGGGAATTGGGCGAGTCATGCAATCCTGACGTGGCAACGGAGTTTGAATTATCCGAGTCCATATCTTGACGCCCAAAGCCTTGCATCCCTGAGCCTTTTTCTACACACTTCCGCATGTGTTTTTCAAGGGTGCTCGCAACGGAGAAAGGCATACCACAAAACTTGCATCTATAGACATCTTTTCCTATTCTTCCGTGAGTCTTCATATGACGAGTGAGCTTGCTCGATTGTGCGCATGCGTAATTACATAATTCGCACTTGTAGGGCTTTTCTCCAGTATGAGAACGACGGTGAACGGTCAGATTACTGCAATTTTTAAAGATCTTTCCACAGTACTCACACGTATCATTTCGTGTCCTGTCCCTTCTTGGGCTGGCGGACGGTATACCATTTGAATCCAATGTGGTGTTGCTGGACGATGCTGGTTTGGGGATTCCGCCTTGAACTGTGAGCGACTTCAAGGCACTTTCATGATTCGGGCTGTTGTAGCCATTGTGATTCGGATCTCTGGCCTCATACCGAAAGTTATTCAAGTTGTTCAATGAAGGGATGAGTGGGAAAAATTCATGCGGTTGTTGACCATGGTACTGCCATATTGGTGAAAATACGTTTTCCAAACCGCTAACGCTGTTAATCAAAGGTCCGTCGTTTGTTTCGTTTTTGTTTCCTTTGGATGTTTCTTGCTCAGAGACGGACGATGGACGGCTATTTCTATCTTTCGACTCTTCTTTTATTCCACTAACACTGTTTCCGTTGGTAAGCGAATCTTCCCGTGCATCATTTGGCGAAGACACTTCTTTTTTGATATTCAGATCTGTATTTTCAGCAAGAGCTTGTCTGAAGGCTTCGTTGTATACGTGTAAATTACGAAGTCCACTTGACTTCATAACCTCTGTCAACAAAGAGGTACTAGAACTGACGTAAGACTCTGCTAGCTTTCTTTCTGAGTCAGTTGGAGATTGATCTGAATTTTGTAGAAGCTTTGCCGCTAACAAGCCACCTTTGCTTTCGCTATTTTTTTTCTCGTCACCCGAGCCCTCATTTATCTCAGGATTTTCTTCTTCTTCCATTTCTTCCATTTCTTCTTCCTCCTCCTCTTCTTCTTCTTCCTCTTCTTCGTCGTCATATTCATCTTTTTCGTCAAATTTTTTATTTTCGGGTGTGCTGCTTCCAGAACCAATGCTGCCTTCATTTGAAACATTGGACACAGGCGATTTCATGTGAGTTTTCATATGACGTTTGAGCTTGCTTTGTTGGGTACATGCATGTGGACATAAACGACATTTGAAAGGCTTTTCTCCGGTGTGAGAACGGCGATGTACAATCAAATTGCTCTGAAATCGAAAAGACTTGCCGCAAAACTCGCATGATTTCATTTTGTTTGGTGGGGTCAAACTTCCAGATCCATGCTCTTTCTTTGGTGTGGACATAAACGACATTTGAAAGGCTTTTCTCCGGTGTGAGAACGGCGATGTACAATCAAATTGCTCTGAAATCGAAAAGACTTGCCGCAAAACTCGCATGATTTCATTTTGTTTGGTGGGGTCAAACTTCCAGATCCATGCTCTTTCTTTGTATCTGTCGGCGTTGTGTTCGTAGATGTTGTCAGAGGGGTAAATATATTACAAACTGATCTTGCCTGAGAATAAGGAGGTGTTTGCCTGCGAACCGGTGAAGTTGGACCTCTTGCTAATTCTTTTAATCTTTCTGAGTAAAAGGAGTCTTCTATCCCTATCGAAGAAGGTCTTTGTCTGTCATAAATATTACTTAATGCGGAAGGGAAAGGCCGACCTGCATCAAAAATAGCTGGAGGAAACCCTAATATGCTTCTCTGTTGTAAATGTAGAGCCTCGCTAACTGGGATGGCTGGGAAATCTGTACCTGGTACTCTTGGAAAAAGAGGACCTGGAGATAAAGAAGGACGATCAAAAGGTGGAAATCTAAAATTGAGAAAAGGATTTTGTGGCGATTGTCGATGAGGACCATGTCCACTCTCTACGCTTCCTGAACTAGGAGTAGAGGGAGCCCTATGAATTTCATGAGGCAGCTGTTGTAATGAGCTGTCGCGGTCTTTCACTTCATGATCTTTGATATCCCGCTGACTATTAGGATTTCGAGGAGGATGTGGCGAATTTCGACTTTGCGACAATTTTTCGCCTGAGGAGTTCTGGGTACGAGCTTGTTTTGGGGGTGTCGGGCACGATGTAAAATCTGAATATATTTTCATTCCATGGTCTCTCTGAACATGTTGGAGAAGAACCCAAGATGAATCAAACGTGCCCCTACACTTTTCACAAAGGAAGCTCGTTGGCTCTGTAAAGGAAAAGAGTATTTTATTAAAACTTTAAAAATATATTTTTGAGGAAAATCATGAATTCTTTTCGGAATTATTTATTCCATCCGGATATAATTGAAAACATGTTTTATTTCACTTTGAACAGTTCTTCATATAAATGTTAAATGTCTGGTAAGTTTATTCATGCAATGTATGGGCATGACCATTTCACTTGTCGGGACGAACAAAGAAATATTTAAGAATGTCTAGTTTGCATAATGACTTAAAACAGTTCCAATCACTGATTTTATCAAATAGCCTTTCCTACAAAGCCGGCACAATGCCCTTCTACCGTACAGGCGCGTTCAGGACATTGAATTCAGTGATGTATTCATCGTTTTAAATGTCCGTGGGATCTTTTATGATCAAGAGAATGATATAACAAACAAAGGACCTGAAAAACATCACCTTTCGCGTTCTCCAAGATGACACTATTTAAATAAATGACAATTGGTTATTTGAACAACACGTGACGGGAATGACATAATGGCTGAAATCGCGAAAGACGATATGGCGTATTGCACAATACAAGAGCGACGGAAAGGGGGTGAAAGCCTCGGCATAACCTCTAGCCATTGTGTAATCTACTTTTTTTTCAGCTGTCCGAGGCTGAAGTATAAAATTTTCTTTAGAACAACAGTTACTGTGACACAACTAGTTTACATATCGCCAGCTGTTCCTGGACAGTTTGCATCTCATTTTACGAAACCTTAATCTCAAATTTTAAAAAGAATTTTAAAACAAGTTAGAGACGAAAGGTCAAAATCCGCTGTTAAAAAAAAGAAAGAGAATTCAATACACTTTTATCAATATATTATAATAAAATTAATATTGATGTGTTTTAAAAAAAAATTAATTCATAAATATTATACCCTAAGTAATTCGCCTCTTAACTATATTTCCTTTATGTTTAAAACTTTTAAAAAAATTCTCAGAAAAAAAAAAACACATTAGATTTACTATCAACAAATCAATACTTTGTAACATGTTGTACTTGGGAAAACTCTATAGCATGAAATTGGAATATTTAAATATGAAAATAAACATTCCCAAAGTGGCTTATCAACTAAAAGGGCTGCTTTTGATTCGGTTGGCTGATTTCCACATAAGTGAAGAGATCGCTTGAATGACCAACACACAATCGATTTTTTAAAACTTCTTTCCGCCTATATCTTGCTGTTAAAACAATTTACTCATCTCCGTCAGTATTAATGATTCTATAACATTGGTACTACAATCTGTAATTTATCAAGTTGTTAATGCTTCTTTGACGACTTGACCAACAAAGCGCGTATTCAAAATCTAAGTGACGCTTTCCATAACCAATTGAATGGTCAGCGCAAATGGTAATTATATTTACTCATCCATCAACATTGCCTTCTCAATTGAAAAGTCCCTATCAGCTTAGACCGGTAGTTAACCGGACGAAAGGGGTTCTATGATAGAGAGCAAGACTGAATTCTGAATCCAAACCGGAAACAAATTGACTTTCTGTTTTTGTGCTACCAAAACTTATGACTATCAGACAGATTACTAATAAGGAAGAAGAAACACTAAAAGAAATAATAGAAAAATTTAAACACACATCCAGTGTTTGCAGCTAAATTACTTACTTTGCATAGGATTGAAAATGGAATCAACTAACAAGCAATTTTAATTTATGCCTCTATAGCGCTAGATCATCTACAAGGCCATTTATCCTAACGTTCTTTTGTTCACTTCAATTTAAATTGTATTTGATGCTAGGAACATGTGTTTTCTTCATTGGTTATGTCGGCAATCTGGTCACTGGCGGCCAATGCCACATGATGAACCTTTCCTTACACCGCAAGGCTAAGGGAGTAGTAAACAGTCTTCTGGTGGATACATTAAAACGGGGGAAATGACCAAATACAAGTCTGTTCTAGCTACATGGGGGACGATGTAAGTTAGCCAGGGGAGACCAGGGCCGTTGAACTTTGTTTTTTTCCGGATGTGGACGTATAATGACCTGTAACAGTAAATCACTTGATTTTTAATGCTTTGGTGAGCGGAGATACTGCGAGCTCTTTAGCACAAATTAAAGACGCTTTAATGTCTGGCTGGGTTGCAATATCTTAAGAAGATTAAATGACAAATTCAACCGTTGCCATGGAATTATGTAACGGAAGCTGCAAAAGACAGGCCGTTTATAGAGATAATTAGAGCGGACTTGGAAAACATATTTTGTGTTGAATTTTTAACCATACGAGTTACTTCCCTTACAACGAAATATTTTATTTTAAAACCAAACAATACCTTGCATCTGTACATTTAATTTTGTCAAGTACTTTACGTTTATTAACAAAAAACATAAAACACTAAACTCTCCCTGCTAATGATTCCATTAATGTACCAAAAGGAAGATCGCAGGAGATCAACTACTTGAACGTTGGCCAATAAAGGGGTCAGTAACCTCGTAAGTATAACACACTAGAATCACCTTTACATAAACAAACTATATTCAATAGGTCAGGCAAACAATTGGCCACTATGACATGATTATGAGAGGACACTAGACAAATACCGAGATTTAAGTAATTGTGATAGCAGGTAGATAAAAAGAACACAGTGGGAAAAAAGATGCAATCTTTTGAGGCATCATCGTTGCTTATACTCTTTATAATGTGCAATTTCGTAGATTAATGAAAGAGGAATCCCGTTTGGCGTTATTTTCTGTGCGTCACCGGACGGTAAGATCTCTTATTAGTGAAATTATCCCAACGCCGTAACAATCTGCCGATCAAAGACAAATACCACGACCTGATGAAATAAGTTCTCCGGACATGAAAAGAAGTTCATTAGTCACATTGATTCCCAGCCTATTTGCATCAAAAAGATCCTTCTGATTCAAAACTATCTCGTCCGGGGTCTTTTTTTCCGTAGAGCTCGTCTAGGCCTTTTTTCTATTGTCCAGTCAACTCAGACCTTGTCATTCGTCTTATCATTAAAGAAATAAACTTAATCAGTTTCATTGAAGGGACCATGGAACGGCAGATATACCGAAATATCTAGTCATTAAAATTGACTACATTCTATGCACACAGAAGGAATGAAAGCCTCTGATTACTGGTTTTGTCATGTAATCACATAGATATGACCTTTGATTTATTAACATATCATCAATAACATCCTCCTAATAAACTGAAACTGTCTATCTGATGTGATGACTTCAAACTACTTCAAATTAGAACGTTTGAAAGAAAAGCCAAAATCAAGGAAAAAGAATGAGAAGATGGGCACATCTTTATATGAGAGTATTAGGTCAAGATACCATTCCTTTTGCAGCAACACTGAAGCATAATCTCGATACATCAAAAAAAGAGACAGTAGATGACAAATATAAAACATCTATTACAGGAATACGACTGCATTGTAGTCAATAAGCGATGTATGTATAATTTATTCATGGTATTAATATCACTCAAACCATTTTAGTGTTGGTCAATAACAGAAACCCAGAGTAGAAAAAATGACACCGTTTAGATCGTTATATGACATTTACTATCTAATCAATGATGCTACACCGGCAATATGAGGCCCAAGAGAATATAACACAAACAATGGCCAGTATAGCGGTCGATGGGGCTTTTGTAATCATCAAAACTCCGAAATGCAAAAAATGAAGTCCTTCATTAGTTATATATCGGTCACTCTGAGTGCGAACTAGATCTAGCCGGAGAGCGTAGGCAAACGTCTTGCTTCCGTTGTCGCGGATATTGAAAAACGTTACATTATCGTAACGATAATTGGAAGGGTTTGTGTCAATGTACTTTGTTTGTGATCATCATGGCCAGCCACTGATTGATCTGGGTCACTTTGAAGCTTTGTCCTGAATGCACTAACTCTTTACAAGGGTTTCCTGATCGGGTCGCTTTGTACGTATTGTTTCTAATGAACCATGTGCATCCTTAGCTTCCTTTTTTGTTATCATTGTTCTTTGTCATCACCAACCTCTATCATATGTATCATCATAAAATGTGCAAATAAACCAGCGACTACTAATCACTAATTACTGAAACAACTGCCTTTGTTCGACTTCTCTGAACGTTTTTCCCTCTTAACATTGAAAAGCATTTTAGAACATCTTTACTTTTCAAGTATTAGGAAAGTAGATTTCCATAAAATAAAGCGACAGTTTTTTTTATTGATTTTGCCACAGGTATTGGACATAAGGTCCCCTGGTACCGTATTTCATTAAGCATGCAACTGGCTGCAATGCTTAAGCCAATGCCTACCGGATACACACAGAGCTACCCCTGGTATATTGGGTGTTACTATGGCGACAGACGACCATGTGTCGTATGTCAGCCAGCTATCTTCATAGATTTCTGAGTTAAAAGCGTAGAACTTACTCCCTAGAATTGTTTCTGATGGGGATAAAAATGGATTAAGAAGTAGAAAGATGACCATAAGACAATAAACTTAAAGTACAATGAACTTGAGGAGGGCTTTAGTACAGCAAGATAAAAGTCTGTGTTTATAGACTGGTGTCGCGTTACGTGTGTCCTAGGTGTGATTTAAGGCTATTGTAAATGGAGGACAAACACCATAAAACCAAAATTACATAATACTGCTTGGTACACAAAACATTTCATTTTCTTTCAAGACACATGACCTTACAGGACTTGTTCCTTCTTTTTTCCCTCCTTTATGCATTGTCCGATTAATAGTATTTACCGAGTTCGATTTACATTACCCATTTAATATCATCAATAAGCTTATGCAATTTTGCTTCCATTTTACCAATTCTCATCAGCGATATTTTTTGTTTATAAGGATCGACCTTGTCCTCAAAATACCTCCAATCAATAGTTCGGACGGAACCATCTGCTGTCCGGTGCGTAATGGGTGTCTGGTATCAACGGAATTAGGTGACCTTTATTGACCATGTGACCTAGATTGACCAGCCCTAGGAAGCGTGCAATATCGACGCTGTTAACAGCTGGTTAGTACCGTTACTGTTAATATCTCATCAGTTCTACCTCGATTACAAAGACAATAAAATGAATAATGAATTTACTGTTTCAAATTTCAAAAAGGCTGTTTATAAATGAAAAAAAGAAACTGTATCTTTTCTATCAATTACAATGATGAAATGTATTACTGCTTTTCCCATTCATTATTTTTTAACAACTAACACGTCGCAAGAATGACATTGGAAAAAAAACTAACAAGCAATTATAGTAATGGTCACGAGAAAACTCGGATCGAATTCTCCTAAATAGAAAGAAGATTTGCTTAAGACCATAAAATCCTGCATATATTTACCACTTGAGAATACCTCTGCAGTAATCTCATGGTAAACCAGAATGAGCAAGTCCAGGGTTAAAGTTCCTGAGCATCGATTGAAAAATTAACAAAGCAGATCCGGGAACCTACTGGTGACGTAATACATGATTTGTCATGATCCAAGCTACGTGGGCTACTCCTGGCCGCAAGCTGACCTAGAATGCAAAATGACGGGTTTTGCATAAAATTTATGCACCAGTGCTTTTTTAAAAGTAAATTTATTTCAACAGCATTCGATTTTTAGATTACTGTTACGCTTTGCAATAATTCACGAAAGTAATGACCATCTCGATACAGTTTTCCTGTTTTTAAATTTGCTAAAAAGTATGAAATACTGATTTGAATTACAGCTTGTCGAAATAAACAAACTGTTTGAAACACAAAAGCGTCAATTTAATTATTTTCTTTTCTTTTCATTTTTTATTTGGTCATTTCAAGAAAAAGGATTTTTAGAAACCTTTTTAAAAATCAATACAAATATGCTAATTAGATAAGAAATGAGAGAAATTGCTTTCTGGTCATAGTGAGGATATTGATGTACAGATATGTGTCTTCGCAAAAAATCAATATTCATTTCATTAAACAACTAAAAAGGTATTATCACTCAAGATCCCGGATGTAAAAGGAAAAGGACTACATAAAAAAGATTCTTCGACATGAATGCCCATCAAAATATGACAGTATAGTAGATGTTAAAGTCGTTTACTGTTTTCTTATAGCAAATACAAAAAAAAGAAAATGGTCAAATTTGAAGAAAGTATTCAATGCAAACTTACCGGTATATACCAGGGTACAAGTATATAAATATAAAAATGGGTGAGAAGGTCAATGTAACTCAACTTTCAAAATTCACTTGTCATAATGGATAATTGATTTCAATTACTTGACTTTTAAGTCAAATCAAGGAATATCCAAACACCATAATAACCCCTTCCCTGCGATGGTGACAAATCTTACATCTACTGCTTAGAGAAAACGACTCAGAGAAGTAACAGAAAATCCCAGTACTGATTTTATAATGTAATCAAGAGGATGCTTAGAATGGAGATCGCTGCAACAAGAATAAGAAATAGTAACGGAGGTCTGAAGGCATGCGCAATTTTGTCAGCTATCTTGTGATTATGAAGGAAATATGCAGCAGCTAATAGCATTCTTTGACTTTTCCTTGAATGTCGTTTTTACATGAACTTCGATTAGATTACTACAAAATAATTGCTCGAGTAATTCCTTATACAGAAAGCTCCCGAGAGCGAAGTGCTGTTTACGCGAAGAAGTTCAATGAGGATATATTGCTTCGAAGACGAAATAGCTTCATAACGTAACAAATGGCTCGTCAGTGTTCCCCATTGTTCAATGAAAAAGTGTTACTCTTGCTGCGGGGATTGACTGATGCATGTTCGCATCTTTTCTGGAATAACAACCTCGCACAAATTTATGTTCTGATGAGCAAAGTAACATAGAGCAGTTAAATAAAACATTTCTGGGTGTTCTCGAAAATTTTGCCGTTAACGTATATTTGGCTATTAATTTTTGGCTTTCAAAATATCCTTCCTGCAACAGTCAGATGTGTGAAAATTTATGCACAGGAAGCCTTGCCTGCAAGAATTTGAAAACGTGAAGTCAAAATGGCAGTGACCAAGAATCTCTCTTTGCCAAGTTTTCTACCACAGATGCGTTGTTTTATGATAAGTGAATGCTTCTGGACGGCAAATTATATAACATTCCCATGCACTTACTTCAGCAGGTGTAGAAAAATGCCCGTATGACATAACCCATAAAGACCAGTCTATATTAGCACAAACATCTGCAATCTCTAAATGAAAAAAGAAATAGTTATGCAGGTCGCGGTCGCCCCTTTGTAATGACTCATACGAAACATGTTCCTTTCTATATGTATTTATGGTAAAAGGACTGAATATTACAAAGAAAATATGCAATTTGATAAGCAAGCAGCATAGGTTCCTTGACCATGCTAAATTATATGGCACGATCCAACGAAGGCGTTTTGAAACGTTCTCGGTTTGACCTTTATATAAGTATAAGCGAGTGAAGTATGATAACATCATCTCAATTTTGCAGTGGGGCGAGATGTTTTACATCCATTTGATATGATGATTGGAAAGTGCACAATTGATAGGATTTGTTTACTAAAAGATGTCGTTTTTGCCAAGAAAAATATATGAACGTTAAATAACACTCAAAAGAAATATTTGCTTCAAGACATGATAGAAAAAACCCCTCCGTCCTCGCAACAGAACCAAGTGAAAGTTTCGAAAATTTCAGCGCAGAATTCCTTATCTTGTGAACAAAAGCATATATGACTTTTAAGAGTTAATACATGTACACTGTAGTGATTAGTTTCTGTATGTATACATATTTCAGAATTATGGAACCGCATGCTAGACATTTAGCTGATGTACAAATACATTTCTTTAAACTGTCTTGTAAATGCATAATTATGCTAATTTTCACTCTAAAAGGCGACTTTGATTTCACTTTTTAGTATAATGATTGATTGATCGAGATGATAAGGCGTAATGCGGTTTTACGACTTTCTTTTGTGACAGTTATTGGTGTGAACTTAACAGGACATATTAGTTTTAATACCATAAATACTTTCATATTTAGCAACTAAGTCCCCTAAACATATGGTTTTCAAGATGAAATTTGAATAAGATAGCCAGTGGAGACTATTTTGCTTCAAGATGAATACAGAGCATATCGATAACAGAACTGACTGGAATAACCTGAAAAACTCTCGTTATGTCGAGACTATATTCAAATGACCTGGCGATTGCATGTTGTATATACAAGGATTTCCTTCCATGATATAAGTAATAATGAGTGATATTCTAACCACAAGTTGACAACTGAAGCGAATCCTACAGAAAACATAGATGTCATCAATCATCGCACGGGTCACAGATGTCCGGGGCGCACCGCCCCTGGTCATCCTAATCACCTTAACGCTTTGTACAAATGACGTGACCACGAATCAGAAGCTTGTTATTTCTTGGTAAAACTGTGTATCAAACCTAATTTTATTTTGAATATTAAACAAAAAGTAGCTTATTGCGGTCAGCTATTAAATACTAGTGAATATTCTTCCCTTCCAAAAAGTTTTGGAAGACACTTTGTTTTATTTTTGCTCGCACCTTTCTTTGCCAGTCAGTACATTAACATTTGTACGAACATAAGAAATCCATTCTCTCACTTTCAATCCTCGCTTTTATTAAGATTGGGAAACGAAACGCAAAACGTTGTGTTTCTTAACATTTGTGTACCACACATCAGCAGTTCATTCCGCCCTAACACCGCGGGATCACAATGTTTTATAGATTGGTTGTATGCCAACATATTTTTCCTCGCAAAACGGCATACTGACCCAAACGATTTATTTCTTTTTCTTGATTGATTATCATCTTTCGTAAATCAGGCAAGAGATACCATACGTATACCATAGGCTTGATCTGTTTTGGTTTTAATTAATCTTGGCACAGTCTGGTCATTGGCAATATGGTCTGCCATGTGCTCTGGGTGTCTAGCTTCTTATCAAAATAGCCATTAATTTTTCAGTTTACCTTCAAAAAGCACATACAGTATTACTTTCGATTCCTATCATTTTATCTGTTTTATTTATTTTAAAAAACAATCATGTTTTAAATTTCTTATTAATTTAACAAAGCAGAAGATTTGAATAAAAATTTAATTTATCATAGAAGTGATTGTAAAATTAATGTGTATTTTTTAAAATTGAACTTTAAAACATAAAAGGGAAGTATCTGTTTTATTTATTTTAAAAAACAATCATGTTTTAAATTTCTTATTAATTTAACAAAGCAGAAGATTTGAATAAAAATTTAATTTATCATAGAAGTGATTGTAAAATTAATGTGTATTTTTTAAAATTGAACTTTAAAACATAAAAGGGAAACTTTTTAAAATATCATTTCAATTTTGTATTTTTCACAGTGAAACAAATTCCAAATTCTGACTTAAGCTCTTTGTAACGCTCATTTGGCTAATTGTGTTATAACTTTCAGTTTCCAAAGTTATCCATTGCATCATGGATAAAAAACTAAAATCACCACACAAATTATTACAGAGTTGGTGCCGACATTTATCTGTTTTATTGTATAATTTTTTCTTATTTGTTTATTCATTTTTTGCTGAAGTAAACTAAATGATGTAAAGGACGAAAAATTTCTTTTTATGTTCACATCAAAATCAATATCATTTAGTACAGTAAGTAGGTACCAGTATAGTTTTAAAATATTCATTAAAACCTTACACCAACATCAACTGTCTGAATCTCCTTATTAATCGATGTGGATAGATGTCATTGACATTAGTTTTTATATATGGGGTTATTAGTAAGTTTGACTCTCGGAATAAAATGCTTGATTTCACTTCTATCCCGGTTAGATCAGATAATGACTTCTAGACGGTAATGAACCCACGTGTGACACAGTACGGCGAGTGGCGTACCGTCCACAAACTTGTTTATAATTTGTTTGATCACTAAAAAAGATTATTTGAACCAATCAAAGGGCGACACTGTCTCGGTGTGATGTAACTAGTTAAACGAGTGATGCTTGATGCCCCCGGTAACTAGGATTTTTCATAAATGTTTTATAAATTCTGGTCCTAGCGTGTGTTTGATCAGGATCCGTTTTATGGTCTATCAGAAAATACTTTACTCAAAGTGTCACCGGCGATTGCCCACAGGACCCACCAATCAATCACATTTACATACTTACTTCCATTCTATCAACAAGAAGGGTTCATTATAGGTATCAATACATATACCTAATTGTAATTTAACCATTACAAATGATGGTAGTTTATCAGTGAATCTGCAAAGTACCATGCAGCAAGCAACTCAAACTCACCGAAGGTGACATCCACAAAACAGTCCTAACAACTACACTGTTACGGACATTTCCTCTTGGCTTTGTTTAATTTATGAATTTGAATGAAGGTGGATGAAGTGTTATGGCCATAGATCACACGTTCGACGGGATCTATATAGAGAAAATGTCGATTTCAGCCCCTGGGTATTGAGCCATGTGCTTGGCAAATTGCCTGTTGCCCAGATAAAAAAAATTAACCCACCAAAAATATGAAATTTTCCAAGCTGTCCCCACCAGCCATCCTCGGCGGACGTACGTCTGGGGAATTAGTTAAACCTTTTCATGACCTCGAGTGTAAAGGCAACTTTGGTCAAAACATGTGGCGTGGTACAACATAGTAGTGCAACAGTTGTTAAGATAACTAATGTGAGGGGTATCTTTCTTTCTTTTTTACCATTCTGACCCTCCACCGAGCTTTAAGTTTTACTCCCATCCCATCAAATATATCAAGACACTTCTTGCAGATTCTTAGAATTATAAAAAAATAATGATGGACTTCTTGTATCGATCGTTAAACTGAAGTCTAATCTGGAGCCACTATTTTTCCGTTTCGCAATCAAAATCAATTATTTTGGCGAGTCCTTAAGCAATGAAGCGATTTAGCTTTTCACAAAATACTGACCAAAATTGAATTTTATTGATGAAAGCAAGTCATTGAAAATATTGGATTTTCTTAGAAGTCAAGAAAAGTTCATTCTATCCTCAAATGTCCTTCTAGAATGACAAATGCATCTTGTAGACTTCAGTGTGAGTTATCAAAATAAAGACTTTGTTTTACAAGATTATCTTTTAAGCAACTGTTTACATCTATTGTTAAAGCAACTGTTTACATCTATTGTTTAAGCAACTGTTTACATCTATTGGTATATTTATTTTTGCTATTACAAGCCTTAACATCTTGAAAAATATGCTCCTGAGATATCTTAGCTTTGAAAATGACCGTCTGCGAATTTAGATATCAGTTGGCCAGGTAAAATCTCGACATTTTGGCAGGTCCCCTAAGGACACGATCTATATAGATAAAGATAGGTTATCTTGAGCAAGAGTCATTTTGTAAATAAAACTTTGTACTCGACTGGTCAGTCTGCGTTGACAGACGTCCACAAATAAGGTTCGCATCGCATTGATTTGACAAAATAAACTTAAGTTAAAAAAATCAGATCGATTTGCTCCATATCAAATATTTCAAAAACCGGTTAAAGGATATGACCAAGGTAATAATGCAGAATATGTGTCCCTATTTTCTATTGTACCTGGAAGGATATCATTTAAGTATCAGATAATGGAATCAGTTATGTCAAAGAAACCTCAACAAATAGTTCATAATTTCAGCACAAGTGTTGTCCTTCGTATCAACATTAACACTAAATCATTGTTAGAAGAGCAGACAAAGGGGATCCGTAGAACAATTTGCCTGATAATTGTAAGACAATAACCTACATCAGTAGACTCGAAGCCTGCCTCTGTACACTTTAGATTCAGCTTAAGACTATCTATATATTGTAAAGAGAAAGGGAGATTAATTTTGAACACATTTTGGAAAGTTTGTTTTTCTTATTTTGAAAGCACGAAAAACGACCACTCATAAACCGTGCCAAAGTGTCGAGGAGAAACGCCAGTACAGATTCCGTGCACAAAAAACGAGTATTATGTCATAAGCAAAAGGCGGTAGAGAGTATCCCCCCTGTTACACGGGAGCCCTATCAAAACAAGAAGCGGTGTTTTGGCGATCATCAATCAAGGCAAGCGGTATCAGTCGCTTCTAAATCAAGTACTGTAATCTTTGTCTGCAATGCAAAACATATTTTTTTCATCTTGGTGCTCGCCAAAAGCATCTTGTGCAGTCATCAAAGTTTTACTTAAAAGATGAAACAAGGCCAAACCGTTATCAGCTGTGAAATTCCACGAGATAATTAAACAACTTTACTGTTCTTTGCTTTCTTTTAAATTCATTTTCATGGGTAAGAGTAATAAAGTCTACAATACATCAGGCGGATCTGTATAAGTGACCATTAACAAAGCTAGAGATTTTTTGCAATTCTTGAAAATATCACAGTGCAATTTTTCGCAAAATATTTGCATTCTTTTAATTTAATTCCATCCATATGATTGTCTTCAAAGAGCGGTCTTTAAAAGGTTAAGTCTATCAACAAACATGGTTTTCATTTCATTTTCAATTATGTAATTGTTTGCTTAATTACGTCTGGTCATTACTTTGATGAGATGCAGGTATGACGTCTACTGGCGAAGCAATCTACACCAAGCTGCGTGGAATGTTTTTGTCTGGCTGCGAATCATTGCGCATGCGTAAGGAGGCAGCACTACATCCTGAAGGGTTATGTTGCTTAGAAATATATAATTTTTCAAGTGAAAGATGCTATCGCCAGGGATATAAAAGTCAAAACACGGATCACTGGACCACCTGTTGCGCGCCATCTCTCGTCGGTCAATATATCTTTGGCAAAATGAGTTCAATATCCTACATAGCGCACTATTACTTAAGTGCATAAAAAGTACGCATTTGGAGTAGTACTTGGAAAACGTTATATTTATCTTAGATAAAAACATTACTTAAAATTGTATGTATCAATGCAGCTGATTTTTTTCCTCTTGATTATCAAATAAATTGAAATTTTATACAGAGAAAATTGCATAGTTTTATTAAGCATTCATGAATTAAAAAAATTAAATCTTATAAAATAAGAAATTAATACCATTTTAGAATAAAAAAGCAATAGCAAAATCTTTTTTAGAAATGTTTTAAACTATTACTACCCTAAAATGATTTTTTTTAAAAATAACTTTTTCATTACGATTTAAAATTTTTGAAGGATATACATGCAAGACGTGTCAACAACGGTTTTACAAGAAGCACTTTTTAATAGTAGCAAGATGTTTAGAACTATACTTGGATAATGGTTACAACTCGGGCCGATCTGGATAAGGAAGCTTAAGGTCAGTTAGGGAAGGAAAAAGGTGTGCAACTGCCAGGAGGTCACATTCACATTTACCTGGTATCACATAAATATATACGAAAAACAAAACGAACATCAGAACAAACATACCTGTGATTTCTGTATTGCAGCTTTTGTCTTTAGTGTATGTTCTAAAAGGTGATCGGCTGGAACAATCCCTATCTGAGAAGAGATTGGACTGGGAGTTTTCGTCCCGCAACTTGACATCTTTCAAAGTGATACTGGACTCGGAAGTCGGCCTGGGGGATAATCGGCTTTCAAAGTGTTCTTTCCTTGTTATCGGGGCAGAGATGCTGGTCCGCTTCGAGCTAATGGCTAAGGACTCAGGGTCCGGCTCTTCGCCGTCCTCAAACTCTGAAGTTTCGACATCACCATTCTCTTTGTTACATCGGGTGACCTTGTGACGTATGAATTTGATGATGTCTTGTAAAGGGAAATTTGTCTGGCATAGCCCACATACTAAAAGATCATTCTCTTGTTCCACTGAAATAAAAAATCAAATTCTATAAGTATTATAATTTCTTAACAATTTAGTGCATCAACTATCTGCTATGGTTTTATTTGCTAACACAAGTTTAATAAACCTTGCTTACACCTTGTTTTGAAAATGACAACTCTCTTTAAAGGAGATTGGATGCATAAAATAATTGGTGACTAAAAAGAAGCACGATTCCTTCAGGAATTAAAGATGATTATGTCATCAAATTCTACAAAGGGTATGATACAAATACATTTGATCAATAATTTGTACAGTCAACCCAAGACCCTTCATTTCTACTCAGCTATATATTATTCTCTATCAAAGCATAAATCTTGCATGTTTTACGCTATATGTTTACATGATGAAATGTAAAATAATTTCATTTAATTATTAACAATTTATATGTCGATAATAAATTTAAGGATTATTATATTACGGTAGAATTTTTAAACTAAATTGGTTAACACTTATTTCATGATCTGTTGCTTGTTTTAAGGTGGATTTTGATAACTTTAATTTGAAAAAAAAAGTTTTTAATTATTTCATCTTCATGCATGAAATCAAAGTATATTGTATGGTCTTAAGAAAAGATGATACAAACAAACAAATAGGTACATGTACTTAGATTTGCATATATTTTTAGTCCTATATTGTTTGTAAATGAAACAAATCATAAATTTCTACATTATCAAGAAATTGAAAATTTTCTGTATGATATTCAAATTCTACCTTTCTGCTACAATTATAATTTATCTATGCAAGTTTTTGTTTCTTAAAATCCAAGCACAAATATTTTGAAAATTTAAATGATAAAAATATGATGTTAGATTTATTCAATTAACTTAATTTTTTTTAAAAACATTTTTGATAAAAGTTTGCATCATCTGTCCTTAAGTCATGCTTTAATTGTTTTGAAAATCAGAGAATCTCTGACCCGCTCTTTATCCCTAATGGTACCTCACTGCAAGAAAAGAACATAGAGCCTTCAAAAACACCAATTGCGCAAGGCTTATCAAATGGTTCTTAGAGGAGATAAGGCTGGTCTTAATTTCACATTCTGGCACAGTGCAAGCACCCAGGACGAAGTGCAAGAGGATGGAACATGGCGGTTTGAAAGCCAGGACTTTATCAGCAGCATCTAACCAATCTTAAACTTTTTGGCAAAATCATGATACATACGTCGAAGAAGAATTATATAATTTCGGTCAAGCTCGGAATGCATTTTCAGTTTATAATTTTTTTTTTTAAATGATACAGATTGGGAGGTTATTGGAAAACTAAAAAACAAGTTAGTTCATGGAATTAAAAAAACTAAGTAAGGAAAAAAAATGGTGTTCACATATATTTTGATATTATTTTCCTTCCTTTTCAGATGCTGTATCACTTTGGGCTATGAGTCTATGACTTCAAAAGTATATATAAAAAGAAAAAAAAAAATTAAATGAACACCGATATCAGAATAATTAAACGAGGCCTGTTACCAAAAATCTATATACATAAAAATATCATTAACCAGAAAAAATGCGCTAAACCATTAAATGTAAAAGCAAATTAACTCAATGGATTTGAAGCAAAGCGGATTTTAATTATGAATATGTTTTTACCGATAAATTCTACTATGAGTTTTTGAATAGCCATATTGTTTTTTGACCAAGTTACTATGAAATGAAAATTGTTCTTTTTTTCAATTGCATGATTAAATTTTATTCCACCTCCCACTTGCTCGCAAATACTTTCCTTAAAATATCTGCTGATATGTAGTAGCATTATATCATTGCATAAAACTATTGTCTTGATTAAAAAATCATTTTATTTGAAAGGAAAAACAATTGCCTTTCCAATCAGAAATATACAGCAGGAAAAACCACAAGTAATCAGGAAAATGGACATGGTATTTGGTTACAAATGGTTCTAGTTGTCAGGTACTGTATACAAAACATATCTACTTATGGAAATCCACTTTTAGATAACTCAAGATATTAAAAGTGATCGTCTTGTCAATGATTACTTTAATTTCCACACGTTAATCTCGTCCTTCCTCCTTTCCCATTTAAGTCCATTATAAATGTATTCGAAATAATAACAAAGAAAAAAGTTCCCATGGTAGTAGAGAAGGAAAAAAAATTTAAGCCATTATTTCCATTTTCATGGAACACAGGAGATGTCAACTCGAAAGCTTCTTTCTCCTCTAGCCTGACGGAGTATCTTTATCTTTATTGATTATTGGACACAAGCTTCTTCCAAAATCTGACAGTCATGTGCCATGGTCAAGAGTGATTGTGCCACCATCTCGCACAGTTATATGTCAGATTACGCCATATTGGATGATTAAATTCAACGTTTTCAATTGCATACATTTCCTTGAAAATTCTACAACTCAAGCAACTGAGCAATACAATGTATACATATTTTAACTTGCTAGAGCAAAGTTTATTTTGACTTTTTGTTTCATAAAAGCACTCTTTTTTCGGCAAGTCACTGAAAACACTTTATTCAATAAAGCTTTTTTTTTTTAAATATAAAAAAACTAAATTTTTAAAGATTATTAAATTTTGCTTCTAAAATCATTCTCTGTCTCCCAACTTCGTTTTTTTGGATTAAAATGGACTGTGCGAAAATAGTTATTGTTTATCATAAAACAAATATTTAACTTCTTTTCATATTAATTCAACAGCAAGCTGTCTTTAATTTGAAAAGGTAAAAAAGTTTAAGCTTTAGGATAAAATATTCAAAAGAATACGGAATCTTTATTACTTACTGTTCAACTCTGGACATGCTTTCCACAAAGTGAAGAAAGTGAGACTGTGATTCCATATACAAACTGTATATTCTTTTAATTTTAATCCAAGTCTGACCATAAATCAGATTAAAGTTATTAAAAAAATTCAAATATCCTCTGCCATTTAACCTAGACCATTGAAATAGGAGGTTTATATAAGCTTAAATAAATTGTTGACCAGTGATCAAAACTGTGAGGTTAACTCGGGGTCAACACTTGGATAAAGAGGAATGCTCCCCGTATTTATGTAATCCAGTTTGGTCTGCACAAATCTCACAAATGTATCCTCTGTAAATAATATTCATATAGAATTTTATCCAACTGTATGAAATCAAACTCAATCTCTGGACGTGTAGAAGCGGTTTGCTTTACCATAGGTTTAAAGGGGCAGTTAAGGTCATACCCAACTAGTTTGTTTTCCCACAAGTGCTCTATGTTTAGCAGATGAACTGGACGCTACTTAGACATGCATGTGGACGATGTTTTTTGTGCACAAAAAAGTTTTCCCATGATACCGGAGATGCGGGTTTCCATGGAGGCTTTTGTACATCTTGACCATAATGGACATTCGCCTCGACAAGAGGTCATTTGGTGTCAAGCCAGAGTAAGATTTGGAAGACCTCTATTGACCTCACCTACATACCTGATAAAAACCTTGATAATCCGTAGTGGTCGTTAGAAAGCGGTGCCCAATCCTTAGATATGATTTACGTCTGGTAACATATTCACTAAGTCTTTAAACTTCTTTATTTTTTTTAGATTATTTTTTATTGGCAACAAATTAAAATAACAATATCAGTAACAGTAAAAAATAATGGAATATGTGTATAATATGTAAATCAGCCGATCAAAGTAAAAAACATTCAGAAAACTATGAATAAAGGATATTAATTATTTTTGGCCAAAGCAAACGACTGATTTTGTCTAAATTTTGGATTTCCGTTTTGAGCGCCATTTTATCTTATAAGTACTTGTCCATGGTACGTGCCACAATAAAGGTCACTTCTTGGTCAATTGGTCAGTAGAAATCGGTCAGGTTTTTATCTATGTGGCCCTGTACATACCAACTAAACAAATATTGTATCTGGCTAGAGTAAATATCAGCAAACAGAAAATCTGACCACTCGGTTTCGAACTCCTCGAGGTCAGCCGCTGGTGGTAGCATAATTGCTGATGATTAACAGATACACCGAGCTTCATACAGATCTTGAAATCTTCAAATAAAATATTTACTTCCTTAACGTCCTTTAATTACTAATGCCTTAATATAGAATCACATTGAATGACATTTGGAATCAAAGATCAAAGAAAAGTTTGTATACCATAAAAGGAAGCAGAAAAAAGACTGATTGAGAAATTTTCATTTTCATTTCCTTTGCATAAAACATTTGGGCAGAGGGCTTGATTTCTTGTTTTATGTGATTTATTATAAACGAACGCACAAAGAATTAATATTAGCGATTCAAAGGTTTTTCAGGACAATTCAAAAAGTTTTAACCAAGACCATCAGAACTTCCTTGATTATAAATTTTGAAATTTTCCAATTTCAAAATGAAACACTCTTTAAGAAGTATACTTAAATCTCTATTGTTTTTAGATGTTCTTAATTGGAATATATATATTTTTTTAGTGGGGCAACATGTGCAAAACCACTCTGCTCCTTTAATATTTTTAGATAAATCTGAGAAATGCAAAATATTTAGAACTATGGAGTGAACCTTGTGTTGTTGTGAACTTCCTAATCCAATATCTTTTTGGTAAATCATTGAAACAATACACAGGTTGTTGCAACAGTTGTTATTCAAGCTTTTATTACAAGAACTACTTGGACTTTGAAAAATGACATACGGGGTCTAAAATTATCCAATAAAAATTATAGCATTGAAACACAACTATACAAGACGCGGTCATTTTTCTGTTTAAAAAATTAAAATCGTTCTCAGGAGGCTTAAATTCAAATAGCGCCATTTCCCACAAAACATCATTCCCTTATCATTTATCTAAAACGCATGTGGGCACTAGCGGTCATTCAGCTTGACCACCTTTTGACCGGCGGTATACCTTGTGATTAGATTAAATTCCCACAAAAAATAAACCTGGAGCAATTAAATCAGCAGAGAATCCCATAATTTAGGCCGTGTCCACCCATTTTATAAATAGTAGAGTACCTCTTTTAACTTGATATCTGCCCCTGCCCCCAAAAATCACTTTATTATTAATCATAATCTTTTTAATTCTAAATAAAACTTGTAAATTCCCTTATAATTTTTTCAAACTATTTACCTTATCAGGGAAAAACCAAAAGTATTATCAGCAAAAATAAATAAATGAATAAATAAATTAAGGAATGCGTACCAAAAAAAAAATCAAATTGCTTGCAGGAATACTTTTTACATTTGTTTTTCAAACTCTCGTAATGATTTTAAAGCAGCTACTAGTATTTTTTTTAAAGTATGGATTCTCGTATTTCAACGTAAAGATTTTTAATGACAAAAAGAAACTAATATCCCTTGAGAAATACGTTGGAATCAATATAAAATTGCTAGTTAAGGTTCGGAAGAGGCTAAATTTCAAAGTATCAAGTCCAATTTTTGTGCTGAATTCCAAGTTATATAGAGTTTGCATCATCATCACAGAATCGCCATGAGCAAGTGTCATTAGCATTCACTGGTTTATTATGTTTTTCATGAGAGAGAAAGAGAGAGAGAGAGAGATTGACTTGGTAGAGTTTGACTTGGTTTATTATATTCTCATGTACCTTTGACCACACTGGGCAAAGGGCCACTAAAAGGTTAAGCATTCATGTTAATTTCACTGTGAATGGTCAGCTGCGCTTGATTTTTTTCAGTTCATATTGGAGCCTATTCATACGTTATTCCTTATAAGAAAATCTCAATCCATTATTTTCTCAGAGAAAAATTACAAGTTGATTACGAGTGAAAAATTCATATGTCTTCTAAAATCCATCGTAATAGCTGGTTAAGAGACTGTTAAATTGCACAAGAAAACATTATCGATAAACAAAGCCACCATGCAGTTCTGCGTGTCCCAGGAAGTCCAGGGATATTCAAATTAGTTAAAGTCAGTGTTACTTTTTTCTACCATTTATACCACGTACAATTACTGCATGTTATCGTCAAGGTACTAATTTAATTATTCCTGAAAACTATAGAAAAAGAACAAATGCACATTTATATTGCATATGCTACCAGTCCTACAATAGACCCATGCCAATAATGCTGATCAGCTCACAACCCTTGCGATAAGAAGAGCAAAAAAGAGAGTACGGATGTTCCAGTAAATGTAATTTATCATTTCATTTCGTTGTATTTCATAAAACAAAAATGCCCTAATGTTTAAGCATAGATATTGTAAGTAACTTGTCTATGTGCCAGATATTAGCGATCAGCTATGTAATATATATAATGAGGGACAACTGCAATGTACAACATGGGATATGTAGTGGTCTTCCTGATCAAAGTGTCATGCGAACCCAAGGCACAACCGAATGACGAGTTAACGAGTTTTCAAAAATATACCAACGGCAATTACCTTTTAGTAATTAATCTTTGAATAGAGCTTGAAGTCATTATTGACACAGAATTCATAAATTCAAGGAAATTTATGCTGGACATTGCACATTGAACACAATATCTGCTCCATGTATAAACCTATTAACTTCAATTTCCTTTCTGGGATCCGCATCTTTTACCATCACGTCCGGTTGGTTTTCCCATAACGTCATGACGCCGGGATTAGAGTAACTTAGTTAAATACTTAGATTTTCTCTCTCCTGTTGGTATAAGTTGAACAATTCAGTGGTCATTTGAATAGGGTGGCAAGTAAAAATTAAAGAAGAGTTAATGTGCATTATAATAACCTTCAAAGAAATATACGAAAAGGAAAAAAAAGAAACTAAAACACATTTTCTAGATAAAAATAGTCGAAGATTTGGGTTATTTTTAGAGAATGTAATATTAAGAAGCCAAAAATATCTCTGATAAGTCGATTTTCTTTAGGAATCAACTGCACATTCCAAATTTCGCATAGCATCGTGCACTATTAAGGTTACAAATGCATCAATAATGCAGGCGTGTTAAACACTTATAGCTCTGGTGGAGTAAAAGCTTATAATTACACTGTCCTAAAGTAACAGCATGCTGAAGAACTATCCTGTATTTTAATTAATGGTTATTGGGAATGTTCAGAACCAACTGTTACGAAATTCAGAGAGGGAAAACTTAGGTCCTATCTAAATGGATGGTTATGGAGATTCTCGATGCAATTATATTTCCAGTTTCTGGGAATGAAAACTTGTTTTAAATTCTTGCCTTAATTCACTTTAATTTGATTTGCTTTATCGTTTCGCCGACACTCTGCCATTTATGCCTTACGAAAAATTGTAATGGAATAAGGCTAACATTAGCACATCGTTTCACTATACGTGCAAATAGTGTTTGACGTACTAAATTCTTCAATGAAAATATCAGAAAAATATAGTAAAACAAGAATTTGTACAGCTCATCCCATCTTTTATTGCTAAATCAACTCTTTTGAAGTGGTACACAAAATCCCACGAAACAGCTATTTGGTCGGGTCAGGACATGACCTTAAATGCCCTAACCGAGGAGGTCAACGAGTGGTCGACACGGACAACAGGTGCCCAAAACTGACCTGTGCAGGAATTATGATTCATTTATAAAATTTAACAAGTCATTTGCTACTTTAAAAATTAAAGCAGCACTTAAGTTGTATTTAAAGGGTACTAGAAACAAGTAGATAATTACATGTTACATTGTACAAAAACGGAGATTTTCTTTAATTTCACCATAAAGCGCATGTTGAAAAAATACACAAAGAAAATGTCAAAAGAAGTTTTAAAAATACTATTTGGTTGTAAATTTTAACACCAGGAAGTGTACAATCCACTCACTTATGTATTTCATATCGCATATACCGTTTTTTTCCACGTACAAAAGCGGATACAGGACGGATGTTGACCATGCACACATATCTTTTCTGAGAATATCTCTTAGAGATGACCAAACTTTTAGTGTCCGGTCTCTTCAAACATGACAACGAAAAGGAAGTTATGTAATCTTCCCTTATAAAATATTCCTTATGAAATGCTATCGACTCCGACACATATATGAAATTGGATTTTCAACTTTTGTCAAAGAGGGGCTCTTAGAGATGACCAAACTTTTAGTGTCCGGTCTCTTCAAACATGACAACGAAAAGGAAGTTATGTAATCTTCCCTTATAAAATATTCCTTATGAAATGCTATCGACTCCGACACATATATGAAATTGGATTTTCAACTTTTGTCAAAGAGGGTTTTCTTTACACTATTATTAGTGGAATGCAGCTTTGCGGTTCGTTGGATAGCAAATGCAATAGTTATAAATACAAAGCTTTATAATTAAAACAAGAATTTATGAAAATGTCGTTGAATGTTCCATACAAACACATTTGATCAGAGACCTATTTTTTGTTTTTTCTTTTTGTTTTTTGTTCTTCTGCTACGATGGAAGTACATGTAACTTGTGTTGGAAGAATTTCTCAACACTCTGTCCTTGACTCTCTCTTGTAATTGATTTATACATAAGTACTCTGTATTTCAATGATCTGTAATATTGGACGTAAAATATCACAATTATCTCTACAAACGGCGGGATATCATGACAACTCAGCCTTGTTTTGCATATTAAAAGAATATATGCCACTGCCGAATGGACATGGTTGCCGCGACCTTCAATTCAGTTTATCCACTTTTATAAATGTCCATCTTTTCTAAAACAACCAAGGAATTAACAAATACTTTATCAAAAATATTTAGTTGTCACGCATTAGGGGACTACATGTAAACATGCTTGGGACATGGACTGCCATAAACAAAAATATCCTCAGATATGAGAAAAAAAGGTCGGGAAAGATACATTCATTTTTACTTATGTTTGATATTTTGAAGATAAAAGTTAAAAGTGGTATTGTTTTTTTTTAAAACAATAATTCAACTGCTAGTACGTGGGAACAGAAATAAAAACAGAAAACTATACATGACCAGTAATCTCATCTCTACTTCCTTATTTGCTAGTTCTCAATTACAAGTGGTTTATTTATATGAATGCATCAAAAAGGTCAAGCTGCCCTTGTCCACAAAAAAGCAATATAGCGTGAGGCCCTCAAAGGGGTTTCGTTTTTTTTTTTTTAAATCGGGGTATACCATTATCATAAACACACTATTATTGTTCTATAATACCTTTTCCTGATGGTGATGAAAAAAATTAAACATCAGCAAAGGGGACGTAATTTATAGCATTTCATTTTTTAAAAATCAACTCGGCTAGATTTTAGAGTAATCCAAGCTGAATTTTCCAGCTAATGCTAGTATTATGAATTGCACTGTGTAAGGGTCATTGTCCGACAAAATCTCTGCGGTCAATGAATAGAATTATATGAAGGTGGTCAAAGGGAGGTAACTTATCACAAACAACTTGATGGTCAAAATCTTTTTACCTTCATATTCATTTTAAGGTAGGTTTTTTCTTTCAACATTGAAAGAAAAGAAACATTGAATGCAATTCACAATTCAGTAAAATGTAAATAAAGCAAAATAACCCCATATCAGACCCAAAATTTTCAATTCGTTCAATTAATTGAATTACTAAGTATTAATCGAAAAATATGGAAATTATTATTTTATATACACCTACTATTTTCAAACCAGCTCAAAAAATACCTGAAGTACCCTAGAGCAATATGTTCGATCATGCATCTGTTACTGTTTTCCCTCTATATATAGATATCATCTAGGTAATGTGTTCTTCGCTCTGTTGACCACGTGTAAACATTCGTAGGGACATTGCCCTCTAGATTATAAACATATTGACTAAATAGTGCAAATATGTGGTCACTTCTCACTGAGTGATAAATAGTTCTATAGTAAAACACTGGCCCACAGATTGCAAGAAGATGCATCTACTCTATCTTTAAGAAGCGTCAATCGTTTCAGCTTTTCATAATCCGGAAGTCTATCTCTGATATCATAGTAACACCCTTTTCTGTACAGAATTATATTTTTTACAAGAAGCAATGTCAAAGTCACATTTTCTTAAGGATGAATTTCTAAAACAAATTCCTACTTCCAAACTTCAAAGCATTATCTTCGCTTAGATATATAGGTTACTCCGTCATTCAAGAATAGTATCTATTATTGTTTGGTCAAGCCACATAATTTGGTGATAAATTGAAAAAAATTATTTTAATAAAACAGATTAGTGTATTTTAAAAAAAAAATCTTTGTGTTCGTTGCAGTAGTTTCTTTGAACATATCCAAGATAATATGATAACATTAATTTTTCTCATAGGACATTGATTAAAAGAAATATTGAAAAAAAATATTAAAATAACTCTTCTATTAAGGAGATTAAAAACGTGTTTGTGGTATGTATCTTTAAGTAAAAATAATAAATGCGGCTAGATACCATCAAGATCAAACAATAACATTATAAAACAATATTTATATAATATGTTAAAGGGTACATAACAGAAAAAAAAGTCCTTTAAAAATATTCAGATGCTGAAATACTTTATTCTGATTTTAAAATTTGTCCTGATTTTTTTTTTATTCAGTATATTGGAATATTTTAATTTTTTAGGGTTGGTTCATTGATAAATTATATATAGTTGTTTTCCCCATCCAGATATAAAAGCTCTTTCAGATCAATCAGTTCACTGTATTATCAATTCCCTGTCCGGCAGGTATTCTCTCTTTTATCCTATACCGGTGTTTCGTTTCATTTATTGATTAAATTCATTTGTCACAAGTAACACAAAAAATGAGCAAAATATCTTGTATTTATTTTAATGATATAAATATAAAATATGCTTTTCTGCAATAATAATGAAAATTATATATTTATTTTATAGACAGATGAGGATGAAAACAATTTATTTCCTACTCTTTTTTCTTATTTGAGCAACTTCCAAATTTAGATTTATAATTATATTTGTTTTTAAAATAATAATCTAACAGAGTCCACGAGTCAGGTCAAGGCTGGTTTGGACCTGGCACATTTCGTTCTTAAGTCAGTGGGAATTCCGGTGGCATGTCTTGCCCGCGACAACAGTGCCTTTAGGCTCCGAAGGTGTGGATGGCGTTATTACATGTGGTGGAAATTTTTTTTATGCTAAAGTGTAGCTGTAAAAGCGCTTGACGACGTCACATTATCAATATCATAACACGACAAATTTGATGGATTTTAAATTGCAAATCCATTCAAATTTGTTTGCTGTAAAATGCACTTCAAAGGTAAAAGGTTTCAAAATGATCCCCCAGCAGGTTAGGAGGTGTGCATCGCGGTGCGAATTGTTCCCGCCCATTTAGGCGCACTTATTTTCACGATGCTGCATATCAATAGCTAATTCTATCATGTATCAAAAAGCTGTAATGTGAACAGGAGACTGTGCATTGTCCAGCATCAAGTGCGATACGAGATTCATACAATTCCAAACGCAAACAACAATTTTTGATTTTTTTTTTTATTTACTTAGAAATAATGAAGACTTCCTCTTTTGTTAATCATGCTCTTGTCGGAAATTTGTTCGATGACAAGAGCGAATGTAACGGATGCAAACGTGCCTCTGAGAGTATGGCATCATCTGTCCACGGCCAGTGAACGCTTGTGGTATGAAATCCCCACTGGCATGAAGTAATCCTTTTGTCCTGTCCAACTCGCATTACTCAATCTACTCTTCAACGCATTGATAAATCGCAACCATCACCCCTCTCCCGCCAATCATGCCTGCCCTTGTAATTAGCAAGGTTGGCATCATAGGAAATGTCCATTGTTCCATCTTCGATACAAAAATCTGTCCTCTATATTTTACTGAGAATCTTTCTGAAATTCAATCTCAAAAAATTCAATTCAAACTTGGATGACAATTTTGAACATTTAAATAGACCACTGGCTTTACTGAAAACATTAAGCGAATTATTTGCCATCGCAGCATTGACCTTACAACCCGTCTAAAAAATACAACTACCAGAATGCAATATATATTTAACACAAAGCAAACTTGAAACGCCCTTCGTAGATTTTATACATATTGGCCACACGTCATAAAACCAAATTATGAGGAACAATCAATCAGATTTATTCATTAATCAACCATTGTTTGAATAAAACCGATCAGAAAGCAATCGATTGTCGATCATAGGAAAGTTGCATTAATTTTAATGAGAAATTTTACTCATCTCCAACATCTAAGGAGATTCCCTTTTTTCATTATAATGTATTGGAATCACCTGAACGTATCGATAGTGTCAGCTTTTTTTTTTAACTTCGCAGGGCAGATTGGAAATATCTGATGTCGAAATTATTCAATATATGATTGATAGCTTCAAAGAGTCTAAACAAGGACAGTACGATTTGCATACTGGCTGAAAACCGATCTCATTTAGGACACTATATTCTGAATTATTTAAATTTTATGTTGATTAATGATTAACAAAATTCTTGTGAGCTTAGGCGTCATCATGAAGATCAATCACATTTAGTGAGAATCTTGCATTTCCTTGTCAAGACAAGAGTGACCAGTATATATATAAAAAATAATCATTACATGTTGCAAATTACATGCATTTAATTAACTCACTTTATATTGACGTGCTAGAACACATTTATATACTTGCTTTTTAAAATCTTTTTATGGTCAAATTTGACGGTAAAGCATTTTGATAAGAAATTATATTTATGCATACATATTCAAACTCTTCTTGATAAATGATTTTTTGTTAAAATTTGTATATCGTCTCATAAAAAAAAATATAAAACAATTTCTAAGGAAAGATCAACAATTTCATGGAAATAATTTTCAATACTATGTACATATAAATTCATAGTACATGTAAATGCATCAAATAAATATGAAATGAATACAAAATAAAAATTCTTTTTGAATGTCTTGCTCCTTGTTTTTGATTATTTTTATGTGATAGCTGCAAATCACTACTGTGCATTAAAATATTTATTTATTCATTTACATAAATAGCTAAATTAATTCAATTGATTTAATTTATTTTTAAGATAAAGAACAAACAAAAAAAATTACAGGTTAGTAATATAACTGGATTTTCGAAAAAAAATATATATATAACGATAGAACTACAAACCTTGCACATAATCATCGCGTAAATAAAAAAAAATGTTGTCCACAGGATACGGTCGTTTCCTCGGTAACGTTGTACACTACGACCTCATGAAAACTATGGTAGAATACAATGGGATAAGGGGAGGATCCAGTCTTTAAAAAAGGGGGGATTTTGAAGTATTGTAACATCCCCCAGAATATTAAAACTTCATTTTCTACTTTTATCTGCTTTATTGTGTGTACAAGTCTTTTTTTCTTGGATTTTTTAAAAAAGTAATTGATGTTTTGAACATATTGTATTGACAGTTAAAAGGATAACTGTGAACAAACAAGTTCTTTCAACCTTCTAGTTCTTCTGCTTAAAACACACAATAATTGTTATGCAAAATAATAAAAAGTATACAAATGAAAAGTCAATAACATATATTTAAACCTACAAGATAGATTTATGAACAGCGGCAAAAATGCCAATGTTTAACTCTAATGAAAGGTTTTAGTAATTTATTATTTTAAGAGTTCCACTGGGTGTTGGTTAAGTAATTTATTATTTTAAGAGTTCCACTGGGTGTTGGTTGGACATTTCCTTAAACTTGTCCCTGTCTCGTCTATATTTTAAGTGTTATTTGTCCTACAGTACATAAAAATGTTGAGGTGCTGTGGACCCAAAATGACCAAGAACAATTGGACTTTAGTGAGCTAAAATTTTGTTCCTGCAACCATCTACAACAACCGTGTATTTGTGAGTTTGCTTATCCATCTCTCATGGTGTGAGTACTTGAATCTGGTTATTATAATCACGTGATTTTTGGTACATAGCCTTCTCCCCTCTCTTACTTGATTGCACTTCTCGAACAACCGTAATCAGTAGAGGGAGAGCCCAATACCTAAAGGAACAAACAGTTGCAGAACTTCTGATCTCAAGTTGAAGCAGACAGTACAAAACTCAAAATAGAAACCAAATTTCTACCAGAGCAATATAATCGGTGTAACCCCTGCCAAGAAATGCTCTAACAGCCAAAAAACATTCTTAGCCAATTCCACATAATACACACCATTTCGTTAACCCGTATGTCAAAACCATTTAAGCCCCTGCTGAACGAGTTGGCTAACATTTGAAGATGTAAGAAATATTATCCACTCCGATAACAAAAAGATACTGCATACAAGAGTTGAAAATGCACTTAACTTTTAACCTTATTTTCGTCTTCGTGTTTTTTTTTTTTAGATGTCCCTGTATTCTATGCGCTTTATTCAGACGAAGTAGACTCTGTTGTATTTCTTTCAACTCAAACCAAAGTAAACAACTTGTGTTTGGCTATTGTGTTTTATCTGGAAAATGTTTAATCTATGAACTGGCCTTCTGAGTAGATGTAATACTATGTCGACATGTTAAATTGTGTAATACTGGATTGTCTAACCACGTCTGGAATTCCACCCAAAGGGGTTAAATACCAAGCAACCCCCCAGTTTAATGTCAACCCAACTCAGCGCATGCAGTCTAGGTAAATGCATATTGCGCTTTAAAAAAATATGTCAGGGTTGTGGATATTTTACAGATAGATAATATTGACCAATCCGTGCGCACTGGCTGCACAGTACTGCAAAAAGAGGGGCTCAGTACGGGTTAATATATAGCAAAGCGAAAGTAAAAGTAATTTAGTTTCACCATTTTAAAATCAAAAACTTATTTGTATTTTTAATATCAATTTTCTCTATAAAGCCATTCTAAATTTATCGTCCTTTTTCGATTTAAAAATATTCTTTTTTATCACATTACTTATTAAATGTTATAAAGAATTTGAAATATTGAATGTTAAAATAGAATAAAAATTAAAAAAAATATATTAAAAAAAGAAAAAAGAAAAAAAAACATGAAAATTACCTAAATAATCCCAACAAGATTTCTAACATATTTATCTGCAACCCTCATTGAACCTTTCAGACATATCATGGCCTTGAATGACCTTTCAAAAAAGTTGTGTGTCCTTCGAGTCAAGTTTTATTGATCAGTCTGTAATTTTTCCCCTCAAATTTATTGCACCTGAGAAACCAGATAGATTTAAAAATTCTAGGCAACCGTGTCTTTGCACAACATTTAACAAGAAAATTATCACTGTAAATATATAGACATCAAACACATGCAAACATATACTGCATCGAGGGATTTTCGCACACATCAACAACTTTAGAATTTTTAGTCTTTGTTCCTTGAAATGAGGTTAAGTGCACCAACAGTGGTCGTATGGACGACTTAACCACTCACCGCTGCTATCAAGAAGAGGACTTTATATTTCAACATTACACGAATTACACTATATATTTCTATATTTACAAGACAACATTTAATCTTTTTTTTTTAATTTCATACCAATAAAAATTATTAATAAATAAATAATCATCAAATAAATAAATTTATTTTAAAAAATTAAAAACTTAACGAAAAAAATAAGCCTCAATTAACAAAATAAATGTACCGGGAAAAAATTCTTTCATGACTTACAAAATAAATATTGAAAAAATAGCTATTACACAAGTTTATAAACTACATGTAATAAATTGGTAATATAATCATTTATATTATAACTACTGATCAAATAATTTTAAATAACTTCTCTAAAAAAACTTGATTTTCTCATGTCTCTTAAAATTCTTCTTTGACAAAAAAAAGTATCTAAACTATATTCAATTTGTTTATCATTAGGTTTTATTTATTCTAAAAAATAAAAATATATAAATATTTTTAAATTACTCACTCAGTAATATACTTTTAAAACAATCCCTCTCTTATTTATAAATCCAAATTCATAAGATGTGGACTCGGATCGAACACATAGTACCTGTTGTCGCAAACCGTTAGTTTCACCCCCATTCAGAATTTTCATTGGCTAAACGATCATTTTCATGAAGAATATGATGCTTGCTTCATTAGGTGTTCAAGCTTTAACACTTTCCAAATATTTTGACTCAAAATTATTATTAAATTTTGGTACATGCAAACACCTTATCCACCTATTTTACCTTGCTTCCAATGACAAACAGATCCACGAGGATTTAGTTTCACTTTGTTTACAAGCTATTTTTAACCTGGTGAATTTTAACACTGTACAATCATATTCTAAAACAATCTAATTTCAGTGTACTGATATCTTTTTATCTGTAGTTAAAAATTGAAATGGGTTAATTTTAAAATACTGGAGATGCTCGGTTCTTCCGGCTTGTCCAAAATAATTTCACTTTGTTGCGGACAATATTGACCAACTGTCTGTGACAAATTATTTTTTTTTAATAAAAAGTTAACATTTAAATCTTCTTTTTTCCCTAATAAACTTATTTTCTTCTGCCTATATCGTTTTTAAATCATATATGTAAAGTTTGCCAGAAAGTGGACATTAACTGTCCCCATGCCTGTTTATTATCAAAAGAAAACATATTCATGACAGAAAAGTGTTTGTAAATCAAAAGTAAATTTACTCACGTGTTTCCAGAGTCTTTCTCTGTTGTGGCCGGCCTTGTTTTCGCCGTGACATGATGTTGGTAGGTTCATTAAAGCGGTGATCCTCACGGGTTTTCTATATCTGGACAAAGACTATAAACAAAGATGGCGGACAGTTTGCGCAGATTCATGGGAAAGCATAGGTCTGCACCTGCTAAATGCTTTTTTACTTATCCGTTGCGTGACTTCTATCCTTCTGTCTTTCACTTTACTCCATCGGGTCGCGAACCGACAAACCAAAGGTTATGTGAGGTCACGAAAAGCCACTGACCGACACAGCGTATCTGAACAAACAAATGACCAAGTTATAGGTAGACGAATCTATCGATTCATTTACACCTTCAGAATCTCCCAATCAAGAAATTTGTTGGACGCTGATGACCATACCTGATTAACACGTAAAGGAAAAAATAGATATCAAAACATCTAAATGTCAAAGAACATATAAAGTTTATAGCGATATGGCATACACATGGCGAAGTAAAGTTCCTCGACAACTGGATGGTGTGTATACAAGTCAGCGACTCCTGACCACGTATAAAGAGTGTTAACGAAGAATATTCAGTGTACCGCGTCAAGCAATGATTTTCCAACAAGATAGCACATTTTTGTTTAAAAAAGTAACCGCTGGATGTCGTCAGATCTCCGTGAATGCTGCGGTCAAATGATGCGTGGTCGTCGTAATGTGGGTTACATGCGAGTGACCCCGCCGACCGGCATAGTCTATTCTTGTGAGGGGGTGAAAGGTTTGCGCAACGTTACGTGAATTTACATCATGGGCAGTATATTTTTTTCTCGGAAGGCACTGCAGAAGGGTTATAATTTAGCTGCTGGTGTCGTTTTCCCGGTAGTTAGAAATATCCTACTTTGCTTGTGCTATCAAAAAAGGGATGTTTGTATATACCGGACATATCGTGTTTAAATCTACATATACACAGGTCAATAACCTTTCGGTCATATATTTGGACGAAACATAAGGCACGATGGACTATAGTGAAAACATTACCTCATTAATATAGAAAGAATATTCAACAGGTTAAATAAATATTGGATCAAATAAAGAAAAAAAACTTCCTGATCCTAAGACAGAACAGAGGTTATAGCAATTTCAATCTAACAATAACAAATAATACAGAAAATCGATAATTCTTTGTTTTCCCTATAATTTAAAACAAAAAATGGGCGAAAAGCCATCGTTGGTCATTACTGTCAGATTTTGAATGTCCACTGGCAATTGGCAATGACAGAAAGGTAGTCTTTATCGAATAAACGCATGCTGGGGAAAAATAACTGACTTGTCGAGCCTATACAACAACGTTAAGACTGGTCAAGCGGTCACCTAAGGACACCGCACTTTAATCATCAACAGATGTGTTTATGCAGTTTCTCGCAATTCAAGGCCGCCTCCACCGTCGACGAACAGCCGACCAATCGCCTGCGGGCTTGTGAGATTGACCTCAAATGACCAGTCGCCCGGACGATACCCAATTGCTCATTTTGCCATGTTTAAAAGGAAACGCTTGTTGCCTTTAAGTCAAGTCGAGACTGACCCACAAGCTCTGTGTACTAAAATAAAGACCAACTGCGATATTATTTATCTTAACAAGTACAAGGGAAATAACACTTATGGACGAATATATAAGCAAGTATAAGTTATTTCCCAAACTAAAAATCACTTCAGTGAAAAAAAAACTTTGTCTTTGAGTTTTAATACACATAAACAAAACATATACGTTCTTTTAAGGAAAAGTCTAAGTTTATTTAAATTACGCAATGTATTGTGAAATATTGAGTCTTTAAGTGATAATATGACAATATTTTCAAAAATTATTGAAAATTGCGAACAGTTTATACCACTTTCCTAATAAAACAAGGTTTTTTGTAGTTAAAAAATAACTTTGTTTCTGAACATCTCTAAGAAGTTCACAAGTTTTGTATCCTGAAAATACGTTATTAACAGTATAAATGAATAGCATCCGAAATTTGTTCAAAGGAATTTGAAAATAATATGAGCTGCACCTTTGATGTCAAAATTTTCTGTTGCAAAATTCTTGACTTTTTCAAGGATAGAGAAAAAGAACTTTTATAAACTTCTGTTGTTCATATTTGTAATAGAACTATTTACAAGCTCTTATTGAAGCAAAATTATATTTTGTCCTGTGCAATGTTTTCTTAAATAATATTAAATATTTGATTGTACAGAGGTCTTTCTTTTGAAACAATTTAATAATTTATTGTAGTTTTATTGATCATAATGGTTTAAATTACTTTCAATTAATCATAATAACAAATTTTAATTGCAAAATAAAATTCTCAAAAATGTAGCTCATACTGCTTTTAAATTAATGATTTTTCTGAATCTAGGACTTGTGTTTGAATTTTCTCCTGTGGAATAAAAATTACAACAAAGTTTAAAAATGATCTAATTTCATGTATCTTTCAAGAACATTTTGGACACTAATAACAATAAACATCGTCTGTGAGTGTGCAATGACAGGTGTTCGATGACTGCAGACTTCCGGTTTGTTTGTACATGTATACAAATTGAAAAGTTGCATCTTGATTAGGAATTTAACACCATCTCGAAATTGTGCATCCTGATGTTTTGTACATGTACCTTATCTTGATGCAAAATTTAGAAGGAGAAGCATTTTGGATATTTTTCCAATATATTTTTGGAGTAGGCACGATACACCAATTATCAGTTACCTGGTATGTGTCAATTGAGTCATTCTTCGTTAACCCCCCCTTCCCTTCCAATAAATAATAATAAACACAAGTCTTTGTCGAGACTGCAGCTCTACTAGCTTGTATTAATACTAAAAAGAAAAGTAGCAGTTAGAATTAAAATTTGCTTAAGCAACTAGAACTGTCCAAAAGTGACAAATACCACGCTGGGTTTTTTTTCAGAGAAGGTGCCAAATGACGAATATTTCAAGAAACCAAGAGGTGTTCACAATTCGGTGAAACAGAGCGAAAATAAAACTGCTCATTAAATTTTAAAATGAATAAACAAGGCGCAACCTAATAAAAAAAATAAATACTAAAGATACGGACCAGACTCAAATTATGAACTTTTTCTGTCAATGACCTTGAACTGACATATTTGACCTTGGGTCAATGTCATGACACACCCTCAGGTCATAAGCAATATTTATGTAAAGTAGTAGATTTAAGTTACTCCATAGGAAAGATAAGGGGGACATGAATTATGAAACTTTTCATTCAGTGACCTTGCACTTGCACAAATGGCCTCGGGTTAAGGTCATGACACACTCTTAGGTCATGAGCAATCTTTCAGTGAAGTAATAGATTCTAATGTTCCTCCATAAGAAATATATGGAACGGACACGTTTGCATAGAAAGATGGACAAGGTGATTCCTATATACCTCCAACTTCGTTTTCGGGGGGTATAATAAATAAACAGAACTATGATCCTCGACTTAGTTACTGTTTTTGAAAAGATTGCAATCAGACTGAATAGGTAGGTGGCTTTTTTTTTAAAAAGAATTTTACAGAAATTTCTAGACCTATTTCTAGTTACGACGGGAAAACCGTTCATCGAAATCAAAAACAGATACATGGAATTATGTACTAGTTAGGTAAGTTATATTAAAATCAAACCTTTGAAAAGTAACATCTGAAACAAATTCTATTTGTAGTTACGAAGGTAATATCGTTAATCGAAATCAAAACCAATCTACGTGTGTGCCAAGTTATATTAAAATTAGCTTAAAACTGTAGGGGAGTAGCTTTTTTCAAAGAATTTTACCAAAAAATCTTATTTAAGTAACCACAGCAACACGTCTTCGGAATCAAAAATTGATATAGAAAATTATTTACCTTAGTGCAGTTACTTGTGTGCCAAGTGATATTGAAAACAAACTAAAACTGTAGAAGTAACGTTTGAAAAGTATTTCATAGAAATTTATATTTTTAGTAACCACACTTACACCGTTTATTGGAATCAAACACCGATAAAAAGAATTATGCATCTTGGTGTAGTCTATTTGTGTTCCAAGTTATAATGAAAACAGACTAAAACTGTAGGAGTAGCGTTTAAAAAAAAATGTTTACATACAGCTAGACGAACGCCAGACACCTTTGTGACATATCTAAGTACACGTTATCTAATACTGTTTAATCATGGATTGATTATATAATTGTTTCTATCTTATAAAGCATGTAAATCGCAGTACTCACCAATCGGTAATCCTCGGCTGACTCCGTTACGCTGCATTCAAACCTCGGATGTGATTGTTGGAGGAATACACAATTAGGTCGATATATTTCTGTCTGAAACTGTCTTGTCACTCATTTCGCTCTTCATACAGTTGTTCGAAAAGGTTTCTTAGTTTGTCTAATTCTTAATTGCAAATAAGTGTTGATTACAAACTTATATTAAAAAGCTCTGAAAAGAAATAAAGTGTTGGGCATGTCACAAGGAACTCAAATTTAGCTCTGAAAAGAAATAAAGTGTTGGGCATGTCACAAGGAACTCAAATTTCAACTGATTGATTGATTGTTTAACGTCCCTCTTGAGAATTTTTCACTCATATGGAGTCGTCACTACTTACCGATGGAGAGCTGCAAATTTCGTCCTAAACTTGGCAATTAGGGTCAATGAGCAGTTAGGGGTCATTTTCGTTCAAGCACCCACTGCAACACGGGACCTCGGTTTATACGGTCTCATCCGAGGGACCGGTCTCCACGTAACACAGCTGGATTTGAAACTCAAATCAGATCAAATGACCGAATCTGCAAGATGGTAGAACACCTGTGACATCCGAGGTTACGTCACTACTTACGTGCAACGTACGAACCATCCGAGGAACTCCGAGTTGGTATCTACACCACTCGGAGCTTTTCGAATGGCTCATATATCGCGCACTAACCTCAAGGTTTGAATGGAGCGTACCAGAGTCAGCACCGGATTGCGAATTGTTTTCACATATACTATATATGCGTTGTACAAGACTTATAATAAGTATCAGAAGTTAAAACTCGTTCGGTCAAAAGTCCGCACCAATCGAACTCGTCCTGTGTTGAACTTAAGCATAACATTGAACGTTTGAAGTGATTATAAGTATTGTTTTAAGAAGATGACATCGGATAAGAAATCAAAACCGAAGATGACATAAGAATCGCAGGACCTACCAAATGCATATTCCAGACATTTAAAGCGCACTGTGAATTTGTTTGTGGACCTTTCAAAGGAAAATCGGAGGGACAACAGTGCAGCTATTTCAAATTATGCTTCGGAGAAAAAATAAGAACAACTCGACTACGAATATGCAGGGTGATAACATGAAAACTTTCTGATTCCGTTTTGAACAGTATTGCAAGCCCGAATTAAATGTCATACCTGCTATATCCACGTAACAAATCCAAGTGCCGTACTCAAGATGAAAATAAAAAAAGTTTTGAACAGTTTGTACCGATTTGAAAGTCTTGTTCATTGACTGCGGCTTTACCCGGTAGTCCTGAAGATGAAATGTTCAGAGATCACATTGTGTTTGGTGTGAAATCGAAGTTCGAAAAAAAAACTCATTGACCGAGGATCAGAACTGGCATAACAGAAATGTACAGACATTGTTTCAACATTTGAGCTATCTCAAAATCAACTGAAAACTATTACGTCGTCATGGTAAGTCGTTCATATCAATAAGATTGCAAAGAAAACACAAGCAGGTTAACCTCGCACATTCTAAGAGAATAAGTGTTTCTGATGCGGATATGAACAGTTCTAAGATAAATGTCTGGCTATGGGACAGTTGTGTTATTTTTTTACACAAGCCTAACTAATTCGCAAGCATTTACAAGACTACAACACAGTCGTATTTCCACAAACACAGTAATTCAAAAGGATATTACGGACGCAAGAAATAATCACGGAACAAGAAATATTATACGAAGAAAGTGATACATCTCCTAAATTTATTGATTGCTTGTTGTTTTAAGTCCCATACGAGCATATTTCACTCTATCAAGGTGTCACCATGTATCGGTGAAGTGATTCAAATTTAGACTACCGTGACGGGCCTCGGTTTTTAAGGTCTCATTCGAAGGAACCTCAAATTCCACTTCAAGTACCGGGCGCATGACGAAGGAACGAAGGAATATTTTTCATCGAGTTAGTTCGTCAGTCGCAGCCGAGATTCGAAATAGCGACCCTCCAAATACGTAACGAGCGAGTTACCGTGACGATAACAATTCCTGAAATGTTCACTGGCATGATACAAAAAGTGAACGCAGGGGACCCACATTCGGAATGGACAGGGAAGTTCAAGGGTAGTGACAAAAATTAAACAATGCATGTGGACACTTGGAGCCAAATTAATAGTAATGATTGTTTTTATATAGCGCCTGTCTAGCATTAATGCCACTCAAAGCCCTTTACAATACATTATTACCCCAGCAGACCATAACAATCCAGAATCTTTCTCGGGGCAAGCTGCCGTAAAGAGGCTAGAACACTAACATTCTGACAATATCTTTCACTATCTATAGCCGGGTACATGTACCTCTTTTACACTTGTGTGGAATGAGGAAATTCGTGTAAAGTCTCTTTCCCAAGGACACAACGTCGACTTGCCGCGTCCAGGATTCGAACTCTCAACCTTTCGGTTTGGAGTCCGGCACCTTAACCATTAGACTACCGACGTCACATTGAATGACATTAGAAATGTTCTGAAAGTCAACGAAATAGTCCGGAGAACAATAGCCGTATTCAAAAGTTTCAGTCGGCATACGAGGAAATCTACTGGATTAGTTTTGCTACCGTGCACATTCAAGCAAGAAACCTTTAATACTTCGTTTGTAGTTGTCGACATCAAAGCTCCAGCAAAATTTAAATCAGAATCAAGTTAACAGATAGGAATAGTTCATAAGAAGTAATTGCAAAATGCAGCATTTTGTGCCATTCATCAGCGATAAAACCCTCTACGCGGCTAGGATAAGGTTGTGCGTAAAATATCACACATGTCAAACTAGTAAATTCTCTGAATTATTTAGATATGACGTCAGAAAAGAATATGACGTCAACTCACTGCATACTTGAGCTGTCATGACGTGGAAAGTGTCATAATTTTTACATTCCTTTCACATGGCATGTATATTTTTAGCTCTACTGGTCAGAGCTTATGCGATAGTAATGCGTCCGTCGTCCGTCCGTCTGTCTGTCTGTAAACAATTTTCAAAATGCTACAGTTCTGTTCTGATTTCAATATAACTTCGCACACAAGAACATAATTCTGTGCATCGGTTTCTGATTTCGATGAACGGTGTTACCGTGGTTACTAAAAATAAAATTTCTGTGAAATGCTTTCAAAACGCTACTTTTCCTACAATTTTGGTCCGATTTCAATAGATACATACATCTGTATATCGGTTTTTGATTTCGATGAACGGTGTTGCCGTGGTTACTAAAAGTAGAATTTCTGTGAAATCAAATACTTTCAAAATGTAACTTATCACAGTTTTGGTCTGATTTTAATATAATTAAGCACACAAGCAGACTACACTAAGATACATAATTTTGTATATTCGTTTCAGGTTTTGGTGAACGGTGTTGCCGTGGTTACTAAAAATAGGAATTTATGTGAAATACTTTCAAATTGCTTCTCTCTCTACAGCTTTGGTCTGATTTCAATATAATTCAGCACACAAGTAGACTACACTAAGATACATAATTCTGTATATTCGTTTCTTATTTGGTGAACTTTGTTGCCATGGTTAGTTGGTTACTAAAAATAGAAATTTCTGTGAAATACTTTCAAATTGCTTCTCCTCCTACAAATTTGGTCTGATTTCAATAATCAATTACAATAAATAGCTCTCCTACAGTGATTGAGATGAAAGTAATCATATAATGACTTTTAAGGATGTATAGCGAGGGTTCTTGATCGTGCTAACGCCTACTGTGACCCTGGACCTACGTTTAAGGTCATATCCGAAAGACACGAATGCCCAGCACTTGGGAAAGGAACAGTCACTGCCTACGTTTACGACTTAGGTTTGACGTGGCGCTGCGAACGAGAATCGAACCCGGGCCTCCCGATCACGAAACGAACGCTCTACCACTAGGCTACCGTGACCAGTTGAAATATTTAAGAAATAAACAACGCTATTCAGTGAACATGGCGTTTTGAATAGCAATTGCTCTGCTGGCGCGCATCATGGAAAATATGCCAACAGAGCTATTGCTATTCATAATGCCATGTTCACTGAATAACCGTTGTTTATTACTTATATTTGCATTCTTTGATTTTTTTTTCAAGAATATCAGAGGAAATCCTGACTTACATAAGGACGCGACTTCTTGTCTTCAGTAAAGAAAAACATACGGCTTTAAAATCAGTTAAATGAACAATGCTCCTTTTCTCTAATAAATCACAAACAATTTATATAGTATTTCCCTCTCAAACACAGTTATTTGGATACAAGCAGCGCCCTAATCACATTCTCTTAATATTTGTTTTGATGCAGTTGTGATGTCATCGATCAACGTTATTGAAACCCTCTGACAAAAATCAATAATTTAACACTTTGATGAAATATGAGAATGCTTTTATAATAATTGTTACTCCAGAATGCTTTTCTATGATTTTTTTTAGTTTTAAGGTCACCTGAGTAAACTCAGGTGACCTATTGCTATCTGTTTTGAACATTTTCAGCTTCTTCTCTGCAACCACTCAACCAATTCCCACCAAATTTTACATAAAGCATCTATGGGTAAAGGGAAACAAAAATTGTGAATTTCATGGTCCCTGTCCCCCTGGGGCCTGAGGGATGGGGCCAAAACCACTAAAATTAGTGCAATCTTTAAAAATCTTCTTCTTTACTCCTGGAAATCAAGCAGTCAAACTGTTAGCATGCATATAATGACCATTGAGTCCTCTACCAAAATTGTGAAATTCATGGCCCCAGGGTCAGGGGTTCTAGTGCTAGGGTGGGGCTCTATTGATTATATAGTGAAAATGCATTATTTCTTTAAAAATCTTCTTCTCTACTCCTGGGTATTAAATAAACTAAGTACATTGTTATGATGAGCAAGAATGTCATTTGCAAAATTGTGAATTTTATGTCCCCAGGGTCAGGGGTTCTAGTGCTAGGGCGGGGCTCTATTGACTATAGTGAAAATGCATTATTTCTATAAAAATCTTCTTCTCTGCTCCTGGGTATTCAACGAATCAACTAAGTATATAGTTATGATGAGCAAGAATACTTCTTCCAAAATTGTGAAATTTATGGCCCCAGGGTCAGGGGTTCTGGTGTTTGGGCGGGGCTCTATTGATTATATAGAGAAAATGCATAAATTGTTTGAAAATCTTCTTCTATGCTCCTAGGTATTCAACGAATTAACTAAGTATATAGTTATGATGAGCAAGAATGCTTCTTCCGAAATTATAAATTTTATGGCCCCAGAGTCAGGGGTTCTGGTGTTAAAGTGGGGGCACTGGCTTTACTGAAAACATTAAGCGAATTATTTGCCATCGCAGCATTGACCTTACAACCCGTCTAAAAAATACAACTACCAGAATGCAATATATATTTAACACAAAGCAAACTTGAAACGCCCTTCGTAGATTTTATACATATTGGCCACACAAATATAAATATGTTAATAGTATGAATTAGATTTTTCATTCACTTGACACATTTCATGTTAAAAAGACACTTCTAAGAAACTAAGACTGTAAAAGCACTTCCATCAAATTCAAATTACATATAAATCTTTTAATTTTTAAATGAATTTATCAATATAAACTATAGATAGCTCCTACTATCCAATAAACGTTTTCTTCATTGAATGTACTTTAAGCAGTATGTATTAACAACAATATATATGCCACACATCTTTGATTTTCATGGTTTCATGCCTGGTTTGTCGATGAAGTTGGTCTCAGGATCAGATAAGCACAACCGTTTCCAAAACAACTGCTTGCAAGTCATGAGTTTTACAGATTTCAACTTGTCATTATAAAGATATTAAATTTAAAAATTTTCTCCCATTTGAATGAAAACTTACAGTATTGCAATTACGAGGCTTAAGATCATTTAAATAAAACTTTGCTTGGAGCTTGTCCTGGTTCTAAATTTAAAAATGTATATGTTTGTAAGAGTGCTGTATCCTCATTATGTCAAGTTATTAAAAATGTTAATATCCTATGAAACTCGTATGGTCCGGTAATGTCTTCGTTTAAAAAAAAAGAGAAAAAACCTTCATAATGGCTACTCCTAAGTTATGACATCAGTCGCTTATCAAAACCACTGGTGTGGAAATTTAACTGAAAGCGTCTCTGTTAAATTTTCACACTTGTGAATGTCTGAATTTATCGTCTCTCGGCCAGCAATATGATATAATCTGAACCACACTGAATTCCACCGAGGTTCCATTATGCCGACTCGACCTTAGGTCACTTTTATTCAAATACACCCCAAATCCTGTCATTTGGGGGCTTTCTTTTCTTATATATATTTTTAAATTCAACTAACAAGTGAAGTGTATACGGAATGAATTCTTTTAAATTTCCTTTGTCCTATTTTGTCGGATGCCTAAGAGCTGTAATGGGGTGCTATGGTCATATAACTGAAATCAAAAACCATAAGACGCGGATATACTCCATTGGCAAGTCTTCAAAAAAAGTCTTGACATTTGTGCGGTTTTCACAAAAGCCTGAATTTGTAGTTCTGTATACTTGGCTTTGAGATTCGTCGGACCGGACATGCAACCTTGATTAACACAACAGTGGGCCGCGCCACAGTTATAACCACGCAAATACCTGTTGTCCTATACAATAATAAAGGTCACTCGCTCCCCGGTACCCAGTGCCCTGTGTTTTTTAGCGACTTAAATTACTACGTGCTTTCTTGAAGTAAATATGTAATCTTTAATTTAGATAACTTGCTTGTTAATAATTTACCTCGTTTTAGAAATTGTTCATACGTAGAGCATGCTCTTGCGTATCGAATCAACCGAGATATATAGAGGATATCTATATTGTGTGATTTTAAATTGGCTTTATCCAACGCGTGGTGTATATATAATCGCGAGGCTTGCCGAGCGAATATTCACCATTTCAACGAATTGGATAAAGCCAATTTCAAATCACACAATTATAGATGTTCTATTTATCTCGTACGACTTCCGTTTCAACAAAATTTTTAGACTTATATTGCGAAACTCCATGAATGATTGCTAATTCAAATAGATGACGTAACACTTGACATGCCTCGATAGAAAGTAGATTGTGTTCAAAATTTAGAATTTTTGCTTTCTGCTTCTTTGCTGGAACTTAACATAAAACGAACTTCTGACTTAAAGTTGTTAAGACAATATGGGATCGTGAAAATAAACTCTTTGAACAATGGCAGTACAAAACGTGTTGGGCAAGGCTATGCGATTCATTGTTGATCCATGGTAAGTTACACCTTTATTACTAGTATAATATAAGAAAGCATTATTGAAGATATTAAAGGAATCTTATAAAAACTAGGGGCCTTCTTAACTGCTAGGCTAGCTTGACTTTCTCCGAAAACGATTTAAAGGGGGGGGGGGGGTAATATCTGTCTTCAAGTTACCAAAACAGGTTCCTTGGTAAAGATAAGACACTTATTTGACATACGTGAGTCTTTTTCTTGCTTTTAACGATATTATCGCTCTTTATCATTCATTTTAATAGGGCAATAATTTTCATAAATAAATGTTTCAATTAAATAAAATCTTGAAGCAAGGGATCGCGTCAAAACAGGAAATGCTATTGATAAAGCATCTACCCGTTGATAAAGCATAACTTTATCTAATGGTCTGTATCTTCAACACGTATGAGATAAATAAACTTCGTATGCAGGTAATGAAGGTATATTGCTGCATAAGTAAGGGGGGTAGACGATAGAAAAGTTAAAGTCATTGTTTATCAAGGAGCTTGGTTGTAAGATTACCATTAACGTCTTTTTCAAGTAAAATATCCAAATATGAAACAGATGTGTCAGACTCTGGTATTTTTCATCTCAAACTCATCAGGATATATCTTGTCAACATAAGAATGGAAATTACCATTGTTAATTGACTATACGTCGCCGATAAATTTAAAGCTGAGTTGAAGGTCACAACAAGTGTTTTCGTCTTTTCACGCATAAGATTTTGCACAAAGTCTGCTTCATACGATCACAAGAATTGGTCTGCTAATAACGGGGCGCAATTGGTACCCATGGAAATTTCAATAGATTGTTGTAAGACCCAGTTTCTAAACATGACATAGATATTGTCAATCAGAAACTCAAGCACCTGCATCTTTTAGATGTCAACTTCAGATTATTTGTGTTTACAATCAGAATGTTATTTTAACAAAATAATTTTGCAAATGTCCAATGACAAGGTAAGTAAATTTACGAGTTCCATTTTTATTGAAAAAAGCAGCTGTCAAAGATATAAAAAAAGCCTGGACTTTTATTTATCGTGGGGAGTGGTTGTGTATAAAGTTGAAAAGTCGCAAGTTTTTAAGCTGTTGAATTTGGTGAAATCTTGTGCTTTCAAATTGTCCAAAAGTTCCTTGGAATTGTTAAGTATCCACATTTGATTTACATTATTTCTTTAATAAATTGTTGGACAGTACTCTTGAAGTTTCTCCTTCACTAATGTTAATGTCTTATTGAGGAGTAAAGAAAGAGGCTTGGTTGAACATTTACTGGAACCCGCTATGTATCTTTTGTTTTTAAGGATTTTTACGAAGTTTTGGAATCCAATATATACCGGTATATGGTAGGTCAAATTCATTTTGGTTCTTTAGAATATTAAAAATATTCAAAACTGACAAATAATTTGAAAAATTCCTCCATAGAAAGGGAACTATGAGTATAAGTTGGAATAGCACTATACATCTACGTATATATGTGCTTGTTCTGAATGAGAATTCATTAATATATAACATTTTTATGATAAATTTTTATTAAATGACTAATAAGATTCAGAGAATTGCTTTTTAATGTCTCTGTTTTTATCCAAGCCAGGTATTTTCCGTTCCGATTTTAGCAACACCCATTAATTTCTTATCAAATCTACCATTAAACCTCATGAGCGTTTGAGGTTTAACATTTCATATTTATATTTTTATAAATGTTCTTAAAATATAATAGTTAAAATCTTTAATGAAGAAAAATTAACATTTTAATTACGAAGATGATACATGTGAAAAAAACTCAAAAAGTTTAGGCATCATCAAAGAACCCCATACACAATCAATGATAGCCATTTCTCCTTGAATCTGGGCAAAATGTTTGTGCTCTCTTTTCAGATTCGGTCCCTCATCCAGTGTCTTGCAAGAAAAAACCCTCTACCAACCAGTTTATGCACCTGTTAAGTGTATGCCAATGTAAGTTTGCTTTTAAAAGTATGACTAACAAAGACAACTTAGGAGGTGTACATGTTCTTTGTCAGTAATTACTTCGTTACTAATGGAGTAGCGGCGTCAATGCTCTTTCATTTATGTCTGGCATGGATTCATCTTATATATACTCATCCATCATGGTTGCTCTCAGAACTACATGTGATGGGTATATGGTGAGTCCAGAATCCTGGGCAAAGGAGTCTTTTTAAGAGCATTTTTTCTCATTCTCTACGCCCCACCTGACTAGCAAAGGTAGTGTTTGGTACCTTCTAAAGTGAAAGGAAGAAAAAATGGTACCTGAAATATGACATATAATAACTTAGTACATGATGAAATATCAGAAGTTGTTGATATGCTATGCTATTTAATTCAATGCAGACTTCAATGTAAGGATTATAGGTTTATAGGATTTTAAACCCAATCCTTCACCTATGCTGTGGTGAGTTTGTCCTGATTTCAGAACAAAACCACATAAGGAACAAGTCGTTCTTCCTCGATTCCGGTCCTCCCACATCTTGCACGCTCTTTAGCCTCTTGTTCTATGCTCGATGTAAGCACTTGTCTTTCATCAATAGAAACTGGAATTAGTACTTTAACAATATTTTTTTTGTTAGATTAAGATTTTTCTAATTAAATTAAAAAAAAGAAGAGATTTTAAGAATATGAAATGTTTGCTCACATTCTCTCACACATGAGACTTTTCATGGCTGTTTCCATGGGATTCTCCGTTATTCTGACTTCAACTTATGGCCCATAAATGACAGATGTTTAGAATAAAAAGGAAATGCTTTGCAAAATTGAATATTTGTGTTCTTTTTTTGTAAAGTAAAATAACTAATCATGCTTTTTAAATTGTAATCAGCTTTTCTTTAGCATACATAATCATATATAACACTTCTGTTTCTATCAGTGAGATCAGATTTTCCTTTGTAGGTTTTTGAAAATAAATCTTAAACTGAACCAATATCTTATATTACATGATGTATGTACTGTAAAATCACATGTTTTCAAGGTGTCAAATTTTCTCGGTTTTAGAAATATTGTTAAGACAGGAATTGATGTCGTGGTTGGAAAATGATAAGCAGTTTTGGGAAATATTTTTTGACATCAGTTGTTTTGAACATATTTTATTGTTATTTAATTACAAAGGCATTGGGCACAAGTTCTGAAAACTTATAACTCCCCCTCCCTACATGTGAATTACCCATTTAAATTGTCACAATTAAACATGAATGTTTAAAGTATACAGTATTGCACAAGTAAACAAATCGGTGCAATTTGCAGATATTTAAAAATATATATAATTTTGTATAAATGTACGTATTGGTACTTTAATCAATCCATTGTTCAATGGCATGTTTGGAGTTACTTTCTCGCTCTTCAAGTTGTCGAGGATCAAGGTCTATTTTCTCTCACAGTATTATAGGTTCCCCTCTAACGTCAGTTTTTGTCTCCCAAGAGTCCACTCCCTCAAGGACATGGGGTCCATCTTAAGTGGACGAGGGACATTCCACTGGCATGGTCTAGAGGTTGTTTTGTTTGACTCTAGTACCTCTGTCAGATGCATGCAGTGCAAATAAAATGGCAGTCCACCAATATGGCTGCATGTTTCATCTAGACTACTTCAAACAAAATATATGTTCCTTTAGAATTTGTTTGTAATTAAAGAAGTTATTGATTTTTATATTTGTTAAATTTCAACTTTTTATATAGATTTTAAGCTCACCTGAGCCGAAGGCTCAAGTGAGCTTTTCTGATCACATTTTGTCCGGCGTCCGTCTGTCTGTCTGTAAACTTTTCATATTTTCGACTTCTTCTCAAGAACCGCTGGGCCAATTTCAACCAAACTTGCCACAAAGTATCCTTGGGTGAAGGGGATTCAAGTTTGTTCAAATGAAGGGCCACGCTCTCATTCAAGGGGAGATAATTGGGAATTAATGAAAATTTGGTAGCATCTTTTAAAAATCTTCTTCTCAAGAACCACAGTGCCAGGAAAGATGAAACTTATGGGGAAACATCCTCAGGTAGTGTAGATTCATGTTTGTTCAAATCATGACCCCCAGGGGTAGGGCGGGGCCAAAATGGCCGACCAAAGTTTTACATAGAAATATATAAGAAAATTCTTTAAAAATCTTCTTCTCAAGAACAACAAAGCCATAATTGATCATATTTATGTGGAAGCATCCTCAGGTCGTGTAGATTCAAGTTTGTTCAAATTTTGACCCTCGGGGGTAGGATGGGGCTACAATGGCAGTCACAGTTTACATAGGAATAATATAGGAAAACTCTTTTAACATCTTCTGATAAAGAACAACAAAGTCATATTTATAAGGAATCATCCTCAGATAATGTATAATCAAGTTTGTTCAAATCATGACCCCAGGGGAAGTGTGGGGGAAAAAATGAAAGTTCAAACTTATAGGGAAAAAAGCCACGGTAAGTCAAAGAAATACATGTTAGCATCCTTAGTAGATTCAAGTTAATTCAAATCCCCCCTTCTGCCTTTTAGGAGTAGGTTGGGACCACATGCATTTAAGTTCTTGAAAACTGGAGTGGTTTTTGCTTTTTCCTAGCTACAGTGCTCAATTGAGCGATGTGGCCCATGGGCCTCTTGTTTCAAACGTCTTTAACTACACTGCAACCTGTGCCTGTGGTAGGACTACATGTAAACGTGGTGGGACTAAACCTACACCCCAATTTTCAATGCCTCTATTATGTCTGTCTTTCAATAACAGTGTAAGCCCCATCCTACCTCCCCCTCCCCTGTTCCGACGCCTATGTATAAGGATGTGTGATGGTGTGTGAGTGTGGTGTGTCGGTGTCTGTAGGGGTGTGAGTAAAGGTGTGTAAATGAGAACAACGACAAACAAAACTTCATCTTTTGATAAAGAGAACTCATTAATCATTTACCTGTCAGTCTGAGATGAGATTACTGCGCATTACGGTATATTTAACCTTAAAGATATCAAGGCTTTTAAAAGGATGTCATGGGAAAGTGTGTTTTAGTAGCTTATATAGAAAAGTTGTACAGCGAAGACAAATAGTTACACATACATCTAAGGTTTCAGAACCAAAACCTAAAATTGACTGTTTGGTCTTTCGCACGCTCTCATTCAAGGGGAGATAATTGGGAATTAATGAAAATTTGGTGGCATATTTTAAAAATCCTCTTCTCAAGAACCACTGTTCCAGGAAAGATGAAACTTATGGGGAAACATCCTCAGGTAGTGTAGATTCAATTTTGTTCAACTCATGACCCCCAGGGGTAGGGCGAGGCCAAAATGGACGACCAAACTTTTACATAGAAATATATAGGAAAATTCTTTACAAATCTTCTTCTCAAGAATGACAAAGCCATAATTCATCATATATATATGGAAGCATGCTCAGGTAGTGTAGTTTCAAGTTTGTTCAAATCATGACCCCCGGGGGTAGGGCTGGGCCAAAATGGAAGGCCAAACTTTTACATAGAAATATACAGGAAAATTCTTTAAACATCTTCTCAAGAATGACATAATTCATCATATTTATATGGAAGCATGCTCAAGTGGTGTAGATTCAAATTTGTTCAAATCATGACCCCCAGGGGTAGGGCGGGGCCAAAATGGCCAACTCAAGTTTTAAAAGATATATATAGGAAAATTCTTTAAAAATCATTTTCTAAAAAATAGCAAATCCATGATTTGTCATGGGACTACTTTTGGATTTAAACTTTACAATAAAAAGCCATTTTCTACTTTTTCCTACCCTTAGTGCTCAGGTGAGCGATGTGGCCCATGGGCCTCTTGTTAAAATTGTGCCTACCTTATCGGACATTCCCAATAGACATACTGGTCCTCAACACAGAATAAACGTTATTCTTCTTTTTTCTTTCATGGAATTAAGCAGTGAGCTCTGATGTAGTCGATGGACTCGTCAAGCTATAATTTTGAATTCATAAATGTTAAGAATTTGTGATTTGAAACTTTAAGATAGAAAATTACTGTTTATTATAATATTTCTTTATTTCCTTACTTAAAGTCAGTCTTTACTCACCCTTTTCATCTTTAAAATTAATACTTTCATTTAATGAATTATTTTTTTAAAAAATAGAAAAATTCAATATAATTGAAATGTAAAAAAGGATAAATAAACATACTTGTATATTTTTATTTACCTAAGTTGTCATTTTGATATATTTCTAAGGGTCAAAAATGCTTAACTGCCTTTTTTGACCCTAAGAAATTCCTTGCTTGTCTAATTCTGTTGATTGACTTAAGATCATATAATTGTAAATCTACTGTAAAAACATTTTACTAACTTGGTCATTTGTCATTTGCAGAATTATTTTGTTAATACACATTCTTATTACACACACAAGCACTCTGAAGTTGACATCCAATAGATCCAAAAGATGCTTGAGTTCCTAATTGACAATACCTTTGTGGTTTTTCGAGACCAGGTCTTCCTGCAGTCTATTGGAATTCCCATGGGTACCATCTGCGCTCCGTTATTAGCACGTCTATTTTTGTATTCATATGAAGCAGACCTGTGCAAAAATCCGTTCCTTCGGATGAGACCGTATTAACCGAGTTCCCAAGCCGGAGAAAGTGCTGGCACGAAAAAGATCTTTCACTGCTAAATAGGCGGGAGTGCCGTGTATAGAAAAACATTTGCAGCTCTCCACCGGTTAGTCCTGGTTTCTCCATATGGGTGAAAACTATCGAGAGGGACGTTAAACAGGACACAAACAAACAAAAAATCTCGTGTAACCATATGTTAGATCAATAATTAGTTTTAAATTTCACGTAATTCATATGCAAGTTAAAAAGAACTGCGAACGATAGTATTGTTCTCCCTACGACCTCCAAGTCAATTTTCGAAAGTTAACATATTCGATGAATTTTTTAATATTTTTTTTAGATAATTATCTGGATTTTCTTAAAACATTACTTATTTGGGAAAACAAAGAGAGGTAACTCTAAAATTTTGGTAAAACTTGTGTTTTTCACTATAGAAATCAGCGAAAAACGGAATATATTTTTAAAACATCTTCCCCCCCCCCCCGTGTCACAAAAAATCCATTTTACAGGTAATATGGAATGTTATTTCACAAAATCATACCAAAGCTTTTTGTGTGGGGAGGGGGGGGGACATATGTTTATTTACAAAAAACGATAAAAATGCTTATTTTCCACCAATTTCAAAGCGATATACAACTGAAACATTATATTTTATTGAAATATTGATGCTTTATTTATTTGCCTATAACATAAAAAAAGATATAAGGAACATTTAATCATATCCAAGACTATTTCAAAATACATGTACGATGATGCTTGAAACTCCGATTTCAATGGAAAATATCGTCTACCCCCCTTTTTTCAAGCGCTGGAATTATGGATAATTTATTGTTTAGCGCTGGTATTAAGACAATTTATCAAATACCATTGAAATGTACTTTGTAATAGACAGATTTAATGGCCAATTTGCTATTTATATTGAATTAAATGGTTCCAAAATGTAGGCGGGAATCGAGAGTTGGCGTGCGTGTTTCTTACTGAAAATGCAATACGTTCTATAAGGGGAGATTTAAAGAATTTTTCAGGCGTTGATGCTGACACTTGTTGAAACAATGGACTCATAATTTTACTTTTGACAAGAAGAAATATTAAAAGAACCTGTTCACCTACAGGTAAACTGAACGGAAACTAAACGTGAAAACTTCATCAAATATTGGGAACATGCGGGCCTTTCTCACATGACGCAGTGGTTAGAACGTCTGCTCTAGAGTCGCGAAGTAAAGAGTTGATCCTTACATCGCGGGTTCGAATCCCACCGTGGGACATTAGGACTGGTCTTTTGGGTGAAACCGTAAAAAGGAAGGTCCCGTGTTGCAGTAGGTGCTGGCACGAAAAAGATCCCTCACTGCTCAATGGCCCTGAGTGTTAAGCATAAAGGACAGAATTTGCTCTCCACTGGCAAGTTGTTGCGTCTCCATACGAGTGTAAAATTCTCAAGAAGGACGTTAAACATCATACAAGCTATCATATACCTTCTCTAGTCAGGGGGAGAGACTTCAAAGTCAGTGTTATACTACTTCATTGCTCAATATAGGGGAGTCGCGTGGCGCAGTGGTTAGAGTTAATCCCTACTTCGCAGGTTCGAATCCAACTGTGAGTCGTGGTGACCGATCCTTCAGATGAGACAGTGAAAACCGAGGTGTCGCAGTAGATGCTGGCACGAAAAAAGATCCATCATGCTCAATGGCCCTAAGTGCCAAGTATACATTATTTTTATAAACTCTCTGCCGGTAACAGGTGACGTCTCCATATGAATAAAAATTTTCTAGAGGGACGTTAAACAATATACAATTAGTCAATATAGGGGATATTTTGTGTAGCCATCCTATTTCTATTCTGCCACTTGTTCATCTATGTCATCGTAAAGGTGGTTTTTCGGGATCTTGTACTTAATCGTAACTGGAGGTTCAGAGGTATATGGTTTTTGCCCTGACCTTCCTAGTCCCACTGTCTGCCTTTCTGTCCGTTTGTTCGCAGAAGCTTTAATCTTGCCGAAAACTTTTGTTTTGTTGGAGACATGGTTTTCATATTTCACATATATATTTCTTGTGATAACCCTTACTATAAGTATCAACTTATATGTCCTCTTGACCATGGATTTCGACCCACTTTCATAAAAATTTACACAACGTTAACCTTGGCCATAACTTCTCCATAGTAAGGGCTAGGGTTTTCATATTTTATAGATGTTTATTTATCGTGACAATTTTTCCACGCGTATACATGCACATACTTTTCACCTTGATCTAAGAGTTTGACCCTCTTGTTAATTATCTTTAGTTAGCACAATCGAACAGTTGGTGTTAAGACTTTTGAATTTTGCATATATAGGGTGATTAAATTCACCATGCATCGGCCACCCTTGTACTTCAACAAGTTCCAGCGATATATATTGCTACCGTCGGAAACTTATCAAAATGTTCTTATGAACCCTTGGCATACGGTGCAAAATAAAAATTTGGAAATTTTTTCGCAAGTTGTGATTGGAATCGATCGACATCAAACGACCAATCAGCAATTATTTTTCAGCTCACCTGACCTGAAAGCTCAAGTGAGCTTCTCTGATCACCAAACGTCCGTCTGCCTGTGCGTCTGTAAACTTTTCAATTTCTCATGAACCATTGCGCCAATTTTAACCAAACGAAGGGCAAGTTCCTCTTCCAAGGGGAGATAATCAAGTACAGACGAAAATAGGTTGAAGCTATCTTCTAAAGAACCACTGCTCCAGGAAAGCTGAAACTTCTATGGAAGCATACTGGGGTAGTGTAGATTTTAAATTATTCAAATCATTACTCTCCGGGTAAGGGCGGGGCCACAAAAGGGAATCGAAGTTTTACATTGAAAGATATGGGAAAAATCTACTCAAGAACCACTGGGCCAGGAAAGCTGATAGAAACGTTTGTGGTCTCTGACCAGTAGAGCTAAAACATCTTGTTTTTATATCTGTACCTCTGTGATGTGAAAGGATCATAGCATTCCGGCAACATTAAGGTAATTATAAAGTGACAGAGTAGGCAATTATCATGCCTTTGTGTCCAGAGATATAAATACCCATTCATATTAGTCAACGGGAAAGTTCAGCCAAATCGCAAACCATGTGACTGCTCCTTAATTATATACCATATTATTATAGAATTTTCTGAGTTTTCGCCAATTCGAAGTTAACTTTTTTAAAAATGTTAGAAAAATGATTTTTTTTTTCAATTTAAATGCTCATGTGAATACAATATTAATTTTTTAACTGTTGATATCTTTACTACTATATTTTAAAAAAATAGACTAGAAGTTTTGGCCTTTTATACCGATAAATCGGAACAGTGCAATCTTTTGTTTTGAATATTTTAAACATCATTGATAATTGAAAATTACCAATTTGTTTTTATTTTTCCTCAATTAATATTCGCTAACTAATAATCAACGAAATTCCTTTTTAAAAAAAAAATCCGGAAATCATCTTGATTATTTGGATTTTACAATCTTTTGTACTAAAACCCGGGCCGGGAATATAGTTCTAGCCAAACATTTCAGACCCACTTTTTTCTCATGGTTAGTTGTATGTAGCTTTGTCAAGCGTTCATTCCTTTCAGGCAGTAACAATTATTTGAACAAAGAGATCATCTTCCAATGGACAATACAAAACTGAAAACATTGTTTTTTTTCTAATAAGTTTTGAACTGAAAATATGTTTTGATTTTTATTACTTTTCTATATACTAAATTAAGGAAATAACATAATTTTTTTTTAACCAGACAGTCATGAGAGCATTTTCTTATATAATATATAGAGTACATTTGATATTCTAAATTTGTATTATGATCTCTTGAACAACCAGTATGTTAGGGAGGGGGGGTGCAAGATTTTTTTTTGCTTTAACAGATGATATACATGTTTATTACTTGTGTATATTTAAAGTATATATGTATTAGCATTGCTTTCTTTTATTGTTAAGGTCACATTTTGAACAAGTTGAGACCTGCAGTTAAAAATTGTTACACCTTTTAAGTTAGTAACTGTGTAAAAGTATACACATTGTTTATTTCAAAAGCACCCTAGAATATTAATGTGTCGATGTATACATCTATGAAGTAATGTCCGACATATATATTTACTTCCATAAAGTGAATCTTAAAAATATACATGTTTTTCATATTTTTTATATAAAGTTACTTATTATTTACTATCGAAACAACGACAGATCCCTTTTTTTAGAACATAGAATTTTACTTTTCGGATAAAAACGTACTCTGCACAGTGCGTGTATTTTATTTTATATTCTAGAATTGAAAATTAATACATTTTTAAATATAAATGATGCGTGTGTCTAACTTCAATATATATTTTATGAAGCCAACATTTACTTGAGGAATTGATAAAGTTTAAAATGGTATCGTTTTTGATTGGTTTTTATCCGAAGACAATTTTTCAAAAAATATTTGCGACTATCGTCTCAATCAATTATACGCATGCCTTTTTACACATATCGAAGCGATTTGTTGATCAAGATTCATTTTCGTTGTTTTCTTTATATATTTCCCGGGCGACAATTGATGGTTACATCAATGTTTTCTTGTTTTCATTTTGATCTGACACAATTTGGGTGTCCCACAACGAAACGTGGACACTCCCAATATATTTATATGGAAGGCGGTGGTATCATTTGGTAAGCTAATTGCTCACAGTACCTTTAGTTTAAGTATTCAGTCCGTCGGGACCTTATATGGTAAACCGTGTCAAGGATTTAAACCCCCCCCCCCTCTTTCTTCGGCACGTAAAAGATCGTTTCTCTGGATTTCGAATAAGACAATGCTACATGTAACTGGGGGCCGCTGGAATACCCCCCCCCCCCC
>PRKT01000850.1:1907-34253 GCA_003671525.1 Saccostrea glomerata | reverse complement strand
CCACACACACACACACACACACATCTCCGACAGATTTTGTCTGACTTCAATATAACATGACACACAAGTAGATAACACTAAGATACATAATTCTGTGCATTGATTTTTGATTTCGATGAATGGTGTTGCCGTAGTTACTAAGAATAGAAATTTCTGTGAAATACTTTTAAAATACCACTTTTCCTACAGCTTTTGTCTTATTCTTATATAATGCAGCTTACAAGTAATCTACACTGAGATACATAATTATTGTCTGCATTTTATTATTTTGATAAATGATGTGCCTTAATAACTCAAATTGAAATTACTGAAATATTCTTTTAAAAGGCTTCTCCAGTTATATTCTTATTGCAATCTTGCTGTAAAAGAGACTGAATCATGGATTGTTCGCCCTTCTTTCGTGTCCCCTGTTTAAGGAAAAAGGAGAGGTTGGAAGAATTTTTTTTTAAATCCTATATACATGTACATGTATTGCTTTGAAAAATAAATGATCCCCCATTTTGGCTCCTGCCTATCCCAGAAGTCATCATTTCATCAAACTTGAATCTACACTACATGTACTAGAGGATGCTTCCATATCAATAGGACTTAAAGCTTTTTAGTTCTTGAGAAGATTTTTACTGTATCGTTCTATTTAAAACTTTCGACCCCCATTTGAACCCACCCTATCCTCGGAGGTCATGGTTTGAAGAAATTTGAATCTACATTACAAGAGAATGCTTCCATATAAATGTGACCAATCAGGGTTTTGCTGCTACTGAGAAGATTTTCTTATATATTTCTATGTAAAACTTTCGATCCCCATTTTGGCCCCATCCTACGCCCGGGATAAATGTTTTGTACAAAGAATTTACACAACCCTTGATGAGGTCGATCCATAGATTCGTATATCGATTTCACAGAAATTTATATCGTGCAAGTCGATATGCTTTTTGTGAAGTCTATATATTTATGGATTGACCGAAATAAAGGGTTACATTTGATATATTATTCTTTTACAATTTACAGAGATTGACAAAACAAAATTTAAAAATAACTGGAACACGCCACAAGTTATCTCGCTTTTTTAAACACTTGTGGCCACTTGTGCATACTTCAAGTAATCCTGATTAATTAGGTGATCTAGGGATCAGATAACCCTGTCTTACACCTGGCTTGAGTTGTACTCAGGTGAGAAGTAGTTGGGTTGCAAACCTGTGACTCAACTCTTCTTGCCTAATTACAGCTTAAGATTATCTCATTCCTTGAAAATAATAGCACCAAGACAGAAGTCAGCAAATTTTTCTTAATCAGAAAAAAGAAATTTTGTTAAAGTCTATCCATGCTAGGAAGCACACCATAGATAATAAGCAGAAAAATGGCAGAATGGTTAGTAAGAAAAACACAGAATGGATATATATTGAGAAAGAATCTAATTCTCGACACGGTGTAAACAAGAGAATCATATCACAGTTGAAATCATTATTGAAAAATATAGAACGAAATCTGCTGTTTTAGCAACATATCCGAAATGCTTCCGTGGCAAATATTTTGCAAAATCCATATGACGATGATGCAAGTCTCCATGGGGATGAACCAGAAGATGACGATGAAGATTCAAATGATAATAACGAGGTATATTTTGTCAACATTACTGCTATAAATCGATTTTAATTAAATTTTTTTGCATATATATACATGCAATGTATGCGCTGTAGATATTTTATTTTTCAACCTGTACATACAATTCCTCGATCCCACCATTTTTGTTAAATTACGAGAACATGAAAAAGTCGCGGTCTACCACACGCATTCTCAATTTATAGTCTCAATTCGCTTTTAATAATGTACCGCGTTTTAAGTATTATAATATTTCAAATAAATTTTATTTTCTGCCAGTATTATGGATTCGTATGTTTGAAATCTTTTTTAAAATCATATCTATTAGAGAAAATAGTTGTTTTTTGGTGGGTTTTCATGTTAGTGGACTGATGCCATGAGATTCATGCCGCTAAAAATATTTAAAAGAACTTGAAACAAAAAGGTGCAGGAAGTGTTGAAAAAAATCACCATCATACTTTAAACAGTTTACTATTTTATCGTTAGTTTGATGACCCTACTCAGCTTTTCGCCTTTTTTTATGACGTCATTGCTTCTCTATCTTCCGTCCCTCTGCTCATTGCACTTTTTAAAAAGATATATCGTCGTGCTATTAAATACTGATTGAAGCCAATTTCGCTTCTATGACTTTATCATGAACAGTTGACTTAACAAAATATTGAAGATGGACCTACGCCTAAGGAGAAAGATACTCATTCGGTTTTGTTGCTCGTTGAATTACAATTTCTTATGTTGCGAGTAAAACTTTTCAACTTAACTGACTTTTAAGTTTGGACATCCGGACTGCAAATCAGCTCAAAATTATCTCTCCTCTACCTTAATCAATTGTTCTCGCCGGCTTTTGGCTTTCTTGCTTTTCTTATTTTATTTTTAAAAACAACATTCCAACAGAGAATTCGAAGTAAATTCATGTTATCATAAAACTAAATTGTAGAGCTATTGTTCTAATACATGCAGAAATATAACCAGAATCTACGTGATACGCGTATTGAACAGACCGACTTTAACCTTTACTTTTCACAATGTCAAGGTTTTGTGTTAACGTTCCTCTTCACAACGTTGTATACGAGAGGTGCAATTTCACAATAAAAAAAAAAGTTGTGTAGAGATATCGGTTGGCACATAATTAATTTCACCCCCGTCGTACACAAGGAGCGAAAGGTACACTGTACATGTACCACACGGTTTATTTATTATTAAAAAGCTGTCGATTCTCGGAAAAGTAAACAGGTTTAGGGTGAATTCACCATGCATCGGATACCCTTGTACTTCAGCAAGTTCTAGCAATATCGCTACCGACGGAAAATTACCAAAATGGAGTTTAACATTTAGTTTGTGATTAAAATATCAATTTGGGATACAATTATATGCCCTTTATTGAGAAAATATCCTAAAAAATCGACTTTTTAGTGGTAACTCAAAATTCACCATGGATCGGACATTGTTTACCATGCATCAGACAGACGGTATTTTGACCAGAAAAATATCATACCTTTATCAAAGTGCTTTAAAATGCTTGATATGGATATATTTTTATCTTTTATCTAAAAAATAAACCTCAACTTAAATTTAATTGACGATATCTTTGCACAAATGTAGAACGATTCAAGAGACCTCAGTCTGCCTTAGAAATGCTTTAAAATGCTTATAATGCGGTAATTCGCGCCCTTTTTTCATGGTTTATCATACTCTGGTTTGTAGAAATAAACTGAGTCAAATTCCAGACGTCATATATCGATAACTTGTATTTTGGCTGAAAATATAGAGTTTTTATTTTCCTTTTCCGCAAAAAACAGCTATCAGCTGGGTTCTGTATGAAAATGGTAGTACTTACCATTGCATCGGAAAGTGTCCGATGCATGGTTAATTTGTGTCCGATGTACGGAGAAATGAACATACTAGTGAAAACCAGCTCTATAAAGAATTATACGAACATTGAAGTGAAATTTCTTTAAAATTTATGTAAAATTACCAATCTTTGACTTTATTTACCAAAGTCTGACTCGTTCCGCTGAAGTCGAATTTTAAGAACGATAACTCTAAAAATCGCAAAATCATAAATTTCTGGTTATTCCCCTTTGATGATGTAAAATATTCATGACGTAACTTCAAGGCCATTTTCGGGGTATTTTTATCACAACATGATAATAACAATCGGTAACATTAAAAAATTTAAATCTTCAGCTTCTAGACAGAAACAAATAAATACATGGAACTCTTAAGTTGAAAGAGAATTTATTGTCTAAAGTTGTCCGAAGCAAGGTATGTGTCCGATGCATGGTGAATTCACCCAGGCTATTTCATCTTGTACAGTGTGACACATTAAATTCCATGGAGCAGATTAAAAACAAAAACAAAACAAACCTTTAAACCTCTTTCCTCCATATATATCTTATCTACACTGTACTTTACAAGGTATTCTTGAACGTTGCATACCCCCCCCCCCCCTCCACATGTCATCATTTTTTGGTAGTTTACTATATCGGTTTTGCTTTTGAAAATATAATCAAAAGAATGGAACAGGGTGCAACCCCCCTTGTATGACAGATCACTCTAAAAAAAATTTTAAGAGGGGGGGGCGGTCTTACCAGATAATAAAATTGATATATTTTACATGTTCTAGGGGTCTAAATAATGATAAGAGTGGTGAGAACAATATCATTATTTGAAATATTTTACTCACTTTTACATAAATACACGTGTGTAAGACCGAAGCAATTATAATCATTGATAAGCAAAATATAGCTGTACAATCAGCATTTGTTTAGTTCATTGATAATTAATCAAGCGTATGTATTTTTACATAACAAAAAAGTTAAGAGAGAGAGAGAGAGAGAGGGAGAGGGAGAGAGAGAGAAGTAAAAAGTTAAGGTTGGAAGAGTATTTTAATTATGTATATGGTTAAAATGGAACATCAAGTAAAACTTAATCATTCATTTAGTAGGTAGAGGGTAGGATGAATGAATTAAGATTTTTTCGACATGAAAATATATAAACCTGTAAACTGAGAATTTAAGAACATATATGAGCTCTTTTCACCTTTACACAGATATCTCATCACAAGTACATATAGAGACGATCGATCGATTGATTGTAAACTTGTAGTTTAATGTTCAGGCCTCATGAGAATATTTCACTCATCTGGAGAATCCACTACTTGCCGATGGAGAGCTGGAAATTTTGCCCATTGCTCGGCACTTATCCAGGGTCATTGAGCATGGGAGAGGAGCGTACATTTCGGCCGTGGTTTGCGACGATGTGAGCAGTGAGGTATTTTTTTTTCGTGCCTACTACGACGCGGGAACTCGGTTTATACGGTCATCTGAAGAACCTGTCTCCACGTCCCACAATGAGATTCGAATCTGCGACGTAAAGATCAATTCCTTACTTCATGACTCTTTAGAGCATAATGCTCTTACCACTGCAATACGCTGGTTATCGTCAATTTTTAAGCAAATATTTAAAATGCGTGTCTTAATAAGGATTTAAGTTTCGCAGATGCTTTCTTGGAGCATAGACATAAGGCGCTTTAGTTCTATGCTTGGAGCACATGTTACTTTGTGATTCTTGACAATAAAAAAGTATCTTTCAATTTTTATCCTCTGCCCTTTTGTTATAACGATACGATGTAAGTATATATTTCTTACGCTTCAGATTAAATTGCACAAAGGCCTATAGATAGATATTAATATCAAAAATGTTACACCCCCATTGTGACGTCATTATTTTTAAAAATGACGTACTTGTATTTCTAACTTGTTTTATCGATAAAACTTTATAAACAAAGGCACTGCATCTAAATGTATAAAATAACATTAACTTGATATTCATAATATTGATGTGAAGAATCCGTCCTATAAAATTACGATTTTTCAGGGAAAACTGACGAGTAATATTACGTATTATAGCACCATTCTGTCTTATTCATGTATATTGGTGGTGTAAAAATGAACACATTTTTTTAAAAATAAACATAGTCCGCAAAATAACACCATCGTAATTTTTTGCATAAAGAATGCTTTTAAATCAATATTTCATCTGAGAAAATTTCAAAGTGGTGTTATGATGCGGACCTATTGAAAAATGTTTTTAAGTAGTTGATTTTTAACGATTTTTCCGGAAATACGCATTCCATGCATGTTTTGACCGCCATAAAATAGTTAAACAGGGACACATTCTAAAAATTTTGGTTTATATTTTAAGCAAGCACATATCCAACATTTATTTCCACTATAAAGTTTTGATTCAGTTGACACTTAAATTTTTGGAAATTCACAGGGCCAAATATAATAAGAAGTGAATTTTGTTCTTTATATCGTGCAAGTCGATATGCTTTTTGTGAAGTCTATATATTTATGGATTGACCGAAATAAAGGGTTACATTTGATATATTATTCTTTTACAATTTACAGAGATTGACAAAACAAAATTTAAAAATAATTGGAACACGCCACAAGTTATCTCGCTTTTTTAAACACTTGTGGCCACTTGTGCATACTTCAAGTAATCCTGATTAATTAGGTGATCTAGGGATCAGATAACCCTGTCTTACACCTGGCTTGAGTTGTACTCAGGTGAGAAGTAGTTGGGTTGCAAACCTGTGACTCAACTCTTTCTTGCCTAATTACGGCTTAAGATTATCTCATTCCTTGAAAATAATAGCACCAAGACAGAAGTCAGCAAATTTTTCTCATTAATCAGAAAAAAAGAAATTTTGTTAAAGTCTATCCATGCTAGGAAGCACACCATAGAAAATAAGCAGAAAAATGGCAGAATGGTTAGTAAGAAAAACACAGAATGGATAAATATTGAGAAAGAATCTAATTCTCGACACGGTGTAAACAAGAGAATCATATCACAGTTGAAATCCTTATTGAAAAATATAGAACGAAGTCTGCTGTTTTAGCAACATATCTGAAATGCTTCCGTGGCAAATATTTTTGCAAAATCCATATGACGATGATGCAAATCTCCATGGGGATGAACCAGAAGATGACAATGAAGATTCAAATGATAATGACGAGGTATATTTTGTCAACATTACTGCTATAAATCGATTTTAATTAATTTTTTTTTGCATATATATACATGCAATGTATGCGCTGTAGATATTTTATTTTTCAACCTGTACATACAATTCCTCGATCCCACCATTTTTGTTAAATTACGAGAACATGAAAAAGTCGGAGTCTACCAACATTTATAATAAAGCTTTGAAACTAATCCTCTATTAAAAGTAAAAGTACTTTTCAAATGAAAGAAAAAGTGAGCAAGCTCACATACCCCACGCTCCCCCAAAACTCAAAGTGCTGAAAATCCTGGAAAAAAAATGAAGGAATCGGACTTTCCCGGTTATATGCACATCTACAAATTGTGTCCTAAATAAGTTTGATGAAATTATGTGCAGGATCGATTTGTGACTATAAATTGAGAATGCGTGACCAACATTTATATTAAAGCTTTAAAACTAATTCACTATTAAAAGTAAAAGTACATTTCAAATGAAAGAAAAAGTGAGCAAGCTCACATACCCCACGCTCCCCCAAAACTCAAAGTGCTGAAAATCCTGGAAAAAATAAAGGAATCGGAATTTCTCGGTTATATGCACACCTACAAATTGTGTCCTAAATATCTGCAAAGTTTGATGAAATTCTGTGTAGCGGTTGATGAGGAGTTGCGCTGACAAACTGTTCATCACTATATTCAAGATATCCTCAAAAATCTAAGTTGAAAAGTGCCAAAATTCTCAGAAAAATAAAGAAATAGGAATTTCCTGGAAATGTGCATATCTATACATTGTGTCCTAAATATCTGCAAAGTTTGACGAAATTGTGTGCAGCGGTTTATGAGGAGTTGCGCTGACAAACTGTTCATCTCTATATAAAAGGTATGGCCATAAAACCTAAGTTAAAAAGTGCGGAAATTCCCGGAAACATAATGGAATCAGAATTTCCTGGTAATATGCACATCTACATATTGTGTCCTCAATATCTGCAAAGTTTGACGAAATTCTGTGCAGCGGTTTATGAGGAGTTGAGCTGACAAAAAAAAACAGGACTGACGGACTGACTGACTGACTGACACTCTGACGGACGGGTCAAAAACATTATACCTCACGCAACTAGTTGCGTGGGGTATAAATACATGAAAACAAAATCTCACGATTTTACATGTACAGTGTCATTGGATCATTCTACACAGAGATGCCCAAACAATATCTTGAATATTGATTATTTTGATTTTTTTAAAAAATATGTAAACTTGGATAATTGTGATGTTTCCTGTGATTTAAGGAATGGTACAATGAGTTGATACTAGGAATGGTACAATGAGTTGATACTATCGGCAGTGAAGTTCTTAGTGAAAACATTTAATCAATTGGCATATAAAATGTAAATCTTGTTGATTTATGTCATTACCATAACAAAAATTAAATTAATAATAGAAATGGTCTATTTCAACAAATATTTTATATATCCTTAATAAAATGAATCTAAAGCAATCATAAACAACAAATAAGAATTATTTTTAATAGTATGCAAAAATAACACTATTTATATTAAACTTATATTATATTTATATTACATTATATTCATATTTAATTTATATTCAGTTTGTGCATTCTGTCTTTGCACTTTTTTGGTCTTACTGATATCATAGCGTCATCATTAAGTCTTGGTCAAACATTAAGAAATCTGCCTAATTCCATAAATAAGAAAAAAGTTGTTTGTGCTTATTACTTAAAAATATAATACAATTTTTAGTGTGTGTTACGGAAATGACTTTGACCTGCGGTACAGTATATACACAATTATGTATTAACAAACGTTGTTTAGAGCCATTTACAACAGATACTCAAACACAAAAGATCAAAGTTTTATTTAAACAATATGAAATACACATGTATAAAGCAAATTTAAAACTAACATGTTGAACAGAATATGAATAAATTTTTGAAGAGTTGTCTGTTTAATATCATTTACACATCAATCACTTTAACCACTTTAGCATAATCAGACTTTGAAAGCTGATAATGCCTAGATCCAACCTTTGTTGGTTCACTTATTACGCAAAGAAGTTGTGAATGTTCGTACCACTGGTATCATTGGCCAAAAGTATCGATTATTTCCGATTTTGTGGTAACATTGGCCAAAAGTATCGATTATTTCCGATTTTGTGCATTACCTGTTCTTCGACATCATCATCGTCAACATTTTGTACTATACCAGGATATGGAACATCGTCATATACAACAACATACCATTTCCCCACTAACTGGCCATCTATGGATTTTTAGAAAGTTTTCAGCTGCTGTAGTCGGAGAGGTTATCGAAGCTTTATAGGTAAAGGTGAAGGGAGTAGGTGCAAAGCAGGGACACGTATTTGGTTTTCTGCAAAAGCAAACCAGTACACGGACTTCTACTTTGTGTTGTCTGTTTGTGAACACCTAATGTTTATGTAGTAAAAATGCATTAATTCTTTGAAAATCTTTTCCTTTTTCCTGGGTATTATGCCAATGATCTTAGAATATATTTATGACAAAGAAAGCTGCTTCTTCCAAAAATGGTTAATTTCCTTGCCCCTGGGACAGAGGTACTTGGGGGGGGGGTACATAGTCTGAAAATAATTTAATGGTTTGAAATCTGCAATTTTGGTATTAATCAACAATATGATGAAATAAAATTTATACAATATCCAATATTTTGGAAGATGTGGCCCCAGGGTCAGTGGTTCCTGTGGGATGGGTGCACAACTAATAAAGTGGAAATGCATTGTCTCTTTGTTACTCTGATCTACCTTTGGGTATTAAGTAACCAAAGTAAGCATGCTGAGTGTATAATTATGATAAGCAATTGTGCCTCTTTCAAAATTGTGAATTTCATGGCCTAGCTGGTTTAAAACATGAATCAAATTCCATTGTTGTAAATTTGTTGCATAATACTCAGGTGACCTATAAGGCACATGGGCCTCTTGATTTTTTTTTTTTTTTTACAAAAACCACTACATCAAAAATAGATTTTATTTACTCATAATAATAATAATAATTGCTTCACGGTTCACAAATATAAACAACCAACACAATTCAGGATAATGTCAGTAGAATCCGCTAAACCACCGTTACAACCATCGTCCAGAGTTTCTGGTACTAAACGAAAAGCGTCGGGTCCAGGGGCCCGTTTCATCAAAGGTCGTAGATTTAAGCCTTAACTTAGGTGTACTTAATTCCGGGACTTACGCCAAAATTTAGTCAGGCGTAATTTGCGTTTCACCAAGTGGCGTAAGTCTAGTCGTAAACGATACGCTTAGTCGCAGGACTAAGTCCTTGACAACGCTGCATTGCGCAGGCGCCAAAAAAAAAAAATAGAAACATTGTCCACTGGGTACAAACATGCATATAATTCTAGCACGTAAAAGAATAGAGAAACACAAATTATAGAATAATAAATACTTGCACTGACTGAAACATGCATAGGAGACATGAAAATCGTTAAAGGAAGGCTGGCTTGATGGGTAAAAAGGACCTGAATTGAACATGTTTGGTACCATTAAACCTGTTCAAAAAATCTTGAAAAATTCTATACGAAAACCAGAAACGTTGCCAATGTCCTTAAAGCCATTTACAACAGATACTCAAACACAAATGATCAAAGTTTTACTTAAACAATATGAAATACACATGTATAAAGCAAATTTAAAACTAACATGTTGAACAGAATATGAATAAATTTTTGAACAGTTGTCTGTTTGATATCATTTACACATCAATCACTTTAACCACTTTAGCATAATCAGACTTTGAAAGCTGATAATGCCTAGATTTAACCTTTGTTGGTTCACTCATTGCGCAAAGAAGTTGTGAATGTTCGTACCACTGGTATCATTGGCCAAAAGTATCGATTATTTCCGATTTTGTGGTATCATTGGCCAAAAGTATCGATAATTTCCGATTTTGTGCATTACCTTTTCTTCGACATCATCATCGTCAACATTTTGTACTATACCAGGATATGGAACATCATCATGTACAACAACATACCATTTCCCCACTAACTGGCCATCTATGGATTTTCAGAAAGTTTTCAGCTGCTGTAGTCGGAGAGGTTATCGAAGCTTTATAGGTTAAGGTGAAGGTAGTAGGTGCAAAGCAGGGACACATGTTTGGTTTTCTGCAAAAGCAAACCAGTACACGGACTTAATGTTTATGTAGTAAAAATGCATTAATTCTTTGAAAATCTTTTCCTTTTTCCTGGGTATTATGCCAATGATCTTGGTATATATTTATGACAAAGAAAGCTGCTTCTTCCAAAAATGGTTAATTTCCTGGCCCCTGGGACAGAGGTACTTGGGGGGGGGGAGGTACATAGTCTGAAAATAATTTAATGCTTTGAAATCTGCAATTTTGTATTAATCAACAACATGATGAAATAAAATTTCCAAAATTTTGGAAGATGTGGCCCCAGGGTCAGTGGTTCCTGTGGGATGGGTGCACAACTAATAAAGTGGAAATACATTGTCTCTTTGTTACTCTGATCTACCTTTGGGTATTAAGTAACCAAAGTAAGCATGCTGAGTGTATAATTATGATAAGCAATTGTGCCTCGTTCAAAATTGTGAATTTCATGGCCTAGCTGGTGTAAAACATGAATCAAATTCCATTATTGTAAATTTGTTGCATGATACTCAGGTGACCTATAAGGCACATGGGCCTCTTGGTTTTTTTTAGGTCACCTGAGTTTTCGTCTGTCGTCGTGCGTTGTGCGTTAACATTTAAACATTTTCATCTTCTTCTCAGCAACCACTGAACCAATTTCAACCAAATTTGGCACAAAGCATAAATGGGTGAAGGGGAACAAAAATTGTGAATTTCATGGTCCCTGACTCCTTTGGGCCTGGGGGGTGGGGGCAAAAACCACTAAACTTAATGCAATTTTTAAAAATCTTCTTCTTTACTCCTGGACATCAAGCAGTCAAACTGTTTGCATGATTGTAATCAGCATTGAGTCCTCTACCAAAATTGTGAATTTTATGGATCCAGGGTCAGAGGTTCTGGTGTAAGGGCGGGGCTCTATAGATTATAAAGTGAAAATACATGATATCTTTGAAAATCTTCTCTACTCCTGGGTATAAAATAAACTAACTAAGTGCATAGTTATGATGAGCAAGAGTGCCTCTACCAAAATTGTGAATTTTAAGGCCTAAGGGTCAGGGGTTCTGGTGTTAGGGTGGGGCTCTATTGATTATATAGTGAAAGTACATGAATTCTATGAAAATCTTCTTCTCTGCTCCTGGGTATTAAATAAACTAACTAAGTGCATAGTTATTATGAGCAAAAGTGCCTTTACCAAAATTGTGAATTTTAAGGCCTAAGGGTCAGGGGTTCTGGTGTAAGGGCGGGGCTCTATAGATTATATAGTGAAAATACATGAATTCTTTGAAAATCTTCTCTACTCCTGGGTATTAAAAAAACTAACTAAGTGCATAGTTATGATGAGCAAGAGTGCCTCTACCAAAATTGTGAATTTTATGGCTCCAGGGTCAGGGGGTTCTGGTGTTAGGGCGGGGCTCTATAGATTATATAGTGAAAATACATGAATTCTTTGAAAAAATTTCTTTTCTGCTCCTAGGAATGAAATAAAATAATTACATAGTTATGATGAGCAAGAATACCTCTTCCAAAATTTTGATTTTATCGCCCTAGGGTCAGGGGTTCTAGTGATAGGGCGAGGATCTATGGATTATATAGTGAAAATCATTAAATCTTTTAAAGTTTTGTTCTCTGCTCCTGGGTATTAAGCAGATGAACTACCTATATAGTTATGATGAGCAAGGGCCTTAATCTTCCAGAATTGTGAATTTCAAAGCCCCAGGGTCAGGGGTACTATGGGGGGGGAGGCTGTACTTATATACTGAAACTGGATCAATTTTTGAAATCTGCTCCTTGGTATTAATCAAATATTTTTGAAAAGCAAGGGTGCCTTTTCAAAAATTGTGCAATGTGTGGATCTAGGCCTAAGGGTCAGGGGTTCATGTGTGATAGGGGCACTGCTGATTATTGCTGAATATTACTGATTACTTGAAATGCATTTTTTGTTCCCCTACCCTGCCTATGGGTATTAAGTAAACAAACTTATTAACTGCTAAGTGTATTGTTATGATGATCAATGGTGCCTCTTTCAAAATTGTGAATGCCTTAGCATCTGTCTTTTAAAAAACATGAATCAAATTCAATCACTGGAAAGTTGTTGCATGTTGCTCAGGTGACCTATAAGGCCCATGGGCCTCTTGTTTTACAAAAACCACTACATCAAAAATAGATTTTATTTACTCATAACAATAATAATAATTGCTCCACGGTTCACAAATATAAACAACCAACACAATTCAGGATAATGTCGGTAGAATCCGCTTAACCGCCACAACCATCGTCCAGAGTTTCTGGTACTAAACGAAAAGCGTCGGGTCCAGGACGTCAAGAATAAGTATTAAAGTAAGTAAGTACGTAAATTGTTTATTATAGTGACATGTGTTATACAGTACAATGCAAAACAATTAGTACAATTAATATCCAAACACCCGGCCCATCGGACCTATATGTCACTTTTAACAAAATATATGAAAAATATATACACAAACATTACGCATGGCATTTTTTGTACAACAGAGATTGCCTGTGCATGTATGAAAGGTAAAAATATTTTGAGAATAGGTTTCTGAAAATGGCAGAAATAGAACATAGTAAAAAGATGACAATCCTCCAGTTGAAAGAGGACATAATAAGTTAAAGAAAAAGAAACTAGAGAAAGAAATAAAATTAAGTGAACATAATTTGCCAGTACCTCCAACCGCTACATATGGGCACAGGTACTTGTTTCGGGAATGAATTAAAACCCATTGTATAACAATAACACAAGGTATCTAATCTGAATTACACGGAGTACCCCCTCCCTTACAATAGCGCTCATTTACACTTTCAGAGGAAAGGCAGTGGCAAACTGTTTATATCTATGTCCTCTACGATAAATTATTTACCCAACCATATATGACTTGCCTGTCTTTATTTTCTTTTATCCCCGTCAAAACTCTGCTTGCCGAGTGGAAAAGTCGAACTCAACTATAAAACAGTAATAGTATTTTTGCATATTAACAAATACAAAGCTTACATAAAATATTTGAAATTGAAAAATTAAGTTTATAATTATTTAAACTTGCTTGTTTTATTTTTACTGAAAATGTATCAAAACTGCTCTTAAAATACCTGCCTTCCTTGGTTTGCATTTGATGGAACTGGAACAGCTGTATCTCCTTCAGCGCCATTATCTGGTTCCGGATGGCAGCTTTCTTTGCAATATTGTACCATACTGGGCAAGCAATAATAATATGCAGGTTGTAAAAATCTTAAATCTCACAGGTTTTGAAGGCAAGGAAAGCGTCTATTCCAAATGCCAAATACATTTTCAATTTTAACTCAACTGTTTCTCGAAGATGTACTAAAGCGTCTCTCTCCTGTGGTGTCCGGGAAGTAAGAAGGAGTGTTATTAGATAAGGTTGAAAGGGTATCCATTATCTGCAATCACAACAATATCGCAGGAATATTTCTTCTTTCAAAACTAGCAGACACCTCTGCTCTCAAAATCCTACGGTCATATGGGTACTTCCACGTTTGTATGCATTAGATCATTGTCACAAATTGCTTGCACATTGATGGAGAAAAATCTTTTCCGAATAAGAAATTTCTGCCGGTTTACCTCTAGGTGATTGTATTTCGGGATATGGGTAGTCTACTGCACCCACTGTGGATGGATAATTTTGAATCTGACTTTAGCGTAGATTACATGTACCTTGATCAAGGCTTTAGCCAAACATGTGCATGTGACCATTCGAGACTAATGTTCATCTTCACACCTGTTACGTGGGTAAGCTAGATTTAAGGAGTAAGCTTCAGGTAAACTGGGATTAAATCCCATTTGAGCTGAGTTCCCACAAAACTCACCTGTTGTGTTTCACACATAAAACAAGATGTATTTGAAGAACACGATGCCCCCGGTGGTTACATAATTCTGGAGTGGGAGGTATTCTGAAGTAAAATCCACCTGTGATGTCACTCTTTTTGAGCGCTCCATTATTTTTCAGGAATTGAGAGTAGTAGAATTTCATTGAAAACACATTTTGTTTTAGTTATTCTCCTTCCCGTGCCTTCGGGGCCTCGGCTCTATTACTTTTAAGGAATGGAGCGCTACTCGTACATTAACCATTTCATGGTATATACTTACCTTTGTATAGACAAACAAGACTAAAACAATATACTAGTACCCCCGAGATCTTTCGATCCTCGGGCATAATAAAACTTGTTTTACTTGAACTCCTGTTTGCTTTACCTGACCTCCTGTCCCCCGCGTCCCATTGCTTTCTCTATTAGATATTACATGTACGATGACCACTAGGAAGGTCCATATTTTACTGAACTAGAAAAGTGTACCTTTATTGATTTAGTGGAAATAAAAAATAATTGAAATAAAGCTACTGATGCTAAAATGATTCAGAATTAGAATCTCGAATGGGAAAACATAAAGGAATTTAACAGTAGAAATGGTGTAAATATCAAGATATCAAGATATCCACTCAGCTAAAATCAATATTGAAAAACTTATCTATCAAGAAGCAAGTCTGCTTTAGTTAAGGAACGAAGAGAGATATCAAAAACTGTTGGGGTGATTTAGGAGGGACAGTTGACAAACTCTCCTCCGCAGTTAGAGAGAGATCATTCCTCAACAACTTTATAGCTGTGAAAATGCATAATGATGATGACGCCGAACTTCACGGTGATAAAGATAACTCCAATGAGTCGGTAAGCATTTTACATTTAGAAAAAAAAAATTGTAAAACTTGTAATTATTTCTTACATCCTTATAAAATGACATATTTTATATAAAAATATTTTTCATCCTGAATTTATTTTAATAATCAAAACAATATATAGCCAGGTTCAACACCAAGTGCATGTAATCTGCAACCCGATGAAAAAATCCTGTTGCGTCTGCATCAGAGCAACAAATGTCCATGTCACCCGCGACAGTTAGCATTCAAGACTACGTCCTTATCCAAATCTGCATCTGAAAATATGTAGAACAGGATGATATCAAGAAAAAGATGCTCGAGGTGGCCGAAAAAGAATATTACCTGAAATGGAGGTACTAGCACTTCATTCGAAAAAAAATATGTTGTGGCTAAATTTCGCAAACTTGAAGAAATATTAAAGGACAACAGATACGGAAACAACACAACCAATCAGAATCAAAATTAAGAAAATGCACATATATGGAAGCTTTTCAATTTTAGAAAATCAATTACGAATTATGTCATGGAGATTACAAAATAAAAGAAATATACATGCCTTTTCCCTTTTTAATCCATTTCTGAAAATGCCATCTGATGCCCTGTCTTCCCTGATTGGGACGTTGTGGCATTGGGAGTGAAAGGATCGGGTCATTGATAACAGAATCTTCATTGAATGGCAAACAGTCATTCAACATTCTTCGCATATTGTATAAGATTGATCGTACATGACACCATTACATGTAATACAGTTTGAAGTTTTATGCCGAACTTTAATCTAAGGTAAGGAAACATTCTTTTTAAAATCCGATTTTCAATTTTAACTTTAGAATGACAATGGACATTGTTATTATATATTGTCGAAGCGGATATCCATCGTCGCCCAATCAAATTCCGTTGAACTCGTGTCTGTCAAACCGTGCGCAAATGTTACTGTTTTCAAAGATTCTGCTATCATGGATGCTGCCTGACCATCTTTATATATGTACTCGTGATCACACATAGCTTGAACATTTATTTGAAAGAAACCCTTTATATATCTGTAAACTCCTGAATTTCTACCTCCCGGGGACTATATTGGTATGTGGGTACAATCGATTGCACCAGCTTCTATGGGAATCCTTCCAATGTTCATGAAACCCTTCTGTACCTAAAGTAGGTTTGTCACCTTGAGGAAACTCAATAATACCCATATATCATGATGCCAAAACATCTGACACTCTTTTAACAACCCTGTTTTTCGTTGCCTGTGAAATGCCAAATAAATCTTCAATCACTTGCTGAAATGCTCCTGTAGCAAAAGATCTTAATGTTATCAAAAGCTGCGTAAGGGTTGAAACTGACATCAGTATTCCCTGATTTGATTCTATATCATTTCCAAGCAAGTCCATTGTACGGAGAATGTCACGTTTACAAAAACGAAATCTTTTTTTCATAATCATAAAAAACTAATGGATCTTATCCATCACGGATAGTTCTATATCGTCTTACAAACAGCTGGTCAACAGATCTAGCCTGTCTTCTCCATTTATCAACTCCAGTTCAATCACTATATTTAGCTAGGTAGATAAAAATACCTAAATAGATATTTAAACCTAACGAAAATAGCTTGATATACCTACCAAGTGTTATTTATTCATAAAAATTCAAATTAAAAACCAAAATATGTTTGTAAAACACTTATGCTCCCTCCCCCAAATTAAAATTTTCAAAGTCCAAGAGGTATAAATCTGTAAAAATGTTGTTATCGTACCTAAAACAGAACTTGACCTAGATTTTCATCTGATAATTCTGTATACCAAATTTTATTTCAGTATGTGCAACCTCTGCGAAGAAAATGAACGGAAACTGCAAATAATGGGAATTTTTCCAAGTCCAAGGGGCATAACTCTCTCAGAAATAGTGCGGTCATACCCAAAACAGAACTTGACTTAGATATTTAACTGATAAATCTGTATACCAAATTTCGTTTCCGTACGTGCAACCTCTGCGAAGAAAATGAACGGAAACTGCAAATGATGGGAATTTTTTTTAGTCCAAGGTACATGTACAACTCTGTCAAAAATGGCGCAATCGTACCCAAAACAGAACTTCGCCTAGATATTTATCTGATAAATCTGTAAACCAAATTTCATTTCAGTATGTAAAACCTCCGCGAAGAAAATGAACGGAAACTGCAAAAAAATGGAATTTTTCTAAGTCCATGGGGCATAAATCTGTCAAAATTGGGGCGATCGTACCAAAAACACAATCTGACTTAGATATTTATCTGATAAATCTGTATACCAAATTTCAGTTCCGTACGTGCAACGAATGTGAAGATTTTTATTCAAGTTATTTTTATGATCTTTTTCCTATTCATCCTTAAGAACATACATCAAGATTCTTAAAGTAGCCATGGTTCAGTAACGTTTCTATCTACTTATTTCAAATGTTGCAATATCTATTTTGCACATACGTTCCGCCGTACATATCATCCAAAGAGGGTATCACAATTTTCATCGCGCCCGCTTCATCAACTACTTATTGCAATCTACTTCCGAGCTTCTCAGCAACGTTCCCTATGGTCCAAATTTCGGGATCTGCACATTTTTCTTCATTTTTTACATAAAAACACAACACTCAAAGAAAACACTAGGTAGGTGCTTGTTATTCATGAAGTCAGCTTACTTTACTCTCAATTGAAAGAAAAAGCATCCATTTTATATTGTTATTTTCATGATTTAACTACGTCATTTTCCCGCCTGAATAGACCACAGGTTCTCTTTGAGCGATTATTATGCCCTTCTTCGAAGAAGGGAGGGCATATTGCTTTGTCGGTTGGTCGGTCTGTCTGTCGGTCCACTTTCCTTCTGTTCCGTTGCACGTACGGAATTGAAATTTAGTATACAGATTTATCAGATAAATATCTATGTCAGATTGCGTTTTTGGTACGATCGCGCCATTTTTGACAGATTAATGCCCCATAGACTAAGAAAATTTCCAATTTTTTGCAGTTTCCGTTCATTTTCCTCGCAGAGGTTGCGCATACTGAAATGAAATATGGTATACAGATTTATCAGATAAATATCCAGGCGAAGTTCTGTTTTGGGTACGATCGCTCTATTTTTGACAGAGTTATACCTTGGACTAAAAAAAATTCCCATCATTTGCAGTTTCCGTTCATTTTCTTCGCAGAGGTTGCACGTACGGAAACGAAATTTGGTATACAGATATATCAGTTAAATATCTAAGTCAAGTTCTGTTTTGGGTACGACCGCACTATTTCTGAGAGAGTTATGCCCCTTGGACTTAGAAATATTTCCCATCATATGCAGTTTCCGTTCATTTTTTTCGCAGAGATCGCACATATTGTAATAAAATTTGGTATACAGAATTATCAGATGAAAATCTGGCAACAAAAAGCAGGGTTGTTAAAAGAGTGTCAGATGTTTTGGCATCATGATATATGGGTATTATTCAGTTTCCTCAAGGTGACAAATCTACTTCAGGTACAGAAGGGTTTCATGAACATTGGAAGAATTCCCATAGAAGCTGGTGCAATCGATTGTATCCACATACCAATATAGTCCCCTGGAGGTAGAAATTCACAAATGTGGCCAATATTGTGCAGTATCAAAAAATTTGAACCCTGTGTTGTTGCATTATATTTTGGAAATTCAAAACCCAGTTCTGTACATGATTATTTGTTTTATTTTTTAGTTGAGTTGAACGATTTAGTTCAAAATGGAATATCTGTTGGTGATGCTGTTCTGACTGTGTCGATTGGTTCATTTATATGTGACGCACCAGCGAGGGCCTTCTTCAGATGCATTAAAGGACATGGTGCCTATTATTCATGTGAAAGATGCATTATTAAAGGAAGGTGGAATGGACGTGTTGTTTTTAGACTTAATGATGATAGTAGCACACCGTTAAGATCTGAAGCAAGTTTCAACAATTTTGAATACAAAGATCATCAAATTGACATTTCTCCACTGATACTAGTAAATGCTGGAATTGGAATATCATGTATCAAATCATTTCCACTTGACTACATGCATCTCGTTTGTTTAGGGGTAGTTAAGCGAATTTTAATATTTTTAAAATCTGGCCCTAGACAATGTAGACTGTCGGGTCAACAGTAAATGGATATTTTTTCTGGCAAATTGACTAAATTAAATGGGAAAATGCCAAGGGAGTTTGCACGGCAACCACATTCACTTTATTATCTTGATAGGTGGAAGGCCACCGAGTTCGACAACTTTTGTTGTATACTGGCCCGTTGGTTCAGTTGTTTCCAACCAGGTGTATAAACATTTTCTTTCATTAACTGTTGCTATGTCCATACTCCTGGAATCTGAGGAAGAATTTAGAAATGATCATTTATCATATGCAAGAGAACTTTTAATATATTGTGAAAACATCAGAATTCGTATATGGGGACACATTTGTTTCTTACAATATTCACTCCTTGATTCATATTGCTGATGATCTGGAATATTATGGAGTATCTTTAAACGAATTAAGTGCTTTTCAATTCGAAAAACATCTACAAAAGTTGAAGAAAAAAAAATGTTAGATAAGCTCAGAATCCCATTGCCCAGGTAACGAAACGAATAGTTGAAATGGAGAAAACGAATTGCAGACAGCTCCCCAAAAGAATTCATATAAGTGTATCAACCCAAAAAAGGACAGTTGCTTTTATTTAAAAAATAAAGAAGTTGTATTTGTGAAGGAAAAAAAATGACAAAAAATATGGTTGTGAGGTTTTGAAAAGATCAAAACTTGGAGAGTTTCTATGAAAGTCCATGCAACTCCAAACTGTTGAACACTTATGTTGTGAAAGAAAGGAACATGCGTCACAAAAGGAAGTTACTGAACACACAGACTTTGAAAAGAAATTGATTTGTATACCATGGGACAGAGGATATCTTCTCATTCAGATGCTACATGGGATGGAAAGATGGTAAACATAGGTGTACATTTAAGGTGTATGTAAGTTGATTTTTATGTTTTCGTTTTTCCCTACAAGTATGTTTATTTATATTAAGTTATATGATTTGTTTGTTTGTTTTTTTTTGGTAAGTTGAGGGTAAAAATGCTAATTAATGCAACTTTCCTCATAGAGGCAAAATAAGGTATACAAAAAAAAATCATGAAATTAATTTGAGTTAATTAAATTTACATAAAATTATACTGATGTTGGGAGGGAGGTAAAAGCACCCAAATGTTTTTCCTCTTCGGTCACATTGAAAGGTTTCTAACTTTTCTATTTGCATGATATGCTAAGTCATTAAGTGATCAATATTTTGTCAGGTTACTATTTCACATTGCATCATATTCATAATAGAGAAGTGATATTTTGATAGGTTTGTACATCTGTATATTTATATTGCATGATGACATTGATTTTATAATTGGCACAGTAATTGTATATGAATTATTTTAATGTCAACAGTAAACAAAACAGAAGTTTTACAAATGAAATATTTGAAAAAAGTTAATACATTGCAAAAAGGTTTCAATATATGGTTGTAAAGATGTGATGAAAGTACATGTAGCTCAATGTACATTGTGAATGTATGTGCATTTGCAATTATTGATTAAAATTTAACTTTGCATTAAAGACAATGTCATGGAGACGAGTCATATGGAAGGAACACAATGGAGATTGCTGATAAGAAAGTTCTTTGGTCACCCGTATCAAATGCTGGGGCAAAGAAAGCTATCCGACAACAATGGACCCCTGATCAAAAATGGACTAGTTTTGAACTGGTGAGGGTAAAATGTCTTCAGGTTAGTATTAAATGATGAACTGATAATACCCGTACTAAAAATGCATGAAGTAATAGCCAATTTACAAAAAAATTTTACTTGATTTTGAACATTAAGTAATAAATATTTACTCCACATAGAATTTTTGTTTTTGCATTTTATCTTCTTTACTTATACAGGAGACTAATTATCTGCTGTCTGATAAAACAATCTCGAGATTTACATGTATTTTAATCTTCAGATGAGAAAAAAGTTTGTGACATGGCTAACATCACAACGTGTGGAGAGTCTGAGGATGCGGATGACGATATTCCCCTTGGGAAGAGAATTCCCAAAAAGAAATCCTTTGGAACAGAGTTTACCACAGGTATAATTATTAAAATCAATTCATTACAATACCATTGTTTTAATGGTGCATAGACACAGATTTCTCAAATGTTCTGTATAATATCATGACTTGTATATTGCAATAGCATTTCACAAGAAAATATATTAAAATTCTTGATTCATCTAAAACTTATTGAAACTTCAAATTTTTGAATGCATGGGTTCGATTGACACATCCTTGCACTTTCACATATTTTAATTTTATTCTTTTTACTTAGGGAAAGTGGCTTGTTGTGTATTGATGAAAAATATTAAAACTATGCTTAATTTAACAATATATGTCATGATATTATACAGAAATTTTTAACTATAAATCTGTTTCTATGCACCTTAAGGTAAAATCTTACATCTTTTTTGCTTTTGTTATTTACTTTTTTTATGCTTCAACAATGTTCCAGCAACAATTGAAATACTTCATTTTAATGATGCTTGCTTCTGATAATTTTTTTAAAAAATTATCCTACAGGAATTACTCTACAAATGGATACTTCCAAAACCAGCTCTAGTAATCCGATCCTTCCCACATTACCACAACCTCCGAAGAGTTTGAGTTCAAAAACACAGAAATCAAGCGGTACAGTACATTTGATATGACTTCCTCATCATACTGTGCTTTCCAAGTTATTTTTTAGAAATATCAAATGCAAGTCATAGGAAAAAGATTGCTTGCATGTTTGTTGTAACTGATTTTATGCTAGTAAATATTTACTATTTATTACTGAATTGACCCCTGGTCTAGAATATTTGACTTATCATCATATATCACAAAAGAACAATTAATAAATAAATATAAAAGGCTTAATTCCTCTTTTTTAATCCATTCCAAAGGCATTCTAGAAGTAGCTAATAAAAAAAGGCACCTCTAAGGATTTCTTCTCCTTCAAAGAGTTCCTCACCAGCCAGATCCACCAGATCCAGAGAAAGCAGTCATTGTCCAGCGTTGCCGCGATTGAGCAGATCTAGATCCAGAGAATCCTTCAGTTTCAGGGAAAACAGTCGTCCTCGAACTTTCTCCCAGTTGAGCAGATCCAGATCTCGAGAAAACAGTCGTCGTCGAACTTTCTCTCATTTGAGCAGATCTAGATCCCGAGAAAACAGTCGTCCATCCTCCAGATCCCGAGAAAACAGTCGTCGTCAAACATTATCACATTTGAGCAGATCCAGATCTAGATCCCGAGAAAACAGTCTTACATCCTCCAGATTCCGAGAAAACATTCGTTGTCCATCCTCCAGATCCCGAGAAAACAGTCGTCATTCATCCTCCAGATCCCAAGAAAACAGTTGTCGTCAAACGTTACCACATTTGAGCAGATCCAGATCTAGATCCCGAGAAAACAGTCATCCATCCAACAGAACCCGAGAAAACAGTCGTCGTCCACCTGTTTATCCAATGTCGGAAGAAAGTAAGTGTCAAAGAGACTAGGGTATACAGCGTATACATCTTTAAGTATTAATTTGTGTTGTTTTCTTATTTTCTCTGTATTGTTTCATTTTTAGGATTTCAAAGACGTGTTCTATACCTGTTAACAGAAATACGGGACAATGTCAAAAATGGGAATCCCTTAAACAGCATACATGTAGTTCAAAGTGGAGCAGATGACAACATACTGGACCAAAATCTAACACTTGATGACTTTAAGGAGTTTGACTTGTTTTTGAATGTCAGAAAGGATTATGACATTTGTGTAAGTAAAAAAAAACTTGTCAAAAATAAATGTTATGAGAATTTCAATAAAGTGCTTTTTTTTTATTTCTTGCCAGGTTCTCTGGTAATTTTATAATTTATCATTAAAAGCAAATACACGTACTGTCTTTAAATTATATTTCTAATATACATGTATTTCATATTTATTAAAATGTTGTTACTTTAAATATCCAGTGATTCAAATACTTGAATTATTTTTACATAGAAAGGCATTATTGCACAAATTGGTGACAACGACTACAGGGACCACATCAAAAAGACAATGAAAAGGTAACATTTGAGCTGTGTGCTTTAGTTTTCAAATTAAAGTTATGTTAGTGTTGATGTCCAATTTATGTCCAGTTGTGTAGAGTACAATGAACTGTACTCTAATTTTCTATGCACTTGATTATTGTTTGATGTTTTTTAAAATTCACATTCACACTGATTTTGATATGTATTATTTGTAGATGTATGACGAACAAAGTTATGTCTTATATGAATATCTCGGGAAAGAAAAACAAATATCCCTTTGGATCTACTAATTTCTTCAAATTGATCAAAGGTAATTAGATGATCCTCTTTGATTTAAACAATGTATACAAATTTTCTTTGTTTTTTATTGAAACATCTATTCATCTTTTTGCTGCAATGAATTAATAGAAATTCCTTTATTTTTGGGGTTATATCTTTCATGCTTTTGTAGAAGTCATGATGAACATATACAATACAACGGAAAACCAGGTTGTGGAAACTTTGGCAAATTATCTCAAGTTGGCCCCGGAGAGAAAGGATGGTGGTGGCCGTAAAAATGACAATGCCGACTCTAAATGATTGAAATTTCATGTTTAGCTCACCTGAGCCCATGGGCCTCTTCTTAATGATAAAAAATTACTAAATGAAGATTTTTGATAACAGATCAGATTAAAACAATTAAAATGCATTAAATGTATATATGGGATTTATTTTTTCTTTAAATGGTAGAATATTATTATTAATTCCATTATTACTATATGACACCATATATGACACGAACATTGGTCCCTCACGAACAATGAATTTTGGTAGAAGCACTTTTGCTCATCATAACTATGTACTTAGTTGGTTTTATTTTATACCCAGTAGCAGAGAAGAATATTTTCAAAGAAATAATGCATTTTCACCATATACTTCGTCACCTGAGAATTATAAGGTTCTATGTGCCAAAATGGTCAAGAATGAGTTATGCATATCGTTGGAATCGGCTCGCTGAGATATATCTCCCTATGAAGTCAAAAATTCTATTTTTTCAACAATAAAGGAAATATTAACAGTAATATTTAGTTCTATCTCCATTCAATATAATTTCATTAATACAAGAAGGTTCTATGTCCCTTGACTAATCAAATTGAAGACATGTGGTCACGTTATAAATGATGATCCATAGAACAAAATGGAACAAAAAAGTTGATGATGTGGGTAAGTTTGAATGTACTTTAAACTTGTAAATATGAACCAAACTGTTCAAATTATGAAACTTAATAATGCATGAATGTTTAAATTAAAGAAATATCAAGCAAATACTGATAATCAATTTGTATTCAGTGTAAAAACATCTCCAGTTGTCCTCGTTGGAGATAGAACATTCTAATTCCGAAATTAAACCTTGTTTTAAAACACTCATGGTGACATAGGACAAAACATTAGTCTATTAAGGACAGACGAGACGTTCCTTAATAATAGATAAATTTTTCTAAGAGTTTGTCATTGAAGTATTGCTACTTAAACATGTTTACTCACAAAAAATTGAGGTACCTTACCAGGCATTTCTGCAAGATACCAGGGGTAGTTTTTCTTATCTAATCCCTTGGGGAAGAAAAATAATTTTCCAGTTTTATATGTTAAAGTGTTTAGATTTTTAAAAAAGGTTTAGAAACTGGTTTATAATTAGATGTTACTAAAATTTTGAATATTTTTCATATATTAGAAAGATATACGGAACAAATTTTGAGGAACGTCTCGTCTGACCTTAAGATATTAAAAAATGTTGTAATAACAAAATAATGCATTCTACAGACAATTTATTTTATTTTGAATTTCATTTATATTATCAGATGTCTTTATTTTATTTAGGTGAAAAAATATTGATTCTATTTTTGCTTTTAATGCTAAAAATTCTACACATTCTTTAACATTATTCCTTTTCTTTTAGTTGACGTGATGAAGATAACGGATCTCCCTGAACATATCATAATAGAAATCTTTCAATACTTAGATCTTTGCACTTTACTCCAAACAATTAATAGAACTTGTCAGCAGTTTTATCATATTGTGAAAAATACATCCATTCTTTGGAGGAATTTTGATTTTGACATCCCTCTACATCTAACTGAAGATGATGTTACAGAATTTTCCGTCATTCTCAATGCTTTAGGAGTTTTCTGTTGACATCCGAAAGTATTCTTTGCAGAACTGCTTTTCTGAATTTTACATTTGTCGAAGGATTTCAGAAATCAAAACATCTTACGTGGCTGGACTTAACTGACTCAAAACTTTCAACGTTACATTTCTTACACTTTACACCGAATTTAGAAATTCTAAACCTCTCTGGATGTAAGAACTTAAGAGATACTGATTTCATTGTAATTGCAGATTGCATAAAGCTTGATCAATTGTACCTATCATTTACAAATATATCACCGACAATTCTTATCCAACTAGCCAAATCACTAGATTTGATATCACTTGATACCTGCGCAGTGGCTCTCTCACTGAGTGAGTGCAAAACAATAATTGAAACCTTAAAGAATTTAACATTCTTTCATCTTTCTCCCAAAGACATACGTAACTCTGAATTTGACCAGGAGGTCAGACACGTTTATCAAGATTGTTGTTTCTCTTTATATAATTTACGATGAATGTCGAAGATGCTTTACTATTATTGGACAGACTTTGTGAAAATGATAAAGAGAACCAGACTGTCGAACAGGTCAACCCAGTCATTGAATTTCCTCGAATATATCCTGAACTTGACATGCAGAATGAAGATTATATTGATAAAGAGGGCAATATGATAGAAGTTTTGAATAATAACGAATATCTAAATCACATTTTTGGTAGCATAGATCAAGTAACAACACCTATTAATAGTGACATTGAAGATCCAGATTACACCGTGAACGAAGATTCGGACGGTAGTTCGGATACAGATTCTGAAGATCATCTTCTTTTGAAGCCAAAAGAACACAACCCATCTTTTCATGGAAAACAAGGCGGAGCTTCTCCAACTGTATCCAATGATGGACTGAGCCCAGAAAAGGTGGGGGAAGTCAATGCTTCAATAACAGATGAAAGTGAGTGTGAGCAGGAGATGACAAAACCAAGGTCCAGAAAAAGAGTGAGATGTTATGAGAATTGGAAACAGAATATCAGAAAGAGAAAAAGACAAGCAGGGGAGGAATACACTAATGTGAAAGGAAATACCCAGCCACAGAGAAAAATAAAACTAACAAAAGATTGTCATGGGCAGTGCAAGTTTAGCTGCGCTAAGAAATTCAGTAAGGATGAGCAAGAAAGTATATTCAATGAGTTCTGGAAACTAACAGACATTGAAAAGGCTCATTTTTATTCAATTACAACTGAGAGAAATCAAAAGAAGCGTAAAAGAACAAACAATGAAAACTCGAGAAAAAACTTCTCATTTAGATATTTCTTCAACAAGGATGAAGTGAAAGCAGAGTATGTAAAAAGTTCTATTTGGGAACTCTTGATATTAGTCAGAAGAGAGTCGCAAATTATCATAAAAAGGCAGCACAAAATGTTTTTTTTATTGATAGACGAGGGGTACACACAAAAAGGTCCATTCCACAGGAAACAAAGGCATATATAAGAGACCATAAAAACTCATTTCCTAGAATGCCATCGCATTATTGTCGAAGTAATACCAAAAAAGAATACCTAGAGCCCGAACTTACACTGTCCAGGATGTCCAATTTATATGTTGAAAAATGTCAGGAAGAATCAGTTGTCCCTGCAAAGTCTCATTTATACAGAAAAATATTCAACACTGAATTCAATTTAGATTTTCACGTCCCAAAGAAAGATAGGTGCGATATTTGTATGGAATATGACGCACAAAAAGAAGCAAACACCTTGAATGAACAACTACAGCAGAAATATAACCTTCACTTAAAGGACAAACAAGAAACACGGGAAGAAAGAGATAGCGACAGAAAACTAGTTGATGATACAAAAGCGGTGATCTGTTTCCATTTACAAAATGTGTTGACGTGCCCAAGGGCCAACATCTCTAACTTTTTTATAAAAGGAAATTAAATGTCTATAACCTCACAACACACTGTGCAACATCGAAAAAGAAAAAGGCTTACTCTGCTGTGTGGCCTGAATGTGTTGCGGGACGAGGAGGAAATGAAATAGCAAGTGCTGTTGTAGTTATCTTAAATTGTGTTTTGCAAGAAAAAGAAAAAGTAAGAAAAATTGGTTCTGTGGTCAGATTCTTGTGTAGCTCAGAATCGAAATTCGATGATGACCCTTGCTCTAAAGAAGTTTATTGAGGAACATCCCAGAATCAAACAAATAGAGCAAAAATTCTGTACCCCTGGGCATTCCTCAATTCAAGAAGTAGATAATATCCACAGTCACATTGAGAAAATGTTGAAGATTTCGGAAATATATAGTCCTGTAAGCCTTGTACGAGTACTGAAAAAAGTTCGACCAAAGAGCTCTTCAGTTTTGCAGCTTATGAAAGAAAAGTTCTTTGACTTTGGAAATGCTAACACAGGACTTACATGTAGGTACACACTTTTGCCATTCACTAAGGTCAAATATCTCCTGTTTGAAAATGAAAAACCATTGCATGTTAAATACAAATTCTGTTTCAAAGATGAAGGCACGATAATTTCAATTCTCGGAGTTGAAACAAGGGATTCTTCCCGCAGTCAAGTCTCTCGAGATAGCGCATGCCTTCCTGTCATCAAACAATGTAGAAAGACACCAGAACTTTCTATCGAGAAGAAACGATTTCATATCAATGCTGAAATTCATGCCTCAACAAGACAGGGATTATTTTGAAATTGCATGTCGATTGCCAAAAAATAAGAAAAAGTAAAAGTGTAAAAGTAGTCAATGATGTTCAAAACATGTTTTTTCGTCATTCATGTTCATCAGGTATTCATATAACTTTCAGTACTGATTGGAATGTATGATTAATGCTGTTCTGCAATATTGTTCAAATGAATGAAACTGTGAGAATAAAATTTTGGACAGTGTTTAACTTTTTTAAATACCTTAAATGTTACTTGCTTAAATGAATTGTATTTTTTTTAAATGAAGTTTTATTGTATTATTTTTTAATTTTAATTTCATTTGCTTTTGTTATTTTTTTTTCTTTACAGGTAGTATGTTTGTTCTGAAAATAATTACTTGGATTTTTTTGTCAAGTTGAATATAAAAGTTTGTATTTCGTACTTAATTATACTTAACTTTCTTCATTAAAGATTCAATAAAATGCATAATGAGTGCCTGTTTGATTTATTTTATTTAAATTAACTTCTAAAATTAAACACATTTATCTATGTTTATCAATTCAAAAGGTTCTATCTCCAAACTCCCTATAATTCTTTCAAAATTTACAAACGATTTCATCTAAAAGGTTCTATGTCCATTTTTCATCTAAAATTTTAGATAATACTACTTAGATTTGAACACAAATGTTGTATTTTTTAAAAACAATACAACAAATTATTAACACATGCCAAATTCTGAAATTCAAAAGTTTAACATAAGAAAGATTTTGATATCTGAACTTTGGCATCTTTTCCCCAAAATTTCACAAAAATCTGATAGAACCTTATAATTCTCAGGCGACGACTTATTTAGCCCCGCCCTAGCACTAGAACCCCTGACCCCAGGGCCATGAATTTCACAATTTTGGTAGAGGACTCAATGCTGATTACAATCATGCAAACAGTTTGACTGCTTGACGTCCAGGAGTAAAGAAGATTTTTAAAAATTGCATCAATTTTAGTGGTTTTTGCCCCATCCCCAGGCCCCAGGGGGGCAGGGACCATGAAATTCACAAATTTTGTTTCCCTTCACCCATAGATGCTTTGTGCCAAATTTGGTTGAAATTGGTTCAGTGGTTGCAGAGAAGAAGCTGAAAATGTTCAAATGTTAACAGACAACGCACAACGCACGACGACGGACGAAAACAGATAGCAATAGGTCACTCAGGTGACCTAAAAAAAGTCTACGATTGCAGTTTAAAGAAACTTATAAAAACAATTGTAGAGTTTGGATTCCCACAAATTTACCAAGACTGTTGTGAAATTCAGACACAGTACAAAAATGACGATTTCTTACAAACATTCAAAGTATATGAGTGGTTTTTAAAAAGGGAGAAACAGCATTGTAACGACTTTTCTCTTAGCTATTTCTAATTATGAGCTTCAAAACATTTCCTCCGACGACTGTAGCCTTATAGCGTTTGGTGTTGAAAGTGTATACTCCTTACCAAAGAGAAATCTTGTATTGCCATTTTCTTACGCCAAAAATCTTCTGTCATACTACCTATGTAGCAACAAACTTATATGCACTTTAAATGCGGCATGTTGGTCCTGCAGGTTCATACTTTACCATCCTGAACTGGAGATCTGACCATTAATGTTTCTTCCATCTAGTGACGTCATTACCTTCTTTGATAATAATCAGGTGCTCGCCAGAAACTGGAGAGTGCACTACGATGCAAAGATCATTCTGAGAGCAATAACGACCGCATGCGCAGTTCACAGTTTTTCTTTTCTGTGCTACGGAAATCCAACAGAAACCAAAACTGCCTCACAGGCACTTGCTTTACAGCAGCAATTTCTCTTTCCCGAAGCAATCAATCTTGTCAGCTTATTCGCACTATTCCTCCCTCTTTAGAGATTACAGTGAAGCTTTCATTACAGAAAGGATTTCTCTTATTTACAAACGGCAAATACCAGGACATGGGGGATTCTTTGACTGCATACATTCAATGCTTAGCAATAAGAGAAAGAAACAAAAGAATGAGGAATCTCCTCATGAAAAGTCTAAAATTACACATGAACCATACAATACTATTCCTCACTTTCATCCTGCCCCCCCTTCCATTATGACTGGAAATCCAATATCAAAGAACCCCTGCTTATCCAAGGCCGTGAGGTATGTCATTGAAGCCGTCAAAGACGAAACTAAAGTCACCTCTGTAAGATCATGGACAATGGTCGGTTGTGATGGCCTTCCTTACGTTATTGCTTCAAGAATCCTTACGGAACATGAAAATGATATTCTTCTGTTGCCGGGACATGGCTATTGGGAAATGAAAACGACAAAGGGTACTATAAGCTATCCCTTTCCATCATGTTACGAGCACATTTATCAGGAATCATCCGCACATCCAATCTTAGCATGGCTATATATTCCTAAAACAATAAAGCACTCGCACTATATTTGTACAAGAAATAAACTACTGTATACAGGGTTATTTTCGCCCTTTCACATTTATTAACAATTTTTCCCCGTTTTAAATTCGTCCAGTCAAAGTTTTGTTTATGAAATTATATTGTATTCTTTGAATTCGCCCCGTTTTAAATTCGCCCAAATGAGGATAGGGCGAAAGGGGCGAAAATTAAACGGGGGCCAAAGTTTCCCTGTATACAGTATTCTCTTAATATATTTTTTTCTAACATTTATATTTCTTTATTTCTTCTGTAATTCATTCATGCATACACAGGATGAAAAGCCAGGTTTCCCAAATTTGGTAACCCGATGGAAACATATGGGAATCGTGACATCAGTAGTTTCCATATAGTTTCCATTTTATGGAAACCACATAGTGGTTTCCACATAGATTCCTGACATGGAAACAATCAACTTGTGGTTTCCCGTAAGTTTCCCATGATAGGAAACCATGGAAACATACCCGGTGGTTTCCACATAGATTCCCGACATGGAAACAATCAACCTGTGGTTTCCCGTAAGTTTCCCAAGATAGGAAACCATGGAAACATGCCCCGGTGGTTTTCATGTAGATTCCCGACATGGAAACAACTAACCTGTGGTTTCCCGTAAGTTTCCCAAGATAGGAAACCATGTAAACATGCCTCAGTGGTTTCCATACAGATTCCCGACATGGAAGCCACCAATGTGTAGTTTTCCCCATGTTTCCCAGGCAGGGAAACTTTGAAAGTATATCTCAATATCTCAATACTAACAACCTATACCTTTTATTTTACAAAAAGTTAAATATTTAATTATGTTACCACATTTTTACCAATTATAGAAATATTTCAAAAGTGTTTACATGCTGTATCAAAATAATGAAATTCAAACAGTTAAAATAACTAGATGTGTATTTCTGTGTGATTAATTTAATATTTCAGCACCGTGAACGCAATCAATTTTGATTTAATTTTATTGAACTGAATTTTATTTAATTTAATTAATTTTGAATTTGATTTATCACATAAGTTTTGGTAAACTCGTATAGAATGCGTGAAGTGGAATAGAAAAAAGAAAGTGCATGCAGTTATATAGAAATCAATCATTTCCGATCCCACTTTCTTGAAGCTGTCTATGATGAATGTTCCTTTGAAAAAATGGAAGAGCTAAGGAAGGGTACATTTAATGAAATTATTTACAGAAAAGGTTTACTTAAAAGATCGATTAAAAAGTAAATAAAGAAATATGTCAAGTTACGATTACTGATTAAGGACAGGTGAGACGTTCCTCAATAAAATAATTGATTTTTTTTCCAATATTTTGCAATTGACATTGAAGAATTATTTTTACATAATTACATGTTTTCACAAGACATCAAGGTACCTTACCAGGCATTTGTGTTAGATACCAGAGGTTGGCATTTCTTATATACCTGGGTAATCCGTTAGGAAAAAAATACTTCAGTTGGTTTGTCAAAATTACATTTTTAGTGTTTCAAGTTTTTAAATACAAGTTTAGAAAGTGATAAAGATTTTGTTTTAATATGAATTAATATATTAATATAAACTGGTCAGATAAGAATCATTCATCGAATTGGCTGGGGGTTGAGTATTATCATACTAGTA